>OZ010792.1:248622924-249222924 GCA_963932465.1 Maratus speciosus
GGCCCCCTGTCTCTAATGAAACTCTCGATCCCTCCAATGCCCCCCGGGGCTCCCTTCCATCTTCTTTTTCCCCTCTCTCTCTATCCAGCGACCGTGGCCCGTCCTTTCCTCCTGCGAACCGCCGAAAGGGGTCAAGCGACTCTTTACACCACGGAGGTTCTCCCACTCCATACAAGGCCCAGGGCCCCACTAGGGGGGGGTGAGCACCTTTGGACCACTTGCCGCAGATTTGTTAAACCTCACCCTTCCCCAGCCGTGGCACCTCCCGCCCATTCACGCTCCTGGACCGCAGTGCAACAAAAGCATGCATGAGCGGGAAGCCTCTTCCACCGAAAAGGCGCGTCTCCACGCCTGTCACCCCCCATAGAAGGGGGGGAGTCGTTGCTCTCTGACAGGGCCCCAGACACCACACACACAAGCAATGTCCATGCAAGGCACCGAGCATCTATCAAAGTCTCCGTATCATCGGGTACCGTTTAGGCGCTATGCCTAGTCTGGAACTAGAAGAAGGGTTGAATCCTTTTCCGCTCCAGTGTCCCGGGTAACCCGGATAAGGGGTTCCTTGCCAGAGACCTCTAAAGACCCCGTCGAGAGAACAAAACTCGTTCGGTAGCCTCAGGGAAGTCCGCAGTCGAGAACGGGCCCAACAGTCACCGGGGAGGGGGGCGAGAGAGGGTACACGAGAAAAACAGAATCGAGCCGCCCCAAGAGGAGGGGGGGAGTGGCCCTCGGCACTCGGACGAATCCAGCCCGGATTCGAGCGGCTCCCCCGCAGTTTATGACCCCGGCAACTGGAAATAAAGGGAGGGCATTTATAAAAAAATGCGATATATAGATAGCTTCACTATATATGCATGAGGTGGGGGATGTTGCCATACACGGGGAGGGGGGGGGGGTAGCCCTCGGCACTCGAAGCGACTCTAGCCCGGATTCAAGCGGCCCTCCCGAGTCTCGGACTCTTGTGGTCTGGGAGCACTGGAGGTGGAACACCTAAAAGGCACACGGCAATGGCACACATCGACTGGAGGTGGAACACACAAAGGAACTCTTCTCAAATCTTTGTTTTCATACGAAGTAATCTGGAGCGCTGCAATGAGAATGGAAAACGACATTTTAAAAACAAAAAACAATTTTTAATAACATTTTCGAAAAAAGTTGCATGAAATTTCAAAGACTCGAGATAATATAAGCTGAAAAGGCTTTGGATTGGAACAATCAACATTTCTTGTCCCGATCCATGAGTGTCACATTTAAAGAATAGAGAGAAAATACATTTCAGCCAAAATATTATATTAGATACTTAAAATTAAAAAATTCCTTCAAGACACGACAAAGTTCCTGTAGAAATTAAAACATAGAGATACCAGTTTTTGATATACTATTATAAAGTTATAGTGTCTGGGAGTATTTTTAATGTGTATTACTCATTAATATATTATTTAATTCATTACTCATTTGCGGGTATGGAGTATTTTTAATGTGTATTACTAATTAATATATTATTTAATTCATTACTCGTTTGCGTATTGTTTAATGAAATCAAGAAAATTTTCGCAATGATTGCTTAAATTATAACTGTATTAAATTTCAAAACAATTGAATTTAAAACATTTCAAAAACCTTAATCCATTAAAAATAGTTTTTATGAAGGGGTCTCTCACTGAATATCAATCAAAACATCCAAAGTGTGAATGAGTGTATTTTTAATGCCTGTCTAAGTATAAACATGAACATTTGATAAAACAGATTTTGCCTTTTAATATACTACTATTAGAAACTGAACAGATCTTCAAAGAATTTCTTTATTGTGGGAAAAAAAAAATCAACTTTTTTTCTTTTTTATTGAATAACAATAATCATAACAAAAAATCTTACCCAGAGTTGTCAAGTCTCCGGCACACCACTATTATTTTAGAGAAAATGTTGTTCCTTTAAATCGCCCAATTGTTCTAATTAAATAAAACAACATTTTCTGTCTTAAAATACTTGTATCTAAAAGGCCGGAGACTTGGCAGCTCTGCTTACCATAGCAAATAATTAAAAGTAGGTCATTTTAAACGAGCCATCTATTTAAAATTTTATAGAAATCCATACATATGTTCTCAAAATATCATGCGCGCGCAATGACTTACAGAGTAATAAAAAGAGTTCTTTTAAATTCAATAATCCATCAATTCTGAAAAGGTCTGCTCAACAAGCGCAAAAACGTTTTGACACATTCATTTTTTTTAACGGAAAGTCATAAAAGTGGAAGGCGATTTGGAATCGAACTGTGTTTTTCATTATTTCTTTTTTGATAAAGCACCTATTGAGCTTATAAGCGCTTTTGATCGCGTGACATTCATTTTTTAACGGAAAGTCATAAAAGTGGAAGGCGATTTGGAATCGAACTGTGTTTTTCATTATTTCTTTTTTGATAAAGCACCTATTGAGCTTATAAGCGCTTTTGATCGCGTGACATTCATTTTTTAACGGAAAGTCATAAAAGTGGAAGGCGATTTGGAATCGAACTGTGTTTTCCATTATTTTTGATAAATGACCTATTGAGCTTATAAGCGCTTTTGATCACGTGACATTCATTTTTTTAACGGAAAGTCATAAAAGTGGAAGCTGGAATCGAACTGTGTTTTCCATTATTTTTGATAAATTACCTATTGAGCTTATAAGCGCTTTTGATCACGTGACATTCAGTTTTTTAACGGAAAACCATAAAATTGGAAGGTGGAATCGAACTGTGTGTTCCATTAATTTTTTTCGATAAATTACCTATTGAGCTTATGAGCGCTTTTGATCACGTGACATTCAGTTTTTTAACGGAAAGTCATAAAATTGGAAGGTGGAATCGAACTGTGTGTTCCATTATTTCTTTTTTTTGATAAATTACCTATTGAGCTTATAAGCGCTTTTGATCACGTGACATTCAGTTTTTTAACGGAAAGTCATAAAATTGGAAGCTGGAATCGAACTGTGTGTTCCATTATTTCTTTTTTTTTGATAAATTACCTATTGAGCTTATAAGCGCTTTTGATCACGTGACATTCAGTTTTTTAACGGAAAGTCATAAAATTGGAAGGTGGAATCGAACTGTGTGTTCCATTATTTTTTTTTTGATAAATTACCTATTGAGCTTATGAGCGCTTTTGATCACGTGACATTCAGTTTTTTAACGGAAAGTCATAAAATTGGAAGGTGGAATCGAACTGTGTTTTCCATTATTTCTTTTTTTTGATAAGCACCTATTGAGCTTATAAGCGCTTTTGATCACGTGACATTCAGTTTTTTAACGGAAAGTCATAAAATTGGAAGGTGGAATCGAACTGTGTTTTCCATTATTTCTTTTTTTTGATAAAGCACCTATTGAGCTTATAAGCGCTTTTGATCGCGTGACATTCAGTTTTTTAACGGAAAGTCATAAAATTGGAAAGTGGAAGCGATTTGGAATCGAACTGTGTTTTCCATTATTTTTGATAAATTACCTATTGAGCTAAAGCGTTTTTGTTCACGTGACAAAGACGTTTTCCACCCTTTCTTGCGTGTGATTATTTTTCTTTCGCGCCGGAGTTTGGTTCAAAACACTCACTTTGATACTATTTTCTGACAGATCTGTTGCGTTTGCAAAACAAGCGGGTAAGTGGGATCACAGATTGCACAGAGGGTTCCGTTTAATATTTCTTTTAAAACACTTTAATCCTTTTGCGAAATCTGCTTTAAAGCTTAAAATACACACAAATTGGAGCCCAGAGGGTTAAATATAAGACTTTCTCAAAATTGTATGATTTGTCGTTTGATGTGAGGTTTTCAGCTATAAGTAACCAAAATTTCAAGTCTTCAACTTAATTAGGGGCTCAGTTAGAAAAAAAAGCTTAAAATACACAAGTTGGAGCCCGAAGGGTTAAATAGAAGACTTTCTCAAAATTGACTAATTTGTCGTTTGATGTGAGGTATTCAGCTATAAGTATGCAAAATTTCAAGTCTTCAACGTAATTAGGGGCTCAGTTAAAAGCTTAAAATACACACAAGTTGGAGCCCAAAGGGTTAAATATAAGACTTTTTCAAAATTGACTAATTTGTCGTTTGATGTGAGGTGTTCAGCTATAAGTAACCAAAATTTCAAGTCTTCAACGTAATTAGGGGCTCAGTTAGAAAAATAAAGCTTAAAATACACAAGTTGGAGCTCGAAGGGTTAAATAGAAGACTTTTTCAAAATTGACTAATTTGTCGTTTGATGTGAGGTGTTCAGCTATGAGTATGCAAAGTTTTAAGCCTTCAACGTAATTAGGGGCTCAGTTAGAAAAATAAAGCTTAAAATACACACAAGTTGGGGCCCGAAGGGTTAAATAGAAGACTTTTTCAAAATTGACTAATTTGTCGTTTGATGTGAGGTGTTCAGCTATAAGTATGCAAAATTTCAAGTCTTCAACGTAATTAGGGGCTCAGTTAGAAAAAAAAAGCTTAAAATACACAAGTTGGAGCCCGAAGGGTTAAATAGAAGACTTTTTCAAAATTGACTAATTTGTCGTTTGATGTGAGGTGTTCAGCTATAAGTATGCAAAGTTTCAAGTCTTCAACGTAATTAGGGGCTCAGTTAGAAAAATAAAGCTTAAAATACACAAGTTGGAGCTCGAAGGGTTAAATATAAGACTTTTTCAAAATTGACTAATTTGTCGTTTAATGTGAGGTGTTCAGCTATAAGTATGCAAAGTTTCAAGTCTTCAACGTAATTAGGGGCTCAGTTAGAAAAAAAAACTTAAAATACACAAGTTGGAACCGAGAGGGTTAAATATAAGATTTTTGTCAAAGTACATTATAATATTTATATTTATATGAATATATAATATATAACGATTTGTCGTTTGATGTGTGGTGTTCAGCTATAAGTATGCAAAAATTTCAAGTCTTCAACGTAATTAGGTCATCAGAAAAAAAAAAAAGCTTAAAATAGTTGTTATATGCAATTTTTAATACATGAACGTCATATTTTGCCTTTCTCAGCTGCTCTGCTCAACAAGCGCAAAACGTTGGGAAGCTTGACTATGGAAGCGATCGATCTGCATTTTTCCATTTTGTTTTTCAATAAAATAAATTACCTATTGAGTTATAAGCGATTTTGATCACGTGACAAAGACGTTTTTCACCCTTCCTTGTATGGTATTCTTCTTTCGTGTGGGTTCAAAACTCCCACTTTGACACTATCTATTGCGTTTGCAAAAAGCGGAAAACACAGTTCAATTACATAGTTTCTGAACAACAACACCTGCTAGTTTCATGCATCTCCGAACAAAACTAAATGAAAACTTATGCCATAAAGTTGCCCTTTTGGATTTGAGAACAGCTTTAAATAAATGTTTTCGTTTTACCTTTTTATTTTGTTAGGATATATTTAACTAAAATGATTTTTTAATTTAGTATTAATAGTTGTATATGCAATTCTTAATACATGAACGTCATATTTTGCCTTTTTATGTAGTGAATTTTTTTTTCCTTTTTATTGGAAAAGCAATATACCCAAAGTTCGAAAAAATCTGAAGTTCGGATTTAGTAAAGTGTTGAGGATTCCGGAAAAGTGAGATCCGGCAATCAAATCATATCGATTTTTTTTCAAAACATGTATATTTATACAATTCTTAATTATTTAAAAATATATAAACTTTGCGAACGATTTTCACTAAATTTAAACATTGTGGGTGGTGATCATACAAAAATAAATAATAACAATGTTTACCGGTTTCACTATTTTACAGAATCTTTTTCCTTCAATAATATATTTTACATTCATCACAGAATAGCTTTTACAGAAAACTTTCTGGTTAGAAATTACAAAGTATTTTGTTAAAAAAAAAGTTGAAAAGTGTTTATGCATTCGGTTTGTCTGGCCGTCTGCTCACGCTCTAACTCCCTTAAATATGTTTGGATTTTTCTGAAACTGATAGGGGTTATTTGGGATCACCAAAGCATGTTTGGTATTGTACATGCAGTAGGTAGGATTCACCGTTCATTTACAGGGGGCGCTCAAAAGTATTCCGTTACATTAGGGTATATGGGGGTGCCGTAAATATACTCGGATTTTTCTGAAACTGATAGGGGTTATTTAGGGTCACCAAAGCATGTTTGGTATTGTACATGCAGTAGGTAGGATTCACCGTTCCTTTACAGGAGGCGCTCAAAAGTATTCCGTTACATTAGGGTATATGGGGGTGCCGTCTCGGATTTTTCTGAAACTGATAGGGGTTATTTAGGGTCACCAAAACATGTTTGGTATTGTACATGCAGTAGGTAGGATTCACCGTTCATTTACAGGAGGCGCTCAAAAGTATTCCGTTACATTAGGGTATATGGGGGTGCCGTCTCGGATTTTTCTGAAACTGATAGGGGTTATTTGGGATCACCAAAGCATGTTTGGTATTGTACATGCAGTAGGTAGGATTCACCGTTCATTTACAGGGGGCGCTCAAAAGTATTTCATTAAATCACTGTATATAATAAATTAATAAAATTGATAAAATATAATAATTAATAAAATTAATAATATAAATCACTGTATTTCACTACAATCACATTAGAACAGGACATTCATAGCATTTTTTATTCATTTACAGGGACACGTATAAGAAATCGGTTACAGTACAGTACCGTCTTTAAGTAATAAATGTTGGAGCGCACGGTTTAAAATTCGGTGTGCGTTTTTAAATTTAATTAATTTTTTGCATCTTACCCGTTATATATAAATTCCGTACCTCAAATACAGGGCTGTATAAAAGTATCCATGTACCGTTCTCCTTATGAGAGGAAATTGCTGAGGGTACATTTTTAACTAAAGTATATGTAGCTCTTAAGTGAACTAAATTTTGGCTTGCATGTAGCTAATAGATTCAAATTTATAAATCCTATACAGGGCTGCAATTCGCATAATTTTCCGATTGAGGATGGGAACAGCTGAAATTGGGCTCTGAAATGTATTATGCGTTTCCATAGGGTTGAATTAGATGTAATATTTTAATTTTTTAAACGGTGTAGTTTTGTTACATTATTCTAAATCTGTTGGAAAGTGTTTCATAATCTATGCTTCACGCATGATTTTTTTATTACTTGTTTATATATAATTTACTTCAGTTGACATATAAAAATAGTTAAATGTTATTCAAAACAATTTTAAAAACTATCGTCCACTTAATCAAAAATAGTTTAGAAAATGTTTAAAAAAAATAAGAATTACCTTTCATTGCAACATTCGTAGCACATCTGTTGTCGGGAATAGAACAGCACACACTTCCACAGGCACGGATTTTTTTTGCGAGGGGCAGGTGCCCCCACTTTGCCTTGCATGAGATCGAGAGAACAGCACACACTTCCACAGGCACGGATTTTTTTGCGCGGGGCAGGTGCCCCACTTTCCCTTGCATGAGATCGAGAGAACAGCACACACTTCCACAGGCACGGTTTTTCTTTGCGCGGGGCAGGTGCCCCCACTTTCACTGCAGTAGTTATTTAGACTGTCGATGGAGAGACTAACTTGAACCATTCACAAGTACGAGTGACACGGAAGACGGAAAAAGTTCCATTTATATAGCTTGCGTCCGTGAATTGTCTGCATAGCTTAAAAAAAAAAAAAAAAAAAAAAAAAAAAAAAAAAAAAATAATAATAATTTTTTTTTTTTTTTTTTTTTTTTTTTTTTTAGCTATGCAGACAATTCACTGACAATTCACTGACAATTCACTAACAATTCACTGAAGAAAAAAAAAAAAAAAAATATTAAAAAATTATTAAAAAATTATTATTTTTTTTTTTTTTTTTTTTTTTTTTTTTTTTTTTTTTTTTTTAAGGGTCCACTGGTCATGGATCATTTCTTTTCATTTCAGTATCAAACCATCAACAACTTAAATTTTAACTCCCATATGTGCTTTGCATATGTTAATAATATGTAATTAATAGTCTTAAGGAATATAGTAAATATTGAAATATTATTTCAAGACTTTGAATGAAATATATGAATCTTTTTCTATCTAAAATTTAAAATATGTAATATTGAACTACGTAATATACAATGGCAAATTCAAGGGAGGCTCGGAGTTCATAAATCCCCTCTGAACATCAACAAAAATATTCTAAACGTCATTTTAAAAATGAAATATACAGTAACCCTCAGTTATCAGCTGTTATTATTATAAAAATAAATCCACAAAGTGATAACACAACATGGCGGTGGGGCTGAAAACATCATTTTTAAAATGAAGCACGACATGACTTTAAATTATTGTAAAGTCGAAATCTTTGATTGTTTCAGGTAGAGGAATGTTTAAAGTGGGGGAGGGGGAGTCTGGACCCCCCGCCCCCTTTCGTTAGGGTACTTTAAAAAAATTTTCAAAGTGAGAGCAAAATCACAACATGCTTCGGGCCGAGAGCAACTACACTGTAATACGGATGCCCATAACTTAAGATATAAGATTAATCCAGATATAAGATTGGCCACAAAAGTTCAGAAACACTTTTTTTTAGAATTCACAATCCATGCATTTATGCACAAGAAAATTATTATAAGATAAATAGGGGACGAGTGTGCCCCCCCCCCGGCATTTCCATTATTTCATTTTTTTATCTCTCTCTCTAATGGACTGGTGGCTTCTATTATTATAAAACAGCCATTATAAATGAGGTGTTAGGTGAAGATGAAAGAGCAGCCGTAAAAAGTTAGAACTTTGATTTTCTAGTCGGCCCCACCTGTGGCCGAGAGGTTCTGCTCTCGAATCTGGTAGACGGGAGGTGCTGGGTTCGAACCCAATCGCGCCCGTCGGCCTAATCGTTCGGAGTTTTCTTCGAGCCATGGATTTCCATGCGTCAATACGGATTAGGTTCCCCTAGAAAGCCCCCCCCCCCTCCTTCACGAAGAGCACGACCCCCCTCGTGCCTATAACCCTAGAGTAGATAATCGGCCGTCAAAAATCGACCCGATTTTCTAGTCCAAAAAAAGGGGGGAGGGCTATTTTTCTTTTGCGGCTGCTCTTTCATCTTCACCGAACACTTGATTTATAATGGCTGTTTCATAATCACAACATGCTTCGGGCCGAGAGCAACTACACTGTAATACGGATGCCCATAACTTAAGATATAAGATTAATCCAGATATAAGATTGGCCACAAAAGTTCAGAAACACTTTTTTTTAGAATTCACAATCCATGCATTTATGCACAAGAAAATTATTATAAGATAAATAGGGGACGAGTGTGCCCCCCCCGGCATTTCCATTATTTCATTTTTTTATCTCTCTCTCTAATGGACTGGTGGCTTCTATTATTATAAAACAGCCATTATAAATGAGGTGTTAGGTGAAGATGAAAGAGCAGCCGTAAAAAGTTAGAACTTTGATTTTCTAGTCGGCCCCACCTGTGGCCGAGAGGTTCTGCTCTCGAATCTGGTTGACGGGAGGTGCTGGGTTCGAACCCAATCGCGCCCGTCGGCCTAATCGTTCGGAGTTTTCTTCGAGCCATGGATTTCCATGCGTCAATACGGATTAGGTTCCCCTAGAAAGCCCCCCCCCCTCCCCTCCTTCACGAAGAGCACGACCCCCCTCGTGCCTATAACCCTAGAGTAGATAATCGGCCGTCAAAAATCGACCCGATTTTCTAGTCCAAAAAAAGGGGGGAGGGCTATTTTTCTTTTGCGGCTGCTCTTTCATCTTCACCGAACACTTGATTTATAATGGCTGTTTCATAATAATAGAAACCACCAGTCCATCAGAAAAAAAATAACTCGGTTAAAGCGGGACTCTACTAATACTAATACTACTAGTTTCATAGGAAATCTGACAAGTCGCAGGCGATTTTTCCCACTTGCAATTTTTACGTGTAATAGCACTATTAATCTTTAATTCATGGAGTACTTAATGTATGACCAGCTCCGTAGAAGTTTAAAAATTTACAGTACCAAAAATTGTAAAACTGAAATTTCTTTTAAAATTTGATCATGATGGATTCAAGAATGTTATCGTTTAATCCATGGCGTACGTAATGCAGGATCAACTCCGTGCGATTTTTTATGTCTTAAATTTTAGTCTTTGGAAAAATAATTTTCCAAATGGTCGGTGTACTTTGTTAAATTATTATTATTATTATTATTATTATTATTATTATTACAAAATGTATTAAAATATTCATACTAAGTTATACTAATTCACTATATAATATGCTATCCCCACGATAGGTATTGATTACATTTTTCAATAAATATTTAGAAAGTATTCTGGAAAAATAATTTTCATTGTATATTAAGAAAAAACGGAACACTTTATTTAATTCTCTTTTTACTTATTGTAACAACTCGTCAGTCAGTTTTGACCTTGTGAAAAACTGACTGACACGATTTACACCAAAATACAAATAACACTAATTCATATCAAAGTATACTGGAATCTCGGGTTTGTTTCAAAATCCAAGGATTAGTCCTTGAGATAGAGCTATTGCGGAAATAGTAAGAAATGCAAGCCTTTCACGGATTCAGATCATTGCACAAATTTTCATCGAAGCGTGAAAAACCACATTCCCTTTTCACAGTTTTGAAGGACAGAGGTTTCTCTCTCTGAAGTACAATTTAAAGAATGGAATGCACAAAATAATTTTTTTTTTTTTTTTTTTTTTTTTTTTCCTTCAACATAGTTAAATTTATATATATAAATATTATATACAAGAGTATTTCACACAGTATGAGATGAAATTTATCAGAGCCACTGAAAAAAATGTAGGTTTTTCAGTTTCCTAATGCACTTGTATTTCAGGGTTAAATATAAGTTTTATACTCAGTCAATTTTTAAGTCAGTAATTTAAGTCAACTTTTATACCGTCGTATTGGAAAAAAAAAAAAGTTCTTTTAAATACATTTTGCTTGAAAACTGTATCTCCATTTATTTTTGAAATATTAATTTCTTTGTAGTTTTTGAAGCCATATTGTATACGATAATCGTAAATATGGAATTCTTAAGCGGATGGGAATGACATCATTTTAGATAAAATAAAACGTGTGCTTTAAGTCTTAAAATTGAAATATGTTTTGTACTGCAGTAGAGTCCCGCTTTAACCGAGTTATTTTTTTTCTGATGGACTGGTGGTTTCTATTATTATGAAACAGCCATTATAAATCAAGTGTTCGGTGAAGATGAAAGAGCAGCCGCAAAAGAAAAATAGCCCTCCCCCCTTTTTTTGGACTAGAAAATCGGGTCGATTTTTGACGGCCGATTATCTACTCTAGGGTTATAGGCACGAGGGGGGTCGTGCTCTTCGTGAAGGAGGGGAGGGGGGGGGCTTTCTAGGGGAACCTAATCCGTATTGACGCATGGAAATCCATGGCTCGAAGAAAACTCCGAACGATTAGGCCGACGGGCGCGATTGGGTTCGAACCCAGCACCTCCCGTCTACCAGATTCGAGAGCAGAACCTCTCGGCCACAGGTGGGGCCGACTAGAAAATCAAAGTTCTAACTTTTTACGGCTGCTCTTTCATCTTCACCTAACACCTCATTTATAATGGCTGTTTTATAATAATAGAAGCCACCAGTCCATTAGAGAGAGAGAGAAAAAAATGAAATAATGGAAATGCCGGGGGGGGCACACTCGTCCCCTATTTATCTTATAATAATTTTCTTGTGCATAAATGCATGGATTGTGAATTCTAAAAAAAAGTGTTTCTGAACTTTTGTGGCCAATCTTATATCTGGATTAATCTTATATCTTAAGTTATGGGCATCCGTATTACAGTGTAGTTGCTCTCGGCCCGAAGCATGTTGTGATTATGAAACAGCCATTATAAATCAAGTGTTCGGTGAAGATGAAAGAGCAGCCGCAAAAGAAAAATAGCCCTCCCCCCTTTTTTTGGACTAGAACATCGGGTCGATTTTTGACGGCCGATTATCTACTCTAGGGTTATAGGCACGAGGGGGGTCGTGCTCTTCGTGAAGGAGGGGAGGGGGGGGCTTTCTAGGGGAACCTAATCCGTATTGACGCATGGAAATCCATGGCTCGAAGAAAACTCCGAACGATTAGGCCGACGGGCGCGATTGGGTTCGAACCCAGCACCTCCCGTCTACCAGATTCGAGAGCAGAACCTCTCGGCCACAGGTGGGGCCGACAAGAAAATCAAAGTTCTAACTTTTTACGGCTGCTCTTTCATCTTCACCTAACACCTCATTTATAATGGCTGTTTTATAATAATAGAAGCCACCAGTCCATTAGAGAGAGAGAGAAAAAAATGAAATAATGGAAATGCCGGGGGGGGGCACACTCGTCCCCTATTTATCTTATAATAATTTTCTTGTGCATAAATGCATGGATTGTGAATTCTAAAAAAAAGTGTTTCTGAACTTTTGTGGCCAATCTTATATCTGGATTAATCTTATATCTTAAGTTATGGGCATCCGTATTACAGTGTAGTTGCTCTCGGCCCGAAGCATGTTGTGATTATGAAACAGCCATTATAAATCAAGTGTTCGGTGAAGATGAAAGAGCAGCCGCAAAAGAAAAATAGCCCTCCCCCCTTTTTTTGGACTAGAAAATCGGGTCGATTTTTGACGGCCGATTATCTACTCTAGGGTTATAGGCACGAGGGGGGTCGTGCTCTTCGTGAAGGAGGGGAGGGGGGGGGCTTTCTAGGGGAACCTAATCCGTATTGACGCATGGAAATCCATGGCTCGAAGAAAACTCCGAACGATTAGGCCGACGGGCGCGATTGGGTTCGAACCCAGCACCTCCCGTCTACCAGATTCGAGAGCAGAACCTCTCGGCCACAGGTGGGGCCGACTAGAAAATCAAAGTTCTAACTTTTTACGGCTGCTCTTTCATCTTCACCTAACACCTCATTTATAATGGCTGTTTTATAATAATAGAAGCCACCAGTCCATTAGAGAGAGAGAGAAAAAAATGAAATAATGGAAATGCCGGGGGGGGCACACTCGTCCCCTATTTATCTTATAATAATTTTCTTGTGCATAAATGCATGGATTGTGAATTCTAAAAAAAAGTGTTTCTGAACTTTTGTGGCCAATCTTATATCTGGATTAATCTTATATCTTAAGTTATGGGCATCCGTATTACAGTGTAGTTGCTCTCGGCCCGAAGCATGTTGTGATTATGAAACAGCCATTATAAATCAAGTGTTCGGTGAAGATGAAAGAGCAGCCGCAAAAGAAAAATAGCCCTCCCCCCTTTTTTTGGACTAGAAAATCGGGTCGATTTTTGACGGCCGATTATCTACTCTAGGGTTATAGGCACGAGGGGGGTCGTGCTCTTCGTGAAGGAGGGGAGGGGGGGGGGGCTTTCTAGGGGAACCTAATCCGTATTGACGCATGGAAATCCATGGCTCGAAGAAAACTCCGAACGATTAGGCCGACGGGCGCGATTGGGTTCGAACCCAGCACCTCCCGTCTACCAGATTCGAGAGCAGAACCTCTCGGCCACAGGTGGGGCCGACTAGAAAATCAAAGTTCTAACTTTTTACGGCTGCTCTTTCATCTTCACCTAACACCTCATTTATAATGGCTGTTTTATAATAATAGAAGCCACCAGTCCATTAGAGAGAGAGATAAAAAAATGAAATAATGGAAATGCCGGGGGGGGGGCACACTCGTCCCCTATTTATCTTATAATAATTTTCTTGTGCATAAATGCATGGATTGTGAATTCTAAAAAAAAGTGTTTCTGAACTTTTGTGGCCAATCTTATATCTGGATTAATCTTATATCTTAAGTTATGGGCATCCGTATTACAGTGTAGTTGCTCTCGGCCCGAAGCATGTTGTGATTTTGCTCTCACTTTGAAAAATTTTTTAAAGTACCCTAACGAAAGGGGGCGGGGGGTCCAGACTCCCCCTCCCCCACTTTAAACATTCCTCTACCTGAAACAATCAAAGATTTCGACTTTACAATAATTTAAAGTCATGTCGTGCTTCATTTTAAAAATGATGTTTTCAGCCCCACCGCCATGTTGTGTTATCACTTTGTGGATTTATTTTTATAATAATAACAGCTGATAACTGAGGGTTACTGTATATTTCATTTTTAAAATGACGTTTAGAATATTTTTGTTGATGTTCAGAGGGGATTTATGAACTCCGAGCCTCCCTTGAATTTGCCATTGTATATTACGTAGTTCAATATTACATATTTTAAATTTTAGATAGAAAAAGATTCATATATTTCATTCAAAGTCTTGAAATAATATTTCAATATTTACTATATTCCTTAAGACTATTAATTACATATTATTAACATATGCAAAGCACATATGGGAGTTAAAATTTAAGTTGTTGATGGTTTGATACTGAAATGAAAAGAAATGATCCATGACCAGTGGACCCTTAAAAAAAAAAAAAAAAAAAAAAAAAAATAATAATAATTTTTTAATAATTTTTTAATAATTTTTTTTTTTTTTTTCTTCAGTGAATTGTTAGTGAATTGTCAGTGAATTGTCAGTGAATTGTCTGCATAGCTAAAAAAAAAAAAAAAGAAAAAAAAAAATTATTATTATTTTTTTTTTTTTTTTTTTTTTTTTTTTTTTTTTTTAAGCTATGCAGACAATTCACGGACGCAAGCTATATAAATGGAACTTTTTCCGTCTTCCGTGTCACTCGTACTTGTGAATGGTTCAAGTTAGTCTCTCCATCGACAGTCTAAATAACTACTGCAGTGAAAGTGGGGGCACCTGCCCCGCGCAAAGAAAAACCGTGCCTGTGGAAGTGTGTGCTGTTCTCTCGATCTCATGCAAGGGAAAGTGGGGCACCTGCCCCGCGCAAAAAAATCCGTGCCTGTGGAAGTGTGTGCTGTTCTCTCGATCTCATGCAAGGCAAAGTGGGGGCACCTGCCCCTCGCAAAAAAAATCCGTGCCTGTGGAAGTGTGTGCTGTTCTATTCCCGACAACAGATGTGCTACGAATGTTGCAATGAAAGGTAATTCTTATTTTTTTTAAACATTTTCTAAACTATTTTTGATTAAGTGGACGATAGTTTTTAAAATTGTTTTGAATAACATTTAACTATTTTTATATGTCAACTGAAGTAAATTATATATAAACAAGTAATAAAAAAATCATGCGTGAAGCATAGATTATGAAACACTTTCCAACAGATTTAGAATAATGTAACAAAACTACACCGTTTAAAAAATTAAAATATTACATCTAATTCAACCCTATGGAAACGCATAATACATTTCAGAGCCCAATTTCAGCTGTTCCCATCCTCAATCGGAAAATTATGCGAATTGCAGCCCTGTATAGGATTTATAAATTTGAATCTATTAGCTACATGCAAGCCAAAATTTAGTTCACTTAAGAGCTACATATACTTTAGTTAAAAATGTACCCTCAGCAATTTCCTCTCATAAGGAGAACGGTACATGGATACTTTTATACAGCCCTGTATTTGAGGTACGGAATTTATATATAACGGGTAAGATGCAAAAAATTAATTAAATTTAAAAACGCACACCGAATTTTAAACCGTGCGCTCCAACATTTATTACTTAAAGACGGTACTGTACTGTAACCGATTTCTTATACGTGTCCCTGTAAATGAATAAAAAATGCTATGAATGTCCTGTTCTAATGTGATTGTAGTGAAATACAGTGATTTATATTATTAATTTTATTAATTATTATATTTTATCAATTTTATTAATTTATTATATACAGTGATTTAATGAAATACTTTTGAGCGCCCCCTGTAAATGAACGGTGAATCCTACCTACTGCATGTACAATACCAAACATGCTTTGGTGATCCCAAATAACCCCTATCAGTTTCAGAAAAATCCGAGACGGCACCCCCATATACCCTAATGTAACGGAATACTTTTGAGCGCCTCCTGTAAATGAACGGTGAATCCTACCTACTGCATGTACAATACCAAACATGTTTTGGTGACCCTAAATAACCCCTATCAGTTTCAGAAAAATCCGAGACGGCACCCCCATATACCCTAATGTAACGGAATACTTTTGAGCGCCTCCTGTAAAGGAACGGTGAATCCTACCTACTGCATGTACAATACCAAACATGCTTTGGTGACCCTAAATAACCCCTATCAGTTTCAGAAAAATCCGAGTATATTTACGGCACCCCCATATACCCTAATGTAACGGAATACTTTTGAGCGCCCCCTGTAAATGAACGGTGAATCCTACCTACTGCATGTACAATACCAAACATGCTTTGGTGATCCCAAATAACCCCTATCAGTTTCAGAAAAATCCAAACATATTTAAGGGAGTTAGAGCGTGAGCAGACGGCCAGACAAACCGAATGCATAAACACTTTTCAACTTTTTTTTTAACAAAATACTTTGTAATTTCTAACCAGAAAGTTTTCTGTAAAAGCTATTCTGTGATGAATGTAAAATATATTATTGAAGGAAAAAGATTCTGTAAAATAGTGAAACCGGTAAACATTGTTATTATTTATTTTTGTATGATCACCACCCACAATGTTTAAATTTAGTGAAAATCGTTCGCAAAGTTTATATATTTTTAAATAATTAAGAATTGTATAAATATACATGTTTTGAAAAAAAATCGATATGATTTGATTGCCGGATCTCACTTTTCCGGAATCCTCAACACTTTACTAAATCCGAACTTCAGATTTTTTCGAACTTTGGGTATATTGCTTTTCCAATAAAAAGGAAAAAAAAATTCACTACATAAAAAGGCAAAATATGACGTTCATGTATTAAGAATTGCATATACAACTATTAATACTAAATTAAAAAATCATTTTAGTTAAATATATCCTAACAAAATAAAAAGGTAAAACGAAAACATTTATTTAAAGCTGTTCTCAAATCCAAAAGGGCAACTTTATGGCATAAGTTTTAATTTAGTTTTGTTCGGAGATGCATGAAACTAGCAGGTGTTGTTGTTCAGAAACTATGTAATTGAACTGTGTTTTCCGCTTTTTGCAAACGCAATAGATAGTGTCAAAGTGGGAGTTTTGAACCCACACGAAAGAAGAATACCATACAAGGAAGGGTGAAAAACGTCTTTGTCACGTGATCAAAATCGCTTATAACTCAATAGGTAATTTATTTTATTGAAAAACAAAATGGAAAAACGCAGATCGATCGCTTCCATAGTCAAGCTTCCCAACGTTTTGCGCTTGTTGAGCAGAGCAGCTGAGAAAGGCAAAATATGACGTTCATGTATTAAAAATTGCATATAACAACTATTTTAAGCTTTTTTTTTTTTTCTGATGACCTAATTACGTTGAAGACTTGAAATTTTTGCATACTTATAGCTGAACACCACACATCAAACGACAAATCGTTATATATTATATATTCATATAAATATAAATATTATAATGTACTTTGACAAAAATCTTATATTTAACCCTCTCGGTTCCAACTTGTGTATTTTAAGTTTTTTTTCTAACTGAGCCCCTAATTACGTTGAAGACTTGAAACTTTGCATACTTATAGCTGAACACCTCACATTAAACGACAAATTAGTCAATTTTGAAAAAGTCTTATATTTAACCCTTCGAGCTCCAACTTGTGTATTTTAAGCTTTATTTTTCTAACTGAGCCCCTAATTACGTTGAAGACTTGAAACTTTGCATACTTATAGCTGAACACCTCACATCAAACGACAAATTAGTCAATTTTGAAAAAGTCTTCTATTTAACCCTTCGGGCTCCAACTTGTGTATTTTAAGCTTTTTTTTTCTAACTGAGCCCCTAATTACGTTGAAGACTTGAAATTTTGCATACTTATAGCTGAACACCTCACATCAAACGACAAATTAGTCAATTTTGAAAAAGTCTTCTATTTAACCCTTCGGGCCCCAACTTGTGTGTATTTTAAGCTTTATTTTTCTAACTGAGCCCCTAATTACGTTGAAGGCTTGAAACTTTGCATACTCATAGCTGAACACCTCACATCAAACGACAAATTAGTCAATTTTGAAAAAGTCTTCTATTTAACCCTTCGAGCTCCAACTTGTGTATTTTAAGCTTTATTTTTCTAACTGAGCCCCTAATTACGTTGAAGACTTGAAATTTTGGTTACTTATAGCTGAACACCTCACATCAAACGACAAATTAGTCAATTTTGAAAAAGTCTTATATTTAACCCTTTGGGCTCCAACTTGTGTGTATTTTAAGCTTTTAACTGAGCCCCTAATTACGTTGAAGACTTGAAATTTTGCATACTTATAGCTGAATACCTCACATCAAACGACAAATTAGTCAATTTTGAGAAAGTCTTCTATTTAACCCTTCGGGCTCCAACTTGTGTATTTTAAGCTTTTTTTTCTAACTGAGCCCCTAATTAAGTTGAAGACTTGAAATTTTGGTTACTTATAGCTGAAAACCTCACATCAAACGACAAATCATACAATTTTGAGAAAGTCTTATATTTAACCCTCTGGGCTCCAATTTGTGTGTATTTTAAGCTTTAAAGCAGATTTCGCAAAAGGATTAAAGTGTTTTAAAAGAAATATTAAACGGAACCCTCTGTGCAATCTGTGATCCCACTTACCCGCTTGTTTTGCAAACGCAACAGATCTGTCAGAAAATAGTATCAAAGTGAGTGTTTTGAACCAAACTCCGGCGCGAAAGAAAAATAATCACACGCAAGAAAGGGTGGAAAACGTCTTTGTCACGTGAACAAAAACGCTTTAGCTCAATAGGTAATTTATCAAAAATAATGGAAAACACAGTTCGATTCCAAATCGCTTCCACTTTCCAATTTTATGACTTTCCGTTAAAAAACTGAATGTCACGCGATCAAAAGCGCTTATAAGCTCAATAGGTGCTTTATCAAAAAAAAGAAATAATGGAAAACACAGTTCGATTCCACCTTCCAATTTTATGACTTTCCGTTAAAAAACTGAATGTCACGTGATCAAAAGCGCTTATAAGCTCAATAGGTGCTTATCAAAAAAAAGAAATAATGGAAAACACAGTTCGATTCCACCTTCCAATTTTATGACTTTCCGTTAAAAAACTGAATGTCACGTGATCAAAAGCGCTCATAAGCTCAATAGGTAATTTATCAAAAAAAAAATAATGGAACACACAGTTCGATTCCACCTTCCAATTTTATGACTTTCCGTTAAAAAACTGAATGTCACGTGATCAAAAGCGCTTATAAGCTCAATAGGTAATTTATCAAAAAAAAAGAAATAATGGAACACACAGTTCGATTCCAGCTTCCAATTTTATGACTTTCCGTTAAAAAACTGAATGTCACGTGATCAAAAGCGCTTATAAGCTCAATAGGTAATTTATCAAAAAAAAGAAATAATGGAACACACAGTTCGATTCCACCTTTCAATTTTATGACTTTCCGTTAAAAAACTGAATGTCACGTGATCAAAAGCGCTCATAAGCTCAATAGGTAATTTATCGAAAAAAATTAATGGAACACACAGTTCGATTCCACCTTCCAATTTTATGGTTTTCCGTTAAAAAACTGAATGTCACGTGATCAAAAGCGCTTATAAGCTCAATAGGTAATTTATCAAAAATAATGGAAAACACAGTTCGATTCCAGCTTCCACTTTTATGACTTTCCGTTAAAAAAATGAATGTCACGTGATCAAAAGCGCTTATAAGCTCAATAGGTCATTTATCAAAAATAATGGAAAACACAGTTCGATTCCAAATCGCCTTCCACTTTTATGACTTTCCGTTAAAAAATGAATGTCACGCGATCAAAAGCGCTTATAAGCTCAATAGGTGCTTTATCAAAAAAGAAATAATGAAAAACACAGTTCGATTCCAAATCGCCTTCCACTTTTATGACTTTCCGTTAAAAAATGAATGTCACGCGATCAAAAGCGCTTATAAGCTCAATAGGTGCTTTATCAAAAAAGAAATAATGAAAAACACAGTTCGATTCCAAATCGCCTTCCACTTTTATGACTTTCCGTTAAAAAAAATGAATGTGTCAAAACGTTTTTGCGCTTGTTGAGCAGACCTTTTCAGAATTGATGGATTATTGAATTTAAAAGAACTCTTTTTATTACTCTGTAAGTCATTGCGCGCGCATGATATTTTGAGAACATATGTATGGATTTCTATAAAATTTTAAATAGATGGCTCGTTTAAAATGACCTACTTTTAATTATTTGCTATGGTAAGCAGAGCTGCCAAGTCTCCGGCCTTTTAGATACAAGTATTTTAAGACAGAAAATGTTGTTTTATTTAATTAGAACAATTGGGCGATTTAAAGGAACAACATTTTCTCTAAAATAATAGTGGTGTGCCGGAGACTTGACAACTCTGGGTAAGATTTTTTGTTATGATTATTGTTATTCAATAAAAAAGAAAAAAAGTTGATTTTTTTTTTCCCACAATAAAGAAATTCTTTGAAGATCTGTTCAGTTTCTAATAGTAGTATATTAAAAGGCAAAATCTGTTTTATCAAATGTTCATGTTTATACTTAGACAGGCATTAAAAATACACTCATTCACACTTTGGATGTTTTGATTGATATTCAGTGAGAGACCCCTTCATAAAAACTATTTTTAATGGATTAAGGTTTTTGAAATGTTTTAAATTCAATTGTTTTGAAATTTAATACAGTTATAATTTAAGCAATCATTGCGAAAATTTTCTTGATTTCATTAAACAATACGCAAACGAGTAATGAATTAAATAATATATTAATTAGTAATACACATTAAAAATACTCCATACCCGCAAATGAGTAATGAATTAAATAATATATTAATGAGTAATACACATTAAAAATACTCCCAGACACTATAACTTTATAATAGTATATCAAAAACTGGTATCTCTATGTTTTAATTTCTACAGGAACTTTGTCGTGTCTTGAAGGAATTTTTTAATTTTAAGTATCTAATATAATATTTTGGCTGAAATGTATTTTCTCTCTATTCTTTAAATGTGACACTCATGGATCGGGACAAGAAATGTTGATTGTTCCAATCCAAAGCCTTTTCAGCTTATATTATCTCGAGTCTTTGAAATTTCATGCAACTTTTTTGAAAATGTTATTAAAAATTGTTTTTTGTTTTTAAAATGTCGTTTTCCATTCTCATTGCAGCGCTCCAGATTACTTCGTATGAAAACAAAGATTTGAGAAGAGTTCCTTTGTGTGTTCCACCTCCAGTCGATGTGTGCCATTGCCGTGTGCCTTTTAGGTGTTCCACCTCCAGTGCTCCCAGACCACAAGAGTCCGAGACTCGGGAGGGCCGCTTGAATCCGGGCTAGAGTCGCTTCGAGTGCCGAGGGCTACCCCCCCCTCCCCGTGTATGGCAACATCCCCCACCTCATGCATATATAGTGAAGCTATCTATATATCGCATTTTTTTATAAATGCCCTCCCTTTATTTCCAGTTGCCGGGGTCATAAACTGCGGGGGAGCCGCTCGAATCCGGGCTGGATTCGTCCGAGTGCCGAGGGCCACTCCCCCCCTCCTCTTGGGGCGGCTCGATTCTGTTTTTCTCGTGTACCCTCTCTCGCCCCCCTCCCCGGTGACTGTTGGGCCCGTTCTCGACTGCGGACTTCCCTGAGGCTACCGAACGAGTTTTGTTCTCTCGACGGGGTCTTTAGAGGTCTCTGGCAAGGAACCCCTTATCCGGGTTACCCGGGACACTGGAGCGGAAAAGGATTCAACCCTTCTTCTAGTTCCAGACTAGGCATAGCGCCTAAACGGTACCCGATGATACGGAGACTTTGATAGATGCTCGGTGCCTTGCATGGACATTGCTTGTGTGTGTGGTGTCTGGGGCCCTGTCAGAGAGCAACGACTCCCCCCCTTCTATGGGGGGTGACAGGCGTGGAGACGCGCCTTTTCGGTGGAAGAGGCTTCCCGCTCATGCATGCTTTTGTTGCACTGCGGTCCAGGAGCGTGAATGGGCGGGAGGTGCCACGGCTGGGGAAGGGTGAGGTTTAACAAATCTGCGGCAAGTGGTCCAAAGGTGCTCACCCCCCCCTAGTGGGGCCCTGGGCCTTGTATGGAGTGGGAGAACCTCCGTGGTGTAAAGAGTCGCTTGACCCCTTTCGGCGGTTCGCAGGAGGAAAGGACGGGCCACGGTCGCTGGATAGAGAGAGAGGGGAAAAAGAAGATGGAAGGGAGCCCCGGGGGGCATTGGAGGGATCGAGAGTTTCATTAGAGACAGGGGGCCGCTGGAATCCGAGCTGGAGTCGCTCGGAGGGCCCACCCCCCTCCCCGACACCTGCATATATAGTAAAGAGATCTATATATTGCATTTTCATTTGTACCGGTTGTCCGGGGTGGGGAAGGTGTTCCGGGCTTGATTCGCTCCGAGTGCCGAGGGCCACCCGCCCTCCTCTCGCCCAAAAAAAACCCCATCTCGCTCTCCTCCCACCACGAGCGGGGTCCGAGCGGGGTCGCTTGAATCCGAGCTCGAGTCGCTTCGAGTGACGAGGGCCACCGAATTCCCCCCTCAGGGGCGGGGCTGCTCGAATCCGGGGCTAGATTCGCTCGAGTGCCGAGGACCACCGGACATACTCCCCCTCTCCGTGTGTGGCATCTGAAAAAAGGTAGGTGACGGAAAGTCTTGGATCCAAGGGGGAGGGTCCCGAGCTCGAGTCGCTTCGAGTGCCGAGGGCCACCGAATCCCCCCCCCGCTCCCTGGCGCCGGGGAGGGGGGGTCAGAAAAACTTGGGGCCGCTCGAATCCGGGCTGGATTCGCTCGAGACCACCCCCCCCCCTTCTGAAAGGTAGGTGGTGAAATAAAAAAAATGGTTTTTTTTCTCTGGTGTGTGTGTTTTCTTTGACTCTGTTTTTTGTTTCAGGGCGAGAGAAAAGAATACAGTGAGTTCTTTTTCAGGGCGATGGAGAGAGAAAAAAATAAAAGTTCAGGGCGATGTTTCAGAGAGAGAAAAGTATAAAATGGGTTTCAGGGAGAGAGAGAGAGAAAGAATAAAGAGAAAGTTTTTCTTTTTCAGGGCGATGTTTTCTTTTTCAGGGAGAGAAAAGTATAAAATGGGTTTCAGGGAGAGAGAGAAAAAGAATAAAGAGAAAGTTTTTCTTTTTCAGGGCGATGTTTTCTTTTTCAGGGAGAGAAAAGTATAAAATGGGTTTCAGGGAGAGAGAGAAAAAGAATAAAGAGAAAGTTTTTCTTTTTCAGGGCGATGTTTTCTTTTTCAGGGTGAGAAAAGTATAAAATGGGTTTCAGGGAGAGAGAGAAAGAATAAAGAGAAAGTTTTTCTTTTTCAGGGTGAGAGAAAGAATAAAGTCTTCTTTTTCAGGGATCGGGTCCTAACTGTCGAAGGTTTTACTGTGGTTTTCCTTCGACCTCGAGCGTGAATACGGGTTAGGTCCACCCCCCGCAAAAGACCCTGCCACAGAGGGCACCCCACACACAAAAGTCCCTTTTTTTTATTTCGGCGGGGGTGGTGGCCGTCCGCCTAACCGTCGAAGGTTTTACTGTGGTTTTCCTTCGACCTCGAGCGTGAATACGAGTTGGGATGTTTCGAAAAAGACCCTACCACAGAGGGCACCTCCCCCAAAACAAAACTGTGAAACCCATTCTATGAAAGGACCCCTATAAAAACATCGGAAAACCATATGAAACCCACTCCACGATAAACACAACTTTGAAACCCTTACACGGACAACAACCCACTCCACGATAAACACGACTTTGAAACCCTCACACGGACAACAACCCTCACACTGAAAACAACCCACTCCACGATAAACACGACTTTGAAACCCTCACACGGACAACAACCCTCACACTGAAAACAACCCACTCCACGATAAACACGACTTTGAAACCCTCACACGGACAACAACCCTCACACTGAAAACAACCCACTCCACGATAAACACGACTCTGAAACCCTCACACTCAAAACATATGAAACCCACTCCACACAACCCACTCCACGATAGTCACAACTCTGAAACCCACTCCATGATAGTCACAACTCTGAAACCCACTCCATGATATTTACAACTCTGAAACCCACTCCACGATAGTCACAACTCTGAAACCCACTCCACGATATTTACAACTCTGAAACCCACTCCACGATATTTACAACTCTGAAACCCACTCCATGATATTTACAACTCTGAAACCCACTCCATGATAGTCACAACTCTGAAACCCACTCCATGATATTTACAACTCTGAAACCCACTCCACACAACCCACTCCACGATAGTCACAACTCTGAAACCCACTCCATGATATTTACAACTCTGAAACTCACTCCACACAACCCACTCCACGATAGTCACAACTCTGAAACCCACTCCACGATATTTACAACTCTGAAACCCACTCCATGATATTTACAACTCTGAAACCCACTCCACACAACCCACTCCACGATAGTCACAACTCTGAAACCCACTCCACGATATTTACAACTCTGAAACCCACTCCATGATATTTACAACTCTGAAACCCACTCCATGATATTTACAACTCTGAAACCCACTCCACGATAGTCACAACTCTGAAACCCACTCCATGATATTTACAACTCTGAAACCCACTCCACACAACCCACTCCACGATAGTCACAACTCTGAAACCCACTCCACGATATTTACAACTCTGAAACCCACTCCACGATAGTCACAACTCTGAAACCCACTCCACGATAGTCACAACTCTGAAACCCACTCCACGATATTTACAACTCTGAAACCCACTCCACGATAGTCACAACTCTGAAACCCACTCCACGATAGTCACAACTCTGAAACCCACTCCACACAACCCACTCCACGATAGTCACAACTCTGAAACCCACTCCACACAACCCACTCCACGGCACCAGAAACCCATGACACGATCCAAAATCAGTCCAAAACAGGAGTTTCCCCCCCCCCCCCTCGCCGACTCTTTTTAATTCTCCAACCCCCCCTAACCACTTTTAACCCAATATTTTTTCTTGTGTTTTTTCCCTATTGTGTCAGGAATCGTCATGGGTCCGGTGCTCAACATTTAAATCAGTCGACTGTAGAATTTTTCAAATACATAAGTATTATGTATAAGGTATAAGTATAAGTAACATGTAAGGCCAGGATCAGTTCGTATTTCAAGCGCAACCTGCATGGCCTATGCGATGGTTCTGGCCTACGTCAAACTAGTGCCGTACCTGCACGTCGGCCTGGCTGGTGGATGGCTCTTCGCTCATGTCTGGCAAAGAATTCATAGATGGCGTTCATATTCGTTACAATAGTCTTTACAGTAACGCTCGTGCGACCCGGGGACGAGAGGTTTCTATTCTCTGTTCACGTGGTTGCCGAGTCTCCGAAACCTTAAATCATATCCTGCAGCAGTGTCGTTTCACACATGGAATGCGCATAATTAGACATAATGCCTAAGACAAGTATTTATCTAGATCAATGCATAACAAAAACTATTCAGTTCATATCGAACCAACCTTCCGCTTGCCAGACGGCTCGAGATTGAAACCAGATATGGTGGGTTATTCAGTAGACTATGTCCTTGTTGTCGATGCGCAGGTAATTAATGATCAGTACTCGCTCTACAAAGCTCATGAAGCCAAAGTCAAAAAGTACGATGTTCTCAGGCCATAACTAGATCAGCTCAGGCCGAACGGAGTGACCTTCACGAGTTTTATTATAAATTGGAGAGGCGCGGTCTCTACTGAGTCGATGCGATTTTTGACCGGATTCCATGTATTGAAGCAGACCGAGTTCAAAGTCCTTGCAGCCAGAAGTTTCTATTGGTCATTGCGCATGTGGCGTGTTTTCCAGAGTGTGACTTTTGGACGCCCAGAAGGAGGACGTGCGTCGCAGATTGTTTGGTGCCCGGATTTTTATGTTTGTTATGTTGGTGAGCACAGCCATCTCAGTGCAAATTGTACACATTGATGTTTGCTCGCGTATCTTGTCATGTAAATTATCAATAAATCCTTATCCTTATAATATTATAAATGTCAATGTGTGTCCGAAAGTTTGAATGAATTCAGCATCTAAACGGATGAATTAATGCTTTTGTATCTTCAGATATAGATGAATTATAACCCAGAAATGAACATAGGCTATGTTTAATTTATTTTATTCAAATATTTTGCTTAATAATCCAAAATTTCATTATTTTTCATACACAATGAATTGACATTTTCCCGATAAAATTTAACCATCTTCCTTTTTTCGTTGCCAAAAATTAAAAACCAGAATAATAATTTAATTTCCAATTGAAAGATTAAAACGGAAAATTTCAAGTACCTTTAATAATACAAGGTGCATGAATTTTGAGTATGTGCGGAATGAAGGCAAATGTGACGTCATATATGGAAAATAAAACGGATATGCTTTGTTGTTGAAATAAAATGAGATTGTGTTGTGGTATTAATTCTTGTTATTTGAAGAAAATTGTTCTCAATGCTCACGGTTTATCGTTTGCGCACGGTTAACATAAAGATTTAAATTTTAATTTAAAATAAAAAAAAAGAAACTTTTGAAGAGCAAATGGATAGAAAGTGTCAATAATATGCACAGTAAAATTATCAAAATTATCAATATCGAAAATGACGTAATGATTAGCAGGAGATATGTATTTTCATTCTTAAAAAGTAAATTAATTAGATAGAAAGGTTCTGTAATCGGGTTCGTAGTCAATTTGTTCTTTTTAGAGAAAGAAATTTGGCGCAAATGTAATTACATTGTTGTAAACAGGTTTGTTTTTTGTGTGGTAAAGACGATAATATTCTAGATGATAATTTCTTCGCCCATCTTTGATGCCAATTATGAATATAAAAAATATAAAAAAGTATCATCCGATAATTTTCTTGGCGCAGATGATACGCACCTGGTTTGGTGCGATCTGCTTTTGATGCCAATTTGGCAAAAACATCGTTTTCGAATTCCAGATAGATGTATATTTTTAAATTATGTTATATTGCTTAAAAAAGGAAATATCAATAAATAAAAAAAAAAGTTTCATTAAAAACTATAGAACAAAACAATTTATATAATTTTAAAAGAAAATTAAAATAAATAAATAATTTATTAATAAATAAACAACAATAGCCGTGTTACCCTATCAAGCAAAATAATCTATTTTGGCGACAATTAGGTACCCCGGTACGTATATGACATCTGTGCTATTTTCTTATTACTTCATGATATAAACAGACATCCTGGTTCAGCGTATAAACCTGAGTTATGTCAATGGCCCTATAATAAAGAAATACCTTAAATTAATCATGCTAGCCGCCGCTGGCGACCAGTTTGGTATCCTTTAAAGTTTATGTTTGGGAAAGCATGCTAAGCATTGTATTATGTTACTTATATTCATAATTTAATTCACATGGACTGCCTTAACCCTCTCGCTGCGCAACACGAGATTTCCTCGGCAACGTAAAAGTAGCAAAATTTGCACAAACCGAGATTTCCTCTGGTATTCATTTTTTTCACTGGCGGCTGTTTTTTTTTTCAACTCGGACCACTTTTTAAATACAAAAAATTCTACATAGACTTTAACAATATCTACAAAAGAAATATAATACAAAATTGATTTTCTTACAATAGTGGTGTGAGACTATAAAAATAGACTCCAGTGACAGCCCTGATTTCGCCTAATTTCTAATATCCTATCCCATCTAAGATCCTGAACTCTTCTACAAAAAATACATATTTAAACTCTGAGCTATATATAGTTTTGAAATATGTAATAAAAAAATGCACAGTTTTTGAACCCATTTTTTTTTAAAAAAAATAATAATAATAAGCAGCGAGGGGGTTAAATATAATTAATATAATCACTTAAGCTAATATTAGTTTCTGTTGCATTAAAATATCTTACTTTGTTCATTTTCTGTAAGCAAGTAGATCCTATTGGTTTACAGTGGAAGTCTATGGGAATTTGGCGAAATATTAGAGATATCGCAAAGTTGGCGTAACTTTTGGCGACACACTTGGCGGCATTTGGCAACAGAACAGGGTCCCCTATGGTAATCCCCACCCCCCTTATAGGTATGGTGATGCATTAAATACTATTCAATAGCCAATGAAATGTGTTTCATTTTGCCGTTGCCATTAAACAATTAACAAATAATTGCGATTTCTGGGCCACGTACGATAGCGTAATATATATATATACATAGATAGATATATAGATTGTCTTCTATAAAATGTGATGAATAATTGGTTAATTATATATGTTTTTAATTATCGGAAGGGAAAAGCTTTGCTTAATTAATTCCTTTGTTCTTTTTATGTTACGTGAACGAAGTCATGGGTAATAGCTAGTAATATTATAAATGTCAATGTGTGTTCGAAAGTTGGAATGAAGTCAACTTCAAAACGGATGAATTAATGCGTTTGAATTTTTGGATATAGATAGATGACAACCCAAAAATGAACATAGGCTGTGTTTAATTTATTTTATTCCAGTATTTTTCTTAATAATTCAAAATTTCATTATTTTTTATACAGAATCAATTGACAAATCAATTGGCAAACTGGTCGCCCTTGGCGACCAGTTTGGTATCCCTTCAAATTTATGTTTGGGAAAGCATGCTAAGCATTGTATTATGTTACTTTTATTCATAATTTAATTCACATGGACTGCCTTAACCCTCTCGCTGAGCAACACGAGATTTCCTCGGGAACGTAAAAGTAGCAAAATTTGCACAAACCGAGATTAACTCCGGTATTCATTTTTTTTCACTGGCGGCTGTTTTTTTTCAACTCGGATCACTTTTTAAATACAAAAAATTCCATATAGACTTTAACAACATCTACAAAAGAAATATAATGCAAAATTGATTTTCTTACAATAGTGGTGCGAGACTATAAAAATAGACTCCAGTGACAGCCCTGATTTCGCCTAATTTCTAATATCCTATCCCATCTAAGATCCTGAACTCTTCTACAAAAAATACATATTTAAACTCTAAGCTATATATAGTTTTGAAACATGTAATAAAAAAATGCACAGTTTTTGAACCCATTTTGTTAAAAAAAAAAAAAAAAGAAAAAGAAAAAAAAAAGCACGAGGGGGTTAAATATAATTAATATAATCACTTAAGCTAATATTAGTTTCTGTTGCATTAAAATATCTTACTTTGTTGATTTTCTGTAAGCAAATAGATCTTATTGGTTTACAGTGGAAGTCTATGGGAATTTGGCGAAATATTAGAGATATCGCAAAGTTGGCGTAACTTTTGGCGACAAACATGGCGGCATTTGGCAACAGAACAGGGTCCCATATGGTAACCCCCCCCCCCCCTTATAGGTATGGCCATGCATTAAATACTATTCAATAGCCAATGAAATGTGTTTCATTTGACCGTTGCCATTAAACAATTAACAAGTAATTGCGATTTCTGTGCCACGTACGATAGCGTAATATATATATATATATATATATATAGATATATAGATTGTCTTCTATAAAATGTGATGAATAATTGGTTAATTCTATATGTTTTTAATTATCGGAAGGGAAATGCTTTGCTTAATTAATTCATTTCTTCTTTTTATGTTACGTGAACGAAGTCATGGGTAACAGCTATTAATATTATAAATGTCAATGTGTGTCCGAAAGTTGGAATGAAGTCAACTTCAAAACGGATGAATTAATGCGTTTGAATTTTTGGATATAGATAGATGACAACCCAAAAATGAACATAGGCTGTGTTTAATTTATTTTATTCCAGTATTTTTCTTAATAATTCAAAATCTCATTATTTTTTATACAGAATCAATTGACAAATCAATTGGGAATATATCTTATTTTTGTTTAGTATGGCATGTTCGCTATTGTAAAGGAAGTGTGTATAGCATATTCGGTTCATTTATAGGGCCACTCAAAAGAATTCCGTTACATTACGGTATATGGGGAAAATCGCTTGCTGTGTATTTTAATGATATTACAGTATTTAAAACATATTGAAATTGAATAAATCACCAAGGTGTACTACAAAATTGTTATTATAGACTAGGGTGTGCATAGAACTTATCGTTTTTTACAGGAACACACATAAGTATTTTGATATAGAAGAAAAATAGCAATAATTGGGGGAGGGCAGGGGATTAGAAATCGTGTTGTTAAACTGTGTTAATTATTATACAGGGTATCTCATATCGTTTACCAAAAACTAATTTATAAAAAAAACATTAATTTTAAAGGTATAGTTCCAATTGCAAAAATGTTTCAAATTTTGTTCTGCATCACATAAATATCGATTTACATTACAAAGATTACTTTTTAAATAGATTAGAAACTACAAATTTTATACAATGCCTCTGTCCTATAAATTTGATTTGGAAAATGTTTTTCCATGTTCTAACAAGTAAAACAGCAAAAATTTATTCTTTTATGGTCAAAACTTACTGAGTTATGATACTGAGAATTTTACGAATTTTCAATGTTTTAATAACCATAAATGGAAAAACACGTTTTTAGTGTCAGAAAACGCTAAAAATGCATGAAATTCAAAGTACCATAACTAAGTAAGTTTTTGTCTTGCAAAAATTAAGTTTTAATCCCAACTAATTTCGATTCATCTCAATAAAACACAGCATTTATAATTATGACAAAAAATTATTTCAAACATTTTGTTTAAAAGGCCTTCTAATTAAAACATCCGTTAACGGCATATACAGCGATTAGTTATACGTTATAAAAATAACAGGCTGTTGGAATTTGTTACCTGTACAAGTGTGCAACGATGTAACCTGTTAACCAAAAGTAACTATATTTTCCATCTCTAGTACGTTAGCAACTTGTTTACAGTAACGGAAAGGGTGTTAAAAGAATACTATTTTTTGCGATTTTCCAAAATTACTGGTTTTCGCCGATTTTTCAACGCCTCTAGGGAAGCCATATGTCGTACAAAAAGAAATTATAAGAACATGAATTGTAGGTAATTTTCTCGTCTGTATTTTAATATAGGGTCACCTTTGCGTTAAAATCTTAACTTTCAAGTTATAAGCCAACCCCCCCCCCCCCCCAAAAAAAAAAAAAAGCTGCGATTTTTAGTGGTTTTTCATGATTTTTCATATTTGCAGAGAGAAATTTTGTAGGACAACTTCAGATTAGTGTACAGCATTCCCGAAAACATAAAGTAAGACACTAAAAACAATTACACCAGAATTTTCCACTTCGAACACTAATTTGACTGGACTAGTAACTTATTTTTGTTACTTTTTCTCTTTTTAAAAAAACTTATTCTGAAACTTTCTATTTTGAGGCGTATTTACTACTGTACAATGCACTCTTTTCCCTGAAAATATTTGACTTAAAAATGAGAAAATCTGTGCATTGTTCACAAATTACAAGTAGGTTAAAAAATTTCGGAGACTGAGCTAATTAGTGTTGCCAATCTAGTATGTTCTTTATTAAAAAAAATCTTTCAAAATATGAGAATAGTAATAGTGTTAGTTAATGGCGGAAAGCCTGACATTAAATAAAGCATACATTACCTTTCGAAAATCCAGAACTCTTAGCTCATTTATATAGTTTTATTTTTAAAATATAAAATACGATTCCGAGGGCTTATGCTGTCGAAGTCAGTCTAGCCTCCATTACCTGTCGGAGAAAAAAAGTTTCTATTCATCACTGGTTTTTGGAATATCAAAAATTGCAATTTCGAGGCCACTTAACTCCGGGCAGTTTAGATAGTGTTAAATAAATTTTACAAAAAGTTAAAACTTGTATTATATTGTATACATTCCTTACTGATGAACCTAATATTTATACAATGTGTTATGAGATTTATATATAAGATTTTACGAACAGGTATTCAAACAAGTTTATTTTCTGAGAAAAAATTAGCACGCTCCTTATCAAAACTTAATTATCATACTCTAAATGTAAAATTATCATACTTTAGGTGAAAACTATAATTATGTGACGTTGCTCTGTTTTTTAATTATATTAAGTAATGCTCTTGAAAAAAAAAAAATAAATAAACAAACTATTTCGTTTCATATAATTTCTTCTATAGTTTTAGCATTTAATTTCATTCTCATTGTTTCAGAACAGCTATTTTATTTGTAACGCATACATTTCAAATATAAAACGAAGGAGCATTTTAATTAGATTAGTCTGATAAATAAGTGAACAAATTTTGGCTGTTTATCTTCGACATGGAAATTTCCAGCATATGATTATATAAACATAAATGTAAAACGATAACTGATACATGGTGTTCAAAGAGAATGCATGAATTTTGACTGTTAATACTTTTTAGAAGTAAAAATTATGAATGCAGCAAATCAAAGCAGCACATCGAATCAATACATCTCAAATCCTGAACTAAACCTTAGATGGCCTTATTCAATATTGTCTATTTTAATTGTGACGAAGATTTAATTTTGAGTTTGTTTATTAATAGCACAATAATCTTTTTCTTTCGAGGCCAAATAAATTAATATTGTTTATAATAAGTTGAATATTTTGTTCATATTCCATTTCAAGATTAAAAGGAACTTCTTAAAAGCACCATAAAATAACAGAAATACGCAAGCCCTTTCAAGAGAACGTACTATTTCTTCACCAGGCGAGAAAAAAAAACACGTGCTCCTACTTTGAAAGGAGGAGCAAGACTTGTTTATTTCTAGAATTTCATGATGTTTTCAAGAAGTTCTTTTTTATCTTATCGTATAATATAGCTTATACAAACATTAAATTTCTTTTCAAGTTGGAAATGTTTAACACAAAATCGCACTGTTTAGAAATATTGGCTTGATATTAAATATATTGACTAAGAAATGGCGAAATATTGTTGCCAATATTACTCGAATGGTTTAAAATATACACACCCCTATGTTAAAAAAAGTGTACCCCCAGTTTATTCTTTTTTTTATAAGATCATTCCTAAGATAAGAGGCTGGATGTTTACGTGCTGACGATGCCTCGCCTTTTGTCCAATGCCGAGTAGGGACAACTCAGTTTTTGGTAAATTTCTTTGATCTCGTGACAGTACTTTATTGTCGTTTTGGTTCCACTTGGATTTAAGAATTTTTAGTGCAATCCTTTGAATTTAGGTTACCTAACAGTCCCCATGCTATCATTTCATATGCAGTTTTAATTTTGGAAAAGGTCTTGGTGCTTCTGCTGTGTGTAAACGCTGAAGAGTACTTCACCGGTTATTGTACATGATTTCGCACCACATGCCACAAACCAAACGAGATCTGGATTATTTATTTTTTGCGTAAATGAAAAGCAGACCACACTTTGAAACGGCAAATTTGCTGATGTTGGATAAATTCATGCGACACTCAATTGCTAGATTGTTAGTCTTATTAATTACATTTCGGTATTACAGCTATTTTAAAGTATACTCGAATTTCAGCAGAAAGTTCTCGAATTGTGGTACGTGGATGAGTTCATCTAATTCTTTCAGTATCGGGGTCTTGTCCGCGATTTACTTCGTCTATGGGACTCTTTACACTGCGAAAGTATTGGAACCAAAGTTCGACTGTTCGGTTACTAGCAGTCGTTAGTCCAAATTCGTGGTTTATATTTGAATCGTTTCCACGTCCCTTTTACTCCTTTTTTTTGAATTTATACAAAAAAGTGCGAGAATTTGTTCATTTTAAATGTTTATTTAACGTGCTTAAATATTCCTGTACAATTATAAAAAATAAAACTATAATAGAAAGTAAGTAGATATAAATGTTATCTAATTTTAATTGCTAAAAGGTGTAACTTAAAACTTTAAAAGCAGTAAAAATATGTTAATTCAACTGTTTACACGTTTCGGCTGTACCCGAGTCATTTTCAAAACAAATAAATAAAAACATACTAAAATTGAACTGTTTATGAAACGCCATCATGCAATTTTGCATACAATGCACGTTATTTTTTATTTTACTTGATATTTATTTTTATTTTCGTAAAAATAATCCAAGTAAAATAAAGGAAGTAACTTGAATAATATGAAAAATTGAATGGTGGAGTTTCATAGAGAGCGCAAATTTAGAATACTTTTATCAATTTGTTTTGAAAATGACCGGGGGTGCATCAAAACATGCACTGTAAAAAAAAAAAAAAATGGTAACGTTCCATGTAAAATCCAGGAACGTTTCGCCTTTTCTCAGGTTTTCAGAATAATTTAGCTCTTTCCTGTGAAATTCTGGTTTTCTTATCTGAAACGTTCCTGAACAAAAGTTGGAAACAGCAAAACGCTGCGGCCGCCATTTATTAATTTTTTGCTATAATCCGTTGCTCGCGCGCGAGTGTCGTAAACGAATTCCTTAAATGAATGTAAAAAAATCAATATGGAATGCAAATAAATCAATAGACGACATAATCCTATACGTCTCTATTGTCAAGATAATTCAGATGAAAATACAATACCTCTGTGACATCGCTAAGAGATTATCTCTCGTACTTGTCTGTGGAATGTTTAACGAGCAGACCGTGTAAAAAAAATACACCTATTATTTGGATCTCCATTAACCAGGAGACCATCAAATATGATTCTCACCGATTTCGATTAATTTAAAGTATGTTTTAGAGTTCTTATCTCTAATTATTCTTGTGAAAGGATTTCTTCAAATGGGCCTTAGATTTTCAGAAATTAGATGCCGAGGACGTACATACGTTTCAAATACCCATTAGTTTGCAGCTCTCAACGTGTCTTTCGTGGTGTGGGCGCAGAAAGCTCGCACGCCACCCGTACGGCCCGAGTTCGATGCTACCTCTTGACTTTTTTTTTTCTTTTTTAATTAATTTTATATTTTAACACTTTATTACAATTTGATTTAAATTTGATATATATTTGACACTTTGAATTGCTGAAAATTTGAATTTCTTTTTATTTTCGGAAAAAATATACAATTACGTTTAGGTTTTTTTTTTTTTCATGAAAATTTATATGTATTTTATCTAACTTGTAAACTAACATAATTACTGACGAAAATCCAAAATATTTTATGTCTAGATTTTTTTGCTAATTATTATTTACATTTATATATTTTTATATTTTAAGCAAAGTTCAGAAAAAATATATCATATATATATTTACTTTATTGAATTTTAACTGAAAATTTATTTTTTCGTGTAAATTATAAATAATAATTTTGATGTCAATTTCAAAATATTTTTTCATTCTAACAAATAATGATAATAAAGCGAAAATTGTCAAATGGAAATGTAAAAATCGTCTGCGGATCCCGCATGCTGTGAAATGTCAGTAATGTTTTGCTGTCAACAGAAATATTCCTGGCACTTCGCAGGAAACTTACTGGCATTTCTGTAGAAAGTTTTTAACATATACAGTAAAGTTCCAGTCATTTTCAAGAAATGTTTTTTGGAAATAATGGGCAACTCAGCTGCCCATTTTTTCCCAGGAACGTTGCGGAATTTTTTTACAGTGTGTAAACAGTCGTAGAAACATATTTATACTGTTTCTAAAGTTTTAATTTACACCTTTTAGTAATTAAAAGTAGTATATTATTGCTAGGAGTTAATTTGTTGTATATAAATCTTCTCTTTTTAATATAAAGCAATGTAATATTATATTAAAATTTACTAACAAAATCTGGTTAATTAAGAAAATCAGACATTATGTTTTTTACAATGTAATGTCATAGACAAACTGCGAATAGATAGAAGCATTATCGTGATCTGAAATTTTTTATGTGCCCCTGTAAAAATAAATTTAATAGATAACGTATTTTTAAAAAAGAATGTCTTTCTGCAAAATCAAAACATCTTATCTATTTTTTAAATCCAGTTTTCAAACGCAGATTATTAGTATGTTACGTCATGCGTTTTCTGCAATCCTTTGTAATGCGATTGAGTGAAAGGGAGTCTGCTATGTTCAAGAAATTGCATGCGTTTTATTTTGTTGCTGTTCAGGTCAAATCCTGGTAAAATAAATATTTCTTTGAACACAATGTGTAAATTCAATTATAAAGATCTGTTTTACATTTTAATTAGATGTAAGTTATTCATTTTAAGAAAAATATTTTGTTCCGTAAAATGTTTTTTTATTTCCGTACTCGTAAAGAAGGAAGACATTTTATAATTACCGCAATTTGCACAATATTGAGAGCTATGCAACAAACTGTGTGCGGCTTATTTATATGCCATTTTTGGAATTATATATGAGGTATGTAAAGCACTCGACTCTTTGAGTTCATAAAAACGTTCTGAGAAAGGTGTTCATCAAACGAAATTCTCATAAACAAGGAAATTTCCCCATCTGTCTTTCGAAGTAACCGATATTTTTGAATTATGGAGAGTATTCTATTTTTATTTCTATGCACAAAGAGACCTTGAAATTTATTTGAATTAATCAGAATTTTGAAGTATCCGGATTTCGAATTAACAACAGTTCACAATAGCTTGAGATATTTATTTTCTTATATTTGAAAACAAATACACACATTTTTCTTTTTATGCATATTAATTTATGACTAAAAAATTATTTTTTCTTTCATTATTGGAAATGGGTAAATAATGTTCTAAAAGTCTTTTTTTGGAGGGGATGGGAGAATTTTACTCATTCCGGGAAATTTATAATTATATTTTCAATTATTCTTTGAAATAAACGGATAAAAATAACAAGAACTATAAAACAGATAGAAAATGTTTTTTGATTCTCGAGATGTGATCAGAAAATGTATTCCTTAATTGCATTCGAAGATTTAAAATAATTTAGAAGATGAGTTCAATACGCAATCATACTCTGTTCTACTGCAGTAGAATATAGTATAAATATAAAGAACTCGATAAAGAATAAAGACGTATAAAATTTATTTTAATCCCAGTTAAATACTCACTGAATTTTATACGATTTTGTAAGTTAGGAAAACATAATTGCTCTTTTCATTAACGTCTTTAAATTAATTGGACTAATGGAAATAGGCTACTATTTGACAGAACCAATTTGTTTTCTCTGACAAATTTATTTAGTTGCGAGTTTTCTAATTTATAAAAATAATTTCTAATTTTGATAAAAAATATTTAAAGATAATCTTTCTTAAGTGTTTTAATAGAAAATTTAATCTGTTTCAGTAGGTAAAAAGTCATTAATTCTAAGGAAAATTCCATTCTTCCAAATACAATATTGTAATGTACTTTAATGGCATAAATTGGAAGATTTAAATTATTTTGTCTAATTTCTACATTTAATGCACGTTGCTTTAAATAAAAACATAAGGACTTTATGCTGAACGTATTTAAAGATGAGATGTAGATTTAATTATTGTGATATATTTAAATTCCATTACACGACGTAACAATTGAAATTTTGATAAATAAAATTTTGAAAGACTGAAATTATTTTAATAAATGGAATTGAGTTTCTAAATTACGTAGTTTTTTTTTCCCTTGAGTGATTTTTAAATGGAAAAAATGAACTTACGTGATTTTTATACCTAATTAAATTTATAATTATGCGTCTTAAAAATATTAATACAAATGTTTAAGGAAGATAAAGCAAACCTATGCAAGCGTGAATCATCTTACAATGCTTAGAAGAAACTTAAAGCTATGAAGTCGAACCGAGGTGTGGTCCACCACATTCTGCCTGTACCCATCACCACCACAGCAGGAATGAATGGGACGCTAATAGAGATGGATGGGACGCTAATAGGGATGGATGGGACACAAAGCGTTTCATCCCTGTATTCAGTCTTACCAAATTAAAATTTATAATTATAAACTTTTATATAATTATGTTTGTAATATATAATTTTACAGCACCAATCGATATGATTTTTTTCCAATAACTTCTTTTATTGCAGCTTTAAATTTAATGCAGACTTCGGCTATCTATCGGTTCTTTTTTCCCATTTATGAGGTATTTTATATTTGAAATGTAAGTGGGAAAATTTCTTTGAAATATGGCATAATTAATAAGTAAGTCATTGTATTTTAGAAGCATGCACAACTGAAATTATGTTAGGGGTGGAAATATATTTATGCAACATTTCAAAGTTCAATATAATTTTCCCCATTTGATCAATAAGCATATACTATTTTTAACAAATTTAGCTATTTTGATAAAGTTTTAGTCCCAATTTTTTGGTAAATCATTAATAAGTATTACAATACAATAAAAAACATTGATAATAACTTATATTAACAACAATAATAACTTATGTAATACTATTTAATACTATTAATTAACGTAAATTATTAATTTCAACCTATATAATACTAAATAGTTAATAAATAATATTTTCAACATCTCTTGGGATGAATGAGACAGTCACATTCATCCCTATTTGAAATGTCCCAATCATCCCATGATGCATACATTCAATTGTCAGCCATTTTGCCTGAAAAATTATTTTGTGAATATAATTTTTCATAATGGTTACTATTCATTCATTTTAATTATCGATATTGATCCTTAAAATAAATAACTACAACATAGCTTAATTTTTTATATTGTGTAAAATATTTCACATCGTCAAATGAAAAAAAAACTTACTTTTAAGCTGAGATATCAGAAAATGCAACTTTGGAGGAAAATTAAAACAGCAACGTGGTCCTACTTTTAGTTCTGAAGCCCACTGTGGTAGAGCCTTATATGGGGATAGGAAGCAATTTTAAATAAATGTTTATTGCCTGAAATATTGAGAATGTTGCATCCATCCCTTGTCCCATCCGTCCCCCATCTCTCCTACTTGTTAACGTTGCAATTAATTGTTTCGACCATAAATTTATTTATCGATAATTTTTTCAAAGGATACCTTCGCTCATCGATTTACTCTAGTGTTTTATTTCTGCCAGCATATACTTAGTATTCTTGAACAGAAATTATATACATCAAAATTATGAATGGATCGATAATAATTTTTTTCTTTATTAAATGCATATTTTAATACTGAGTATTGTTTTCTGTATAAGTACATACCACAGATATACTATACTGATGATAAAAGAAAAAAAATGCCTACTGAGCACAAGACACGCCAACTACACAATAAACGTCTTTGAATTGTTTTTAGGAATTTTTAAAGTCCAGGAAGTCGAAATAGCTTCACCTTTGCAAGAACAAACAACTGAGGTTACATTTTTGGCCAATAAAAAACAATTGAAACTTTCATTTTTAAATATTTTAAAATATTTCCGGTACAAACTTAAAATATGTCCCTAAGGGGAACCTTTTTGGAACACGCATTTAATTTAATATTTTTTTTCTTTACTCACTTTCTAATGCAGTTGAAAAATGATTATGAGGTCCGTTTGTATGTCTGCCGAATATACTAAGATTGCCATGTACTTGATATATGTTTTTCAGGTTTGCTGTGGAATGTTTGCTATAGAAAAGCCTATAGTATGTATCATGTATCACTGTAAAAAAAAAAAAAAAAAAAAAAAAAAAAAAAAAAAAAAAAAAAAAAAATCAGAACCGTTACATTCGATAGCGGAAACGTTTCCAAAAGTGTAGTGTAAACTATTAATTCTCTTGTGTCACTGAATAAATCAGAATCGTTACGCTCCTTTCTGTGTAAAATATTTGAAGAAAATACATTGTAAAAAAAAAAAAAAAAAAAAAAAAAAAAAAAAAAAAAATCAGAAACGTTACGGTTCGGAGTGGAAATGTTTCCGAAAATGTAGTGTAAACTATGAATTCTCTTAAGTAACTTATTAAATCGGAAAAGTTACTCTCATTTCCGTGTAAAGTATTTGAGGTGAATATTCGGATTTTCTGCACATGCTCAATACGTTCTACAAACGTCATGATCACGTGACTTTTATTGTTCTGGGATTGAAAGTAACGAAGAGACGTAACGTAAATTTTGAGGAAAGTAAGCATTTATGTTTTATATATTTTTTTATTTAAGAAAGTAATACACTTTTTTAAAAGAAATAATATTATTCGATTGAATTTTATTGAATAATAATATTAGAGTTACTGTTTCTAGTTTGTTGCAGATACAAAGTTAAATAACTCGTTCAAAGTATATACTCCTGTGCATGAATCTATGATAGATATGAGATACTAGATACTTGATTAACGAATAACAGGATTCGTACGCATCAAGCGATTCATGGGATTTTAGATGTTTTTAACCAGAAATTTCGTAAAGTGCTGGTTGGTATATCTGAAGATAGAATTTTCTTTTCGTTAAATAAGGAGACTATCACTTTATGAAAACTCTGGTAAAAGGTCCTTGAAAGTCCTTGAAGCATACAATTCCTGAATAATGTAGCACTAATGTTAGTGGAGTATATATAGCACTATTTATATGTTTTTATCATCTTTTTCGTTTTGAACTTATGTTCCAGTTCAGGATGAGATATATCGTTTATGTGACTGAAGAAAATCATGATTTCACTTATACTATACATTGTATCTTATTTGTTTATGAATCATATATTTGTAAAAAAAGATCTTATTGAAAATTTGCTTTATAGACCTATAAAAATTTCTTTTTTAAAATGTAATATCGCGAGTTCCATCCTGCAAATAGATACATTTGGAAATTTTAATTTCCCTATGAAAATAGATGGATTATTTTTATACTTTTAATATTTATTTATTTTACTTTTATAATTATTGAATACTATTTCACAATATTTCATATCTATTGAGTAATTAATTTATTTTTAGGATTATAATACTTTTAAATGGATATATTTGAAAATGCTTTGTCTATTTATAAATGCATTTTTATAAATACATTTTTAATATGTTGTTTTAGAATTATCATACTTCTAATTATATTCCTTTGAAAGTATTTATTTTATTTGTGTAACTTGAGGAGTTCTGAGATAACCTAAGAGTAAATATCTATTTATAAATATACAATTATGGAAATAAAGTAATTAATTGCAGATATTAACTATTTCGAACTACTGTATCTTTTTATACGAAAAAAATAATTATTTAAAGGTATAAAAAATCCATGTATTTATATATAGTGAAATTAAACATTTTCATAAAGTATTTATTTACAGGGTAGAGCTCCGCACTAGACCACATTTTAAAAAAGAATTATTTATAGATATACAAATCAAATTTTCAGTACTATCTTTTTACAAATACGTAATTCATAATCGAAAATAAAACGCATTAGTACAAGTGAAATTATCAATTTCTTCGATCATATAAACGATGCATTTCACCATTACAAAAGTTGTGAAACAGAACATATAGGTTTCAAAACGAAAAGATAAAAAAAACGTATAAACAGTGCTATTTGTTCTATACTAATACTAGAACTACACTATTATTCATTAATCAAATATTTAATCTTAAATCATAAATATTACATTAATCTATCACAGATTCAGGGGCAACAGTATACACTTCAAACAAGTTATTTAACTTTGTATATGCAAAAAATGATTAACAGTAAACCTAAAATTATTATGCAATAAAATTCCGTCTAATAATATTAATTCTTTTTTAAAAAGCGAATTACTTTCTGATATAAAAAATATATGGCATATTCAGGAAAATTTCCTAAATGCACACAAACCTTTACGAAATATACACAAGTATATCAAAAATATACTAAACATATACAAAATATATACAAACATATCCGAAATATAAACAAACATATCCGAAATATACAGAAACATTTCCGAAACACGCACAAAAGTTTCCGAATATTCTATAGAAATATGCGGAAACATAACAGAACTGTTGGGCCACATTGCTGCACCACTACGTAGAATAACATTTCGGATTTTTTTTTTTTTTTACAGTGTAGTTTGGTTACAGGGTTACTCAAAATAATTACATTACATTACGGTGTATGGGGAAAATCTTATAAAACGTCTTTTATTGTACTTTTTTAAACATAATGAAGTTGACATGTGCATTTCTGACGTTCACTAAAATATGTTTTTTTTTTTTTTTTTTTTTTTTTTGGTAGAATATGGAATGTTATGCAATCATTAATAGGATCGCCCAAAAAATACAGTTTCATAACAATCTATGGAGAATTAAGGTATGCGGTTCGTATGATTTACTATGTATTTTATAGATCTTACACAATTAAATACAATATGAAATTTATTTACGTTATTCAGTCGCACTTCAAGACTTACTGTAGAATACAGAATGGGAACAGTTATCCTTCATTTACAAGGACACGCAAAAGATGTTTTCAGTTCTGATATGCGTTTTCTGTTTAACTAAATTGTTGCATGCTACGTAGTTTACATAAAACGAAGAGATCATATACAGGACTACATAAAATATCTCGTAAGCATTAAAGCATATCCCAGTAAATTGCTTAATTTTTTTTATGAGTTTCACATTTTTCAATTGAATTATATTTAGTATGGTAAAGTATGTTTGTAGACTATAAATAAATTTATAGACAATGCTACGCAAAGCACTAGTTGCATTACCGTTTACGAACGATAGTTTCTAAAAGTAGGATTTTTGTTGTATCATGAGATTTGTTCCTGCATTAAATTTTAGTTTAATATGAGTCGCGTACATAATATACAGGACTGCACAAAATTATCCGAGAACATTTGTGTTTATCTGCGGAAGTCGAATAAGTTGAATTTTTGTGTGTGTTATGCGTTTTGTAGCTAAGCTGAATTTTATTACATTTCGTGTGGACGGCTGCACAAAATAATTCGAGTATCTTTCCGTCTGTGTGTGGCTATTGTTTAAAACTTGTTTCAAAATGTGCTATGTGATATCTAAATTATTTATCTAAATTTGTCGTTTACCTTTCTAAACATGAAATTCTCATAAAGAATTCTAGAAGGGTTGAAAAGTGTTTTATAATCTATGCTTGCCGCATGGTTTTTATTTCTTGTTATTTTCCTTCCTGGATAGTACTTACTAAAATCTAGATTGTAACAACTGTGAAGTAACAAGATCATGGCGATTCTCAATGCAAATGTTCTAATGCATCTTAGTTTAAAAAAGATAAAACCACAAAAAGTACCTATCAAAAACTAATATACAGTAGAACCCTGCTAATCTACTAACTGGGACTGTTGGCAGTTCGGATTGCATAGAATTCGGATTACTCGACATTCTGATAAAAACAGAAAAGAAAAAGATGCATGCTATAAAAAATATAAGTTATAAGTACTCAGTAGTATAGTAAAAATCCTGTAATCCGGCATTCCAAGGTCCGGCATGCTGGATAAACCGGATCGACTTTCGGAAAAAATAGTATTCCTTTTTAATCCCTGCCTGTGTTTATAATAATTCAATGGAACTTCAGACCGAGGAATTACGTAACAACCCATTACAAACGGTTCAAAATCGCGAATCTATAAATAGCTCAAACCCCACGTCGATGACGGGTGAAGAAGAAAAACTGTTCTGTAGATAATTTGCGAAATCAAACTGAAAGAAAAATAAAATTTTTATCATCTAAATTAAATACTTTTTTGCATTTTAGAAAGAATTTTAGAGTGACTGATAAACAAACAGATATTCGAGATTTTTTTTAAGTTGTCTTCTAAGAATAGGTCTACAGTGCACGTTTTCATTTTATATTCGTGTACATAAGTTCTACTTTTACATTATTGAGTATTTTTTATTCTGTTTTTTTTTTTAATATGTTCAAGTATAATGTTCAAAAATTAAATCGGTTCGAATTAACCGGAATTTAGAATCAGCGAAGTTCGGATTAGCAGGGTTCTACTGCATGTATAACTGTTCTGCTTTACGTTGTTAATATGAACTTCTTAATAACACCATAAAATTATAGAAATACTCAAGTTCTTTCAAAAGAACGTAAGACTTTCTACATGAGTTGAAAAAACACGTGCTTCTACTTTGAGAGAAAGAGCAAGACTTGTGTATTTTTACAATTTTATGATATTTCTAAGAAGTTCATTTTATCTTATCGTATCACACCAGTTTATATCAACATTAAATTGATTTTTAACCTGGAAGTGCTTACAAGGAAATGGCACTGTTTAGAAATATTGGCTTTATATTAAATATATTGGCTAAGAAATAGCCAAATATTGTTGCCAGTATTACTCCAATATTTAAAAAATGTAGTCAACCCTATTTGATAGGGAAATAGTGTACCCGTATTTTTTTCATCTTTTATAAGGTCATTCCTGAGATAAGAAGCTGCGTGTTTACGTGCTGACGATGCCTCGACTTTTGTCCAATGCTGGCTAGAGACAACTTAGTTTTTGGTGAATGTCTTTGATTTCATGACACTACTTTTCTGTAGTAATCCTTCCTCATGGATTTAAGAATTTGTAGCGCAACCCGTCGAGTGCACGTCACCAAACAGTCCTCCTGCCAACATTTTTATGCAGTTTTATTTTTGGAAAGGGTCTTGGTGCTTCATCTCTGTGTAAACGCTGAACAAAACTCCACCGGTTACTGTACACACTGTAAAAAAAAAACGACATTTTTACAGTACAAATTACTGTTCATCTCGCGCACAAACTCGATCACAGTGAATGTGCTGTATCTTTCTTTGGTTTTCTGACTATATTAACATGGAAAATACAGTAGTTGCGTAAAATTAACAGCACAATGTGCTGGCAATTTGGACGACAGCAGTTTGTGCTGTAAAAAAATGCGTCCAAATTGCCAGCACATTGTGCTGTTAATTTTACGCAACTACTGTATTTTCCATGTTAATATAGTCAGGAAACCAAAGAAAGATACAGCACATTCACTGTGATCGAGTTTGTTCTGGCAAATTTACAGTGGTTTTTTTACAGTGCATGATTTCGCACCACATGCCACAAGGCAAGCGAGATCTGGGTCGTTTCATTTTTTGCTCAAATAAAAAGCAGAGCATACTTTGAAACGGCAATTTTATTGATGTTGGATAAATTCATGCGACTCTCAATTGCTAGATTGTTAGTCTGCTTAATTACTTTTCGGTAATTACAGATGTTTTAAAGTATACTCGAATTTCAGCAGAAAGTTTCGAATTGTGTTACATGGATGAGCCCATCTAATTCTTTCAGTGTCGGAGTTTGGTCCGCGATTTGCTTCAGCTTGTGACTCTTTACACTTCGAAAGTATTGAATTGGAATCAACGCTCGACTATTCGGTTACTAGCCGACCACAGTCCCAATTCGTGGTTGATATTTGAATCGTTTTCACGTTCTTTTAACCCAGTTTGAATTTATACAAAAAAGTATGAGAATTTGCTTATTTTCCATGTTTATTTAACGTCCTTAAATATTCCTGTACATTGACAAAACTATAATAATAAGTAAGTAGACATAAATCTTATCTAATATTAATTGCTAAAAAGAGTAAATTAAAACTTTAAAAACAGTAAAAATATATTTATTCAACTGTTTACATATTTTGACTCTACCCGGGTTATTTTCAAAACAAATAAATTAAAATTTCTAAAATTGAACTGTCTATGAAACGCCTCATGCAATTTTTCATACTATGCACATTATTATTTTTTATTTTTTTTTGCTCGGATGTTTATTTTTATTTTCGCAAATATATTCCAAGTAAAATAAAAGATGTAACGTCCTTATTATGAAAAATTGAATGATGGCGTTTCATAGACAGCGTAATTTTAGAATACTTTTATTAATTTCTTTGGACAATGACTGTGATAGAATCGAAACATGTAAACAGTCGCAAATACATATTTTGACTGTTATTAAAGTTTTAATTTACACCATTTAGTAAAATTAATATAATATTACATGGTGTTATTTTGTTGTATATAAATCTTCTTTTCAAATTAATATAGAACAGTAAAATAAAATATTGTAATGTACATTAATGACATCAATTGTAAGATTTAAATTATTTTGTATATTTTGTACATTTAATGCACGTTGCTGTTTAAAAAAAATCATAAGAACTTTATGCTGAACGTATGTAAAAATGAGATGCAGATTTAATTCTTTTGATATATTTAAATTCAGTTCCGCAACATAAAAGTTAACATTTTGATAAATATAATTTTGAATGACTGGATTTATTTTAATAAATGGAATTGAGTTTCTAAATTTTTTTAAATATTAAAAAATTAAATATTTTTTTATATTAAAATTTACTAACAAAATCGGGTTAATTATATGAAAATCAGACGTTATTTTTTATATAATCTAATAATATAAACGAATGATGGATAGATAGATGTATTATTATGATCTAAAAATTTGGTTATGTGCCCCTGTAAAAATAAATATACAAGATAACTTATTTTTATAAAGGAGTGGGTTTCTGCGAAATCAAAAACATCTTATCTGTTTTCGAAATCCAGCATTCAAACGCAGATTAATAGCATGTTACTTCATACGTTTTCTGCAATCCTCTGTAATGTAATAATGAAACAAAATCGGCTAATGATTTGATTTAGAAAGTGTATGCATTTTATTTTGTTGCTGTTCAAATGCAATCATGGTCAAATAAACGTTTCTTTGAAAATAATGGGTAAATTCAATTATAAAGAGCTGCTTTCTGTTTTAAACATCTGTAAGCTATTCATTTTAGGACAAATATTTTGTTGCCTGCTGTAAAACGATTTCTTTATTTCCGTACTCGTTAAGACAGGCATTTTGTAATTACTGCGATTGGCACATTATTGAGCGCTATGAAAAAAAAAAAAAAAAAAAAAAAAAAAAACTGTGGCACGTCTCATATATATGCTATTTGTTGAATTATGTATGAAAAAAGTAAAACATCGAACCTGTTTTTTCAGAAAAACTTTCTGAGTAGCGAGGTCCATCAAACTAGTTTTCAGATTGATGGAAATTTCCATGGCGTAAGCATCTTTTTTTTCGAATTAACCGATGTTTTTGAATTATAGAGAATTTTACATTATTATTTGTATATACAACGAGAACTTGAAATGTATTTGAATTAATCAGAATTTTGAAGTATCCGGATTTCTAGTTAAGAAGAGTTCACAGTAGCTTGAGATAAGTCTTTTCTTGTTTTTGAAAACAAAATGCACACATTTTTCGTTTATATACATATTAATTTATGACTAGAAAATATTTTTTTGTCATGACAGGAAGTGTTCAAGCGCTCTGTAAGTCTTATTTTGGGGGGGAAATATAATAATTCCGAAAAAAGAATAATTATGTTTTCAGTTTTCTTTGAAATAAACGGATAAAAATAAGAAGAACTATAAAACAGATAGAAAATGTTATTTGTTTCTTGAGATTAATCTTCTTTAATTGCATTTTGATATAATACTGAAGATTTAAACTATCTTAGAAGATTATGTCAATACGCAATTATATTCTTTTCTACTAAATTCGATAAAAAATTAATACATAGAAAATTTATTTTAATCCTACTTACTGAATTTTATACGATACTGTATGTTAGAAAAATATAATTGCTCTTTTCATTAATGTCTTTACTTTAAATTAATTGGACTAACGAAAATGGCCTACTATTCGACAGTCCTAATTTGTTTTATCTGACAGATTTATTTAGTTGTGAGTTTTAGAATTCATAAAAATAATTTCTAATTTTGATTAAAAATATTTAAAGATAATGTTTCTCAAGTGTTTTAATAGAAAATTTAATTTGTTTCAGTAGGTAAAAAGTCATTAATTCTAAGGAAATTACCATTCTTCCAAATAAAATAGTGTAATGTACTTTAATGACATCAATGGGAAGATTTAAATTATTTTTGTATGTTTTGTACATTTAATGCACGTTGCTGTTAAAAAAAAAAACAAACAAAAAAAAAAAAAAACATAATGATTTTTCGCTGAACGTATGTAAAAATGAGATGCAGATTTAATTCTTTTGATATATTTAAATCCAATTACGCAACATAAGAGTTAACATTTTGATAAATATAATTTTGAATGACTGGATTTATTTTAATACATGGAATTGAGTTTCTAAATTACGTAGGGTTTTTTTTTCTCCTGAGAGATTTTTGAATGGGAAAAATGAACTTAAGTGATTTTTATACGTAATTAAATTAGTAATTATACGTCTTAAAAATATTACTAAAAATGTTTAAGAAAGATAAAGCAAATTTATGAAAACGTGAATCGGTTTGCAAAGCTTAGAATAAACGCAAAGTGATGAAGTTCTGGAGCGACGTTTGGTCCACCAGGTTTAAAGATTTTAATGATTTTTCCTATTAAATTAGTTGAAAATAATATAATATATTGAATATGCTCTTTTCAAAATAAAAAATTGTAACTCTCTGTTCCGCATCGTTCAAATATATTTATAATTTAGAGAAATCATATTAGTTGTCCACGGAGATTAATTTTTTTTATTTACTGGTCCGTAAGATCAGATAGTTTGGCAACCGCTACTGTAAAGTATGCTACTTGATATAAAAAGTCTTTACTAACGAGTTTATGTCTTAATTTAATGTAAATAATAATAATTCATTTTAAATTTACAAAACTAGCACGGAATTAACTAAAATTGATAATTTAAACGCAAGAAAGTGCAAATGATAGTAAAAAAGTCTTATATACATATGTTTAATTGAAAGTGAATCTTTCAAAATTTCAGCCTATTTCAATCGAGAAGTAAAGCAGTGTGGTGTGATAGCTTGTATAATAGGGTCACATTTGAATAATTATAAAGATGAGTGAGCATTTGGGTGAATTTATCTTTCGAAAAGGTCTTTCTTCATGATTTGACGTACATTAAAAGTGTTTCCTCAACAGGCAATATAGGCCAAAGGGTAGCACATTAATTTAATATCAAACCCTTCTTCTTTATAATTTGAATACATATAATCCGCGTTACGCTTTTAAGTATCATAACTAGAAATATGGCAGTTGCTGAAATTAAACTTCTATAGACCATAAGCTATATATGCTTCAGAAAAGAATTTTAATACTTTTCTCACTATACTAGATGGTAATTGCTAAAATTGAGTAGTCAGATGTGTACATTTTACAATATTTTTACTTAAATAGTATCATCTTTCATCTTATTAAGCGGGATCATCTTATCATCTTATTTCCACAATTGTGTCTGATGCATTATTTTACTATCTTGTTCTTGCTTCATTTAAGAAATATGTTATCCTAGAACAAAACTATATAAAAGTCGCTTTCATTACACATTTTTAAAACTTCAAAATAAATCAAGTTTAGATATGCTTAATTTATTCTGTAGGTGGGAGAATTTGGATATAGTGCGTATTAACAAAGAAATATTTATTTTATCTATACTAATAAAAGAAAATTTCTCTCTGTATGTGTGTCTGTTTGCGATGGCTAGCAAAATCTACAACACGCATGCACGTGAGACATAATTTTAAAATTCTAATAATAATTAGTTAAGTTATTAATTAAAATCATAACGAACTCTTATCAAAAGTACGCTTTTTTCCCTCCGGTTGCTTTCGGTTGGTTGGTTTTATAAAGTGTTTGCAGAACAAATTAAGTAAACCGCGGTACAATGCAATACGATCGTTTGATATCAAGAGTTACGGTTTCTTAAAAACTAAATATCAGTATGTTCGCCCGAAAATTATACACATGATTCCAAATCATTATTACTGATGAAAATTTCAAAGAATTTAGATGACAGGAAATAAATGTTTTTTAACGTTAAATAAAAATTTAGAATACTGATTGCTGGCACTTTCTTCAGTGGAAATTGGATAACAGCAGTCATTCCACTGCTATTTATTGCTTTGCGACACTTTGTGTGGAAATTCAATTTTTTTACAATACTAGGGAGTCTCCGCCCCCCTGCTCGCTACGCTCACCAAGCCCCCGTATAATCGCTTCGCGATTTCATGTCGTATCATGAAGCAATCCCTATTTTCTAGTCAACCCCAGCTTACCCAACCCTGGGGCTTAATTGTTTCCCGATCCCTTATTTTCCATGCATTCAATTTTTAGTTTACACTTGATAAAAACGCGCTCCTCCCCAACTGCTAACAGTTTTATTTCCTTATCCCCAAGCACATAATCAGTACAGCTTACGGAGTTTCATAAGTATAAGAATTATTAAATATAAAATCATTAAAAAGCTTAAATTGCAATTTATCTGAATAATTAGAAATTAAATAAATTTGTAATTAAATAAAATTATAAATTATTAGAAAATTTAAAGTTAAAAGTATTGTAAATTAAAAATATATATATATTAAATCTAAAAAGCAACAAATTTATGAAAGTTATTTGAAATTTTTTTCTTATCTTTGTAATGAATAAATTAGTAAACAATAAATTAGGAACAAATAAATTAGTAAAACATTAATAAAAATACGAATAAAACGTCCAATTAATCGTTTTATTGGCCATTATTGGCATTTAATCTTATAATTAATTAATTAATGGCAACCATTATTGGCATTTAATCTTACAATTTGGCGACAGTAATTTGGTCGACGGGATAACTAAGAAGTGCCGTTATTTCATGTATAATACGAAGTGCATAGCACTTATAGAGACACACAAAACATTTGAGACAAATATATTCTATTCGAAGTACTGTATATTAGCGATCATGTCACGAAATGCATTTTAATTATGATATGCGCTTTAAAGTTTCACTATATTTATGCATACTATATGGTGTATATAAATGCTACACTTGATATACAGGGCTACACAAAAGAATTCGTAAAGGTTACTGAGTATGAGCGTAAATTGCTGATAAGTTGTTTTTAAATGTGTTATGCATTTTTAAGATGAGCTGCATTTAGTTTACTAAGAAATGGTTGTAGAATATAGATAAAATGTTATACAGGGTCACGCACAGAATTGGATTCATGGCCGTCTATAGATGATAAATTCTGGAAATGTAATTTCAGTAGTTTTAAGTGTGATTTGGTTTAATTAAATTTTACCTAAATAGTGGTATGTAATAAAGGTACTAGGCAAATTAAAGGATTGAACAAAAGTGTTGAAGTATGTTCCCATCTACTAGTATAAATTTCTGAAAGAGAAATTCCACCCTGCTATTCGTTTTCTTGCTAAACTAAATTTCCCCATTATATAGTATATATATCAGCCTACAGCTTAAATACAGGGATGTTCAAATGAATTGGAATACATATTTGGCTATGGAAGGAAACTACTGAAATCAGATTTTGAAATGTTTTATGCGTTTTCTAAATTTTTTACTTAATAATCTTATTTGCCTTATTTCCCTAAATAACGAAATTTTGTTTAAGATTTCAGGAAGTGTTGGAAAGTGTTTCATAATCTAAGTTTAGCGCAGGATTTTTAATTCTTGTTGTTATATATAGAAGGATATTTATTCTATTGCTTTGCTTTATTATTATAAATTAGATAATGTTTTATTCCAGCAGGCATCCGAGGCTTTCAATTATGGGTAAGTTACTTATTTCTTTTTGATTCCGTTAATGTCAATGTTTTTTGTGTATAGTTCGATACGTCTGAAATAAGATATCAGCAATATATATTTTTAAGTTTTATAAATGAGATTTTTTCTAAGATTTTAGCATTTAAAATTACTGTGCATTGGTTTTAAAAAGCGATATTTTAAAATTTAAGTGCCGGTGAGCGTACAGTTTGAAATTGTTAGTGTTTGTTCGATTTTTTTTTTACTGGACGGTCAAATTACAACTAGGTTTTTAAGTATCGTGACTAGAAATATGGCAGTTGTTCAAATTGAACTTCTATAGACCATTAGCAGTGCTTCATAAAATAATTTGAATAGTTTTCTCACTATAGATTGTAATTTCTAAAATTGAGTTGTCAGATGCGTACGTTTTACATTATTTTTACTTAAATATCATCTTTCATCATATTAAGCAGGGAAATTCTGTTACAGTATTCTAAATGAGTTGAAAAGTGTTTCAAAAACTATGCCTGATGCATTGTTTTATTGTCTTTTTCATGTTTCATTTAAGAAATGTGCTATCTTAGAACAAAACTATGCAAAAGTCACTTTCATTACACATTTTTATTACTTCAAAATAAATCAAATTTAAGTAAGCTTAATTTACTCTGTAGGTGGGAGAATTTGGATATAATGCGCATTAACAATGAAATATTTATTTTATCTAATATATAAAAATGAAAATTTGTCTGTCTGTAATACTACACAAATCCACAGTTTGGAAGCGAGAATTCTGAAATATTACGTACATGTGTATTCAAACACGGCCGAGGCAACTAATGTATTCCGGAATCGAAATAACTTATAGTTAATTTTTAATTAATAAAAAACTACCACATTAACAGCAATTTCCTATCAAATTTAACCATATTTCGTTATAGAAGCTGCCAAAAATAAAAAATCCACAATAAAATTCTTCCCACAACAATTACCTTTCTATTGAAAGATGCATTGCATATTACGTACGCCACGCTGCAAAGCTGTTGCAGGTATTACAAAATCTCTTTCCCCTCACATGCAAATAATCAGAGATTATTTAATTGCACTTAATTATTACAAATTTTTTAAAATAAAGAAACACATTTTATCAAAAACATCAACAAAACTTTTTATTTTATTTATTCCTTTATTCCCATGGAGGAATGAGATAGATGGAGGTGCAGTAAGATGGTTGGGGGTGACGCCAAAAAAGTAACCCTAAAATCCGCTACAGAAAGCCCACACAAAACCACGTGCTTTGACACGCCTATCAGTTCAAATGGTTTAAACCTGTATTTCTTTGCTTTCATTTTTTACCGTCGGAAATTGTTATTCAAGATATGATTAAAATTTCGATAAAAGATCACATATTATGCGCTGTTATAGGATGTAGTACTAGATCAGAATGTATCAAAGATACTAATATATCACTTCACATAATTATTTGATTATTTTATCATATGTATTTTAAATATAAATATCAGAAGCGTCTTTTAAGATTTTACTTGAAAGGGTAACATTCTTTCGTTATTGTCCTAAAATCGTTTGCACTTGAAAATCTAGATTTTCGATTAATATTTGTAATTTAAGTTTTCATACATAATTTTAAAAGAATGCTTTCATCATTATAATTTATCTGTTTACATGCAATTATTAATATGCTGTAAAAAACAAATAAGGACGTTTAACTAAATTAGTAGCGATTGATACAGTCAGAAATGGGGGCCTATATGAAGCGCAATCACAAAATTTCATTCCATCAAAGAAACTCCACTAATCAGTTTGAATTACTTGAGTTTTGAAACATATTATTATTTGCAACAAAATAAGTTCCCTGACAGGAAAATTTTAGCTGTAAGAATGAAATTATAATCAATAAATGCTTGGCTCGCATTTCAGTAATTGGACTTGACCTTTCGATACAAAGTTTTATTTTTCGCAAAATTGTTATGCATTTCTCAAGGATAACTTTTTCTTTTCAGAAAATTGATACCAAAAGAAAAACAAAACTTCCATCTATACCATTCCCAAAACTTTCTTCTTTCTCATACATGTTAATACTTCAAAATTCGCTACCCCACTGCCAAAATTAAATGGCAATCTATACCCATCATGAGGATTCTAAAGATATGAAATTCCATGCATTAGTTCTTGAGATATGGCTATCACTGAAATCGTGCAAATCCAGCAAACTGCAGACTAGCAGCACCACCTATTTGGTGCTTCACACCAAAACCACCAAACGACATTTGTCAACGTCAAACTGGATCTGAAGTTTGGGGAGAATCCGTGCATTAGTTTTTGAGATAGTGCTATTGCGAAAATCATGAAAATTCTAGCGTAGCAGCGCCACCTATTGGGCGATTAACACCAAAATCTATCAGCAACAACTTGTGTTAACATCTAACTAACTCTGAAGTTAGATGAAAATTCGTGCATTAGTTATTGATAGAACTATTGCGGAAATCGGGAAAAATGCAGCACAGCAAAGCCACCTGATGGGCGATTTACACCAACACGCAATCAGCACCAAGTCATATCAAGGACTAACTGAACCTGAAGTTTGATGAAAATCCGTGCATCAGTTCTTGAAATAGAGCTATGCGGAAATCGTGTAAAACCTACAAAATGCAGCATGGCAGGGCCACCTGTTGGGCGATTTGCACCAAAACGTTATATGCACCAACTCATATTAAGGGCCAACTGAACCTGAAGTTTGATGAAAATCCGTGTATTAGTTCTTGAGATACAGCTATTGCTGAAATCGCGAAAAATGCAGCATAGCAGCGCCACCTGTTGGGCGATTTACACCAAAAACTAATCAGCACAAATGTATGTTAGGGACTACATGAATATAAATTTTTATTAAATTCCGTCCATTAGTTCTTGTGATAGAGCGCCCACAAAATTTGTATCACATACTGGCAAATACTTTATATACAGTACTGTATCCGAATCTTTTGTGTGTTCTTGTAAATGCACGATAAATACTATGCACATCATATTTCACAGCAAGTACATTGTAGTAAATCTGAGTAATTTATGTCTATTCCATTATATTTCAGTAACATAATATCGCTGTAAACAGTCCCCCCCCCCCCCATATTATTATGTAACGGAATTCTTTTGTGTGGCCCTGTAAATGAATAATAAATGCTTTGCAAACCCCATATTCTACAAAATGCATGTTTTACTGCACTTTATAAATGAATGTCAATTTCTTTATGTTTTAAATTGTCTAGCATCATTAAAATGCGCCTGAAACGATTTTTCCCATTGACCGTAATGTAACAGAATACTTTTTAACGCCCATGCAAATGAACTACAAGTGCCACACATTTTTTTTTTCAACAGCGATCACGCTGTAGTAAACGTCTATAACATATAAAAAATACAGGGTGATCCCAGTATATTTACAAGAGTTAGAGCTCGGCCAGAAGGCCATACAAGCCGAAGACAAACATTTTTCATCTATGTTGGAAAGGGTTAAAGAAAGAAAGCTTTCAATAATACAATTTTTAGTTTTTATCAAATGTTTTCAATATTTTATTTAATCTTATTTTGACATTTATTTATTGCTAATTTTCCAATTCCAATTATTTTAAAAGATAACATTTATTTTAATGAATAACAACACAACAAAGACCCTTTAAAAAATGTAGTATTTTTTCTTAAAATATACTTCAGCTTCTTATTAATACAAAGTCCCTCCCACGTGCTTGTGTTGTTTGGGCTTTCTTGGACGTTTAAATTTGAGCGATAAATGGTTTCATATTGCAAACCTTTTTAACGGCATACTGCAACTCCATCTATCACTTTCCTCCATGCTTTATTCCAAAGATATCGAGTTATCGTCTGCTGCCATAGTAACATCAAAATTAAATTTCATTAAAAAAAAAAGGCACAGTAGTACAAATATATATTACTAAATCGAATAGTTATTTTTAATTTTGGTTTTAGAGTTAAATTCATGATCCCCGTGCATAGAATGGGATAAACAGCTAGGAATCTAATAAATTAAGTTTAACCCCTGTAGATAAATTTAGATATGTTAAGAAATGAATAAGGGATTTTAATGTTTATTATTTAAATATGTTTAGCACTATACACTGATCAACAGTGAAAATGAGCAAGTGAAAGTGTGCAATTCTGTGTGATATTTAGCCACTGAGCATGAATATCACCAAGAAAAGCCTTCATTAGCTCTTGTTTTGAAAATGTAGATGCACAGAACTAATTTTTTTTTTTTTTTTGGAAAAATAGGAATTTTTAAATTAATATTTCAAAAATATATGAAACATAATATATAAATCGTTCACACAAATCGATTTCTGGAAGCTTCAAACATGGGAATCTAAAATTTCAGCTCATTCCATCAAGTACTTTTTAAGTTATGCTTAAAAAAATACCCGTATTGCAGTTTGTTTTTGAACACTATTAAAAAGGAATTAAATACAGTGAAACCTCATTGAACGGCCACTTCTAAACAACAACAACCTCCGATTACCGGCCACATGTTGATGGAACCAAACGCATTCCATAGCATTAACATTAGTACGAACCTCTAAATAAGTAATTCTGAACAACGGCCACTCAAAAGCCACGAGAAAAAAAACTGCAGCACTTTGTACAATTTCATATTTATTTATAAACCGAAATGTGAAACAGATCAAACAGTGAATCTGTGAAAGCGATTAATTGATATGTCAACAAGCAGAAAATGAAGATATTAATAATGATGGGAAATTTAGATGGTATACTTAAAACGGCAAGTATAACTAACATAAAGGCCAACGAGTTTGTATATGTGGACAAAGATTTGTTCGTTACTGTCACATTTGATTCCATGCAGCAAATGGTAGAAGATAGGAGAAAGGAAGAGGAAGTGGGTTATAGAGTCACCCAAAATTTCCAGTATTAACACATATACCGAAAATGTCAAGTACCTTCGTGAAATCCAAAATTTTACATTAAATCATAATGATGAGTTGTATAGCAAAACAACTCATATTGTTATTTCTTTGGAGAAAGATATTTCCAGAAAAAAAGCAACTACAAATAACTGATTTTTTAAACGTATTAAAACAATGAGGATAAATTAAACTGTCTGTATGTATTTCTATTCAAATTTATGTAATTTTGATTTTTTTTAAATGAAACCTCTGAATAACACCAAATCGGTCACTTTTCACCGGTCCCACGGATAATTGTTATTCAGAAGTTACACTGTATTAGGAGTTTGAAATGTTACACATCTGAATATATGCAAAATACTTCACCAAATAATTTCCTGTCTGATACCTAAAAATAAAATTTATGGAAGACTGCAAATATGATGTCAAACTTTTTGTTCTTAACTCTTATCGGACGCTATATTAGCAGGGCTTCCACTGATGATTATTTCTATTATGTTCGTGCCACTATACAATAAAAATAATTTTTAAGTAGTATATTTCTCCAAAAAATATTGTCAAAGTACAAAGTGATGGTAAAAAAGAAGTTGGTTCCAACCGCATGAAATTTGGATAAGATATGCTGGTTCCGAACGGGTTAATCTTGTTATATCACACGGCCTTAAATTTTTAAACATTTACACTATATGGCCAAAGGTGACCGGTCACTTGCGATTTTTGACGTTTTGTTAAGTATCTAGAACAATACATGAGTAATTAACCTGAAGTTGCAGGTGTGTAAACAGTATAGTATAGGTCATAAATTTCCAAAAAAAGATTTTTTCCCGAAGCCCCATAGGGAACCGTCACAAAATTGAAAAAGAACGAATATCTTTTTGATAACCCTGTAAAAACTAATGGAGCAAAAGCGTTTAAACTCGAGATTATTAATAAGTGGCTTATTGTAACATATTGTGTTCATTTTTATGAGGATAGCATGTATACTCGTAGAGAAATTAAGGTTTTTATAAAAACAGTTCCAAATTTCGCCAAGGTTTTTTTCTTATAATTTGCAGAGTTTTTAATATAAAAAAAAGTTCTTTTCAAAAAATATGGCGAACAATATTATACATAATACCCTGGAATCAGAATGAAAAAATAATAAAAATTGGATGCAAAATGAGCAGGTTTACTAAAAAATGTTTACTGCGCATGCGCGAATGCAATAAAAATATAATGTGCATAATGTGTTAGCTAAATGCATAGAGCAACTTTTGTAAAAGTCTCAAAAACATAGTTTGAAAAGTCTGATAATAATCGTTTATAGAATAACCTCAAAATCCGTTGTTCCCAAAATGAAGCAAAAAGTTGAGGGATTGCATCCAAATGCAGCATTACGTGCAATATTGTGTATGCTAAATTGGCACTGATCAATGGATATATGGATACAACCCCTTGTGTTTTTGCTTCATTTTGGGAACAACGGATTTTGAGCTTATTCTATAAACTATTATTATCAGACTTTTCAAACTATGTTTTTGAGACTTTAACAAAAGTTGCTCTATACATTTAGCTAACATATTATGCACATTATATTTTGATTGCATTCGCGTATGCGCAGTGAAACATTTTTCAATAAACCTGCTCATTTTTCATGCAATTTTTATTATTTTTTCATTCTGATTACGGAGTATTGTGTACAATGTTGGTCGTTATATTTTCTGAAAATAACTTTTTTTTTATATTAAGAACTCTGCAAATTATAAGCAAAAAACTTGGCGAAATTTGGGAGTGTTTTTATAAAAACCTTAATTTCTCTACGAGTATATATTCTATACTCATAAAAATGAACACAGTATATTACAATAAGCCACTTATTAATAAACTCCAGTTTAAACGCTTTTGATCCATTAGTTTTTACAGGGTTATCCAAAAGATAATCGTTCTTTTTCAATTTTTTGACGGTCCCCTATGGGCTTTCGGGAAAAAAAATTTCACGGAAATATATGAAGTATACTATACTGTTTACACACCTGCAATTTCAGGTTAATTCCTCATGTATTTTTCTAGATATTTAACAAAACGTCAAAAATCGCAAGTGACCGGTCACCTTTGGCCATAGAGTGTATTAAAAACTACTTAATGGAATAAGCTGTAATTTTAGATTCACATTTCTGAATCTTCTTGAAATCGATTTGTGTTAAAAGAATTATAGATTAAACTTTCTATATTGTTTAAATATTAATTTAAAGTACATTACACACCAATACATAAATAAATACATACGAGGGTGTATTAATAAGTTTTTGCCCTCACATAGAAATAATTGTGTGAAATTTATGAAATCGTTACATCATATTAATCTTTTTCTATATAGTCACTGAGCAGAGTAACGCATTTGTGCAACCGGTATTTCATTGAGAGGGGGGAGTATGTATTCCAGGAATCGCGAAAGTAGACCAAAAGGGGGTCATTTTGTTAACTTTTGCCAACCCCCACGTGTGACATATTCTTGGATGCTATGCACCTTCCGAGCCCCTCCTCCCAAATTCGCCTCCCTGGTGTGGCATGAATGATAGAGTCAAAACACTGTATTAAAAACTAGCGTCGTGAAGGAAATTTTCAATTGTTATTAATAAACTTTAAAACATACTTATAACTACTTAAAAGATGACAAAAACATATAAAAATATTATTTAATGCAACCCTGAGATCTTTCAAACACAAGCGTTCATTTTCAAAGGGATAAGATGACTGACTGGGTAGAAAATAAATTTTCAAAACAAAAACAAAATAGTACTCAAGCGCAAGCGGAGTTCAGTCCATTTCTTTGCAGAGGGGTGAAAAGATCAGTTCATATTATCAAGAGTTCTTGAAATGTTTAGGATATTATACCAAATTGCGGGAATTTTATAAGAAAGGACATCGTTACAAACAGTATCACTTCTAAGTAAAATTTCTATGGATTCAAAGATTATTGAAGATAATGGTTAGATGTTGAAATGATCATTTTAGCTTTTTCGAAGTTTATCTTAATATTTTCTTTTTGATTTAATCGGGATAAAGCTGTACTTGGTTTGTTAAACTTTAAATGATGTCACATAAATTGTCACATAACTAGTGTGAAGCTGTCTGTGAGACCGCTCCATCGAAAGATAAATCAAAGCCGCGATTAAGTCATAGGATGTTGTTTTTGTACTAAACTTTTTCTATAGGAGTGTTATGATTAAAATCCACCTATTCAAAAGTCTCTGGTGTTAGTACTAAAATTCCAAGCGAAACAAAATTTCACCAGTGTTTGTAGATAAATTGAAATTTGCAAGTTAAACTATGAAAATTGAAAAAAGCACCGGTCTGTGAGACCGGTGACATCAGCTAAAGGTTAAACTTGATATTGGAAAAATGCTCTTTTAATCTTTCTTTAAATTTTCGAGATGTCATATCAATATAAAATAAACTCTCATGTTGTTCTGTGTTGAATGGGATTACGCGGCATGAATGATGTCCGCAAAATTTAGAAAAGTGCTCTCCGGAGGTCAAATTTGAGGTGAGGGTCCCGGGGTGTTTATAGCATGAATAAGTTGTCACAGGCCTTTCCAACAATATGTTACATGTGGGGGTCGTTAAATGTTAGAAAAATTCCCCCTTTTGGGCCTACTATCGTGCCTCCTGGACTAAATTCTTCCCCTTTTCTTTGAAATACCGGTTGCACAAATGTGTTATTGTGCACACTTACTATATAGACAAGGACTCATAAAATGTAGCAATTTCATAAATTTCACTCAATTATTTCTATGTGAGTTCTATGTTTCTGTGCAAAAACTTATTGATACATCCTTGTACATATCAATACATAAATCTTAACTTTGCGCATCTGTATTGTTACACCAAGAAATAACATTAAAATTTTAATGGTTAACTCATAGTCTGTGACCCCTAATTAGTAGAAAAATATAAATTATATTTAAAGGACAAAAAAAAAAAAAAAAAAAAAAAAAAAAAAAAAAACTTTTATTTTGTAGATTAGTTTAATCATTAGCTGCCAGATTGTTATGTCAAGTTTCTTGAATGAATATGCATACTCCTTTGAGCTGGGTTTGTGCACAATTCCTATCTGGGATGTGATTTGCATATTACCTGTGTAATATGTACGTTTAGCTTTTTCTGCATGATCCTAAACAAAGAATACTTTACTCGATAAAAATGACATCATATTTACTATGAATCATCTAACTGAATTGCTATGACTGATATATTTTTTGACGGACAAAAAATGATGCCATTTTCATAACAAGGGTTTCGAAATTTTTCAGAGAACGAAATGTTTTGACAAATGTTGTCACATTTAAAAAACAAAGGGCATTGAAATCACACACTGAACTACTTTTTACTACAATTTAGACTGAAATTAGAAAAGACAGCTGACATTCGCACATGGAGGATAATAAGATTTAAAGACATAATGGCAAACTTCAAAAACTTCTATCTAAAATCCTCTCGACAAATAAACTATTTTTCTTTTTTATCGAATGTCGCCATTCTTTTATGATAGTTCTATAATATAACTGCATACAAATGAAGTAATTTTCAAATTGTAATTTTTGAAATAATCAGTTAAACCAGATTTGAAATTAATTTTTTACTTATATTGAGATCTTTAATAAAACTAGTATTATAAATAATATTTTAGGAAGAAGAAAAATTAGATTTATTTCTCTTCAAAAAGTCGAGAGATGTCATACAGCGAAAATAAACTCCACTACAATTCCTAAAAGATACACTAACGACATCCAAGAAATATTCAAAACTTTTAATGATATCAAAGAAGGTCTTCAAATAACCAAATTTCTAAGCTGTATAAAAAACATCTCAACCCAATCCAAAAAACTTGACAACCCACTGCAAAAAATGCTAGTCATAATTTCTGAATTTGATAAACTTGTTAACCATTTCAACATTAACGAAGATTAATTTTTTTTTTTTTTTTTATAGTTAAACTTTTTTGCCTTTTTCCTTGTCGTTGTTTTGTGGAAAAAAAATCACTTTTACAAATTAGTAAGATTACCTTCTTATGCATTTTTATAATTATCTTATCTTTTTTAACTGTTTTTCTACATTATTCTGTGAGTTACCAGACTATGCGGTTGCCGTCCTCTTTTCTCATAAATTACTCTTTGTATGAAGTTTTAAATTGTATAGTTAGTTTGAACTCTTCTCATTTATATTTTTTTATTGCCTCTTTTTGTTAATTTTTCATGATTGTAAATATATTATTCAATTTGTAAATATGTAAATAATTTAAATTTTTCCACGCTTACTCTGTTTTTAAACATTTATATATTTAGATAAACTTATTGTATGGTCTCTGTAAAGAGTCTTTTTTTATGCTGGGGCATCTCTTTTGTAGCTTTTTCGCCTGTTTATGGACTGTTTCATGCTGATTTGATCTAATGGACATTTAAAAAAAAATATTTTGCTATACTAACATTAATAATGTTATTTAACACTTTTTATTTTTTTTTCACTTTATCTTAAACTTTCTATTTTTTGTGGCCACCAACCGCGCCTAAACATCTTCTATGACTCCCAAAGCATTGAAAAACGCATATACCCATACACAGACGTAAAGTTGCATGGCAACTAGGGAATCCTGAAAATAACTACATTGTTCCATTGTTCCACAATGAGAATGGGATAAGGTAACTGGCCCCATTATAGCCCACATAAGGTTTGATTGCTTTTTTCATCATGTTCATATTATTTTTCCCGGTAACTATTTATGCTGTTGCTTAGAGTGATTTATATGGTAAGTAAAAGAAAAGACTTCATTCTTATAATCATACTATTAAAAATTATACACGCTGACGTTCTCAATATCGCCCACTTCGTAAATTTTTAGAAAATTGCAAAAAATTTGCAAATTTTTATATGTTATATAATACATATGTATATTTATATATATATATATATATTGTATATATAATAATTACAGTTTTTTGAAAGCCAGGAAAATCATTAAAAAAATTAAAAAATATATTTATATATTTATTTTTACTAAGAAATGTATTAATTAAGGAACAGAAGTGAAACAAAATTATGTTCGTAAAAAATATATATACTGTTGAAGTCACTACAAACATATGGCCCATCCTGGCCTTAATGGGAACCTCCGCCATTTTTTGATTTTGCCTCCCAAAAACGAATATACTAATACGTAATGATAAAACTATTGATAGTATCCTAAAGTAGATTAGCGGTGTTATTATATTAATTTTTACTTTGTATTAAATGCTAAAAAATATTAAAAATACGAAATATCCCTTACCTTTAAGAAATAATAACATGATTTTTTGGCCGAAAATTTCACTTCCTCTGCCGGTAGCGTCGCCCACGTGACACGACATCTCCTTTATTGTTTTTTTCCTACTTTCTATCGTTTTGAGGGTCGAACGTATATCGCCATATACTGAATTCAAAATTAGTAAATGAAATATACGGCGTGGACTATATCAGGAACCGGGCCATATTGCGTCCAGGTACCTAACGTTATGCAGCTACTTAATACATCTACATTGTAATGCAAAACCACGTACATTTTTATATTATAAATACATGTGAATAACTCTAACGTCACACTGACGGTGGCAACGACCCAGTTAATAAATTTTGCGTTTACTGGATTTTTTTTTAACTTCTAAAAATTACACTGTTTTAATTTTTATACCATCGAATTGTTAAAAATAAAATGTTGTTTAACATGCATTTTTTTACAAACATTATCGTAATTTACCAATTGCTAATGGTCTATAAATAATTTTCAAGCATATATATATATATTTTTAATAATATCTCTATTGCTGCATCCTGATTACTAAAAATGAACCCTTTAATAATAGGCCAGTATTTGTTCTCAGATAATATTTGACAAGCAGATAACTTCACTAAACAAAACAAAAATAATATAAAAAAATACAAATTTAAGAGATACGTAATCTATCTATGTGCTTACTGAAAGAAAAAAACTGCAGTAAATAGCGAAATTTTTTATATATTAACTCCGGTATACGACTAATAGTAAAGTATAATTTTTGACAAATTTTAAAACTTTATTTAAATGCATAATCGATATTTTTCACATCAAACGACTCTATGCTGTTGTTAGTGAGCAATCTGAAAAAAAAAATAATAAAGTAATAAAAGATCTATTGGATTTTTGAATTAAGAAAATTGATTTTAAGAAATGGGATGCTGATTGGGCAATATGTCCTATAAATCGGAACACCGAGCTGAATCTATTTTTTAATAAAAAAAATAGCTTCTATATGACGTAGTAAACGATTAAATAAAAAAAAGTCACCGGAAAAGAGAAATGGAAATCATTTTAATGTATTTTCTAAATGAAGTTACATTGGAAAGTTATTTCTCCTGCCCATAAATCATGAAAGCCTGCTGTTTCATGATGGCAGACACTGTTCAATGAAGTAGGAAATATGGAAACTGGTGGATATCGATTAAGCGCTCAACATAATTTAACGCGTGGTACTGCACACAAGCGTCTAGCGATCACACTTTTTTCCTTTTGATCCTGCGGGATCAGCGTGCTTCGCGTGTATCGTTTCGCGCATGACGTAGCGATGTTTGTGTAAAATAATATTCTAAGCAATCATTTTTTATCATCATTTTAAAAGAACTTTTAATTTTGACCAAATAATAATTGTTATATTTTTTCATAATTTTAAATTTTATAATGATTTAGTAATTTATTTTTTTAATCATTTAAAGGCACTTTAGATTCTGAATATAATAAATTTTATAATGATTTAGTAATTTAAATTTTTTTTATCATTTAAAGGCACTTTAAATTCTGAATATAATAAATTTTTATATGTTTCTAGTAATTTTATGTTTAATAATTTAAATTTAATATTTTTTCATAATGTTTAAATTGTATTTTTCAAAATTTTGAATTTAATAATTTCTGTTTTTTAAATTACAATTTAATAATTTTCTCGTCCTTTTAAAATAATTTTAGAGTTTAATTAATTTGAATCAGAATAAAATACTAATAACTTAGTAACTCACTAAGTGGCATTAAATCTGAAAATTACGATCACCATATTAAATATTTGGAAAATTCAATATAAAAAAATTGTTAATAGTGGTACAAATATTAAATATTATAAATTTTCAATTTTTCTCTTCAAAAAAATTTTATTTTTTAAAGCAATCTTGAGATTCATTCTAGCTCCGTAAGGAATCGAACCCATGCTATCTAATCTAAAGTTGAACGTCATACCACTACACCATAAAGTTCCTTAACAAATTTTGCTTAGAATATTATTTTACACAAACATCGCTACGTCATGCGCGGAACGATATGCGCGGAACACGTTGATCCCGCAGGATCACAGGATCAAAATGAAAAAGTGTGATCGCTAGACGCTTCTGTACTGCACGCCTGTTTGTGAACTATATAGTAGACAGACAATTTCTAAGCAAAAAATTTAATCAACTTTAAAAGATGGTGACTTGATCCACGGTTTGCATGGAATTGGGAAGATACGTTCATGTAATTAATTTTGCCAACAATTTGTATTCAAGTATTGTGTATGTAATTAATTTTATTTCGTGCCAGTTGGCGTATCTTACTGAGAGTACATTTCACACAACACAGCTGTCTTTTCTAAAAAGCCTTTATTGCTATAATTATTGATTATAACGCTCAATACATTATAATCAACTTTGTTATCAATAGAGTGCCTTTGTAAATAATTGATTGGCGCCTTACGCATAAGGCGAAGCAAAGTTTAGAAGATTATGTCCAAACTATAGTGACCCACATTCTATACCTCGGCAGTTTATGTTTAAAAATAAGCAAAATAAGCAAAAAAATATCATGCCCAAATAGTAATTGATTTTAATAAAATTTGATTTACAGATTCAATTCATATTCAAACAGAGCTTTGCAAAATACCTTGACAAAAAATAAAATATTTTTGCAGTTCTGAACATTTAAAAAACTTGTGACATTGAATGGTATACGTACAATCGTTCAAAGTTGCAGGTTTGCAGTTCCGTATCTTGAAAACTGTTTAACAACAATTTTGAAAAAAATATAATTTTGTATCCTATGGAAAATTATCTTCTTATTTATTTAATAATAATAATTTGGTGACACTAAGATTAATCTTAAATTGATTGTAAAAATTGAAAATTTGTCACTTTTGAGTAAATTAAAAACGTTATAAAATTCAAAGAAATACAAAAACATAACAGTTATAAATTTGCAAGTGTGTGAAAAAAGTCCAGTCGAGTATTCGAACCTGGGATATCTTGGCTGAAGCAGCCAAATTTCTACAAACTAAGCCATCACAGACAAATTTGGAGGATTAATTCACCCAACTAACCTTTAACGATCACAAGCATCTTGTCTGATATCTCAATCAGCTCAACAGAACAAATCGAAGGCTATTTCTGGAACTTCAGTAAACGCTGCATGAGTAATTATATTAGATTAATTTTTAACACAATTCTTCAATTGGTAAATTTTATAACTGTTATGTTTTATTTACCAATTGAATAATTGTGTTAAAAATTAATCGAATACAAAAACATCTGTCAATTTGATGCCTGGTGTAGTGTTACATATGAAGATCGAATTGCTCAAGTTTGGAAGTTGCCATTTATTTCCTTCACCTTCAAAATATCTGAGAAACTTTTTAAAAATATTACAAAATCAGAAATTTTCCTCTTGCAAAGAATGCACAAAGAATTAAATAAAGGAAAAGTCTAACATTAACAAAATTTCATTGGGATAAAGATCAGTAAACCCATGTCATGCTTAAAAAAAAATCCAAGATTGACTCTTGATTCCTAACATAACAAAATTGGGTAGTATTTATAGGTAATATTTATTACACCCCACTTCTGATTTGTGCGCGGTTTTTGCAATATTACAAACGATTTCAAGGGAAAAAAATAGTGCTGTCATGTATCGCATTTTAGGATTCATTTATAATATTTTATTCAGCTCAATAATTATGTCTTCCTTAATTTAAAATATTATTACGGCAATAATAAACTCAAAGCAAGAATAAAAGTTTTTTAAATATACACTTTTATCTATAATGTAAAATAATTTTAAAATGTTAAGAGCTTTCTTTTTTGTTCAAACAAATGATAGAAATATTGCATTTTCCCTCAAAATTTTCCTTATTTATTTATTTTTTCTGATCAAAGATTAAAAAGGCAAAAATGAAAGTTTCGATATTTAAAATATATGATTTTATCTATAATTTAAAATCAAATAATTTAAAATTTTAAGAGCTTCCCTTCATGTTCAAACGAGTATAGAAATATTTCATTATTTATTTATTTTTCCATTATGGAATGAAAACACAATTACTAAATTACGCCAATGTGTTACTTATTATTCATTCTTAATTATAAATAAATTTTGATATAGTCTTTCAATTCCTATGGCTAATAATCAAAATTGAAATTTCAAGCATGTACATAAAATTTCGATTTTGCATCAACTTTTATTGTAAATGTTTATACTTAAATGAAGAACTCTGGAATCTATTATTTTGCAATTTCTCATAAATAAATATGATCTGTTTACATGATGATTTTCATCAAAATCTTTGACATGCACCACAGCTGATTTGTTCTTTTTGTACGGAAGGATCCTATAGCCCTCACTGACGTTTGTCATTCAGAAGACAATTATATATTACAATTTTTTACTTATCCATATAAAAAAAAACGTTTGCATGATACGATGATTATTTTTGGTATAAAACCTTCTCTGGAGCAATTTTAGTGTAAAAAATTGCATGCAAATTTGTTCGAATTGATAGTTGAGAAAACTACAGACATATATACATACAGTTAATAATTATATGGATTACCGTAAAAATTGAAATGCCGACTAAATATAGAATAATACTTTTGATGGAGTGAAACTGCAGTAATAGAAATGCAGATAAAACATTATGTAAAATTTTGTTTATCAGTTTGATACACATTGTCTCTCTATATAAAACAATAGCTAAAAATTAAGTCAGAATGTCCTATTTTGCCGGTTAAAGTTACAAATACAGTAGGTAAAGCCCCGATGATCCGCGGTGCGGTTTATCCGCGAAGCAATCTTTTTTTTATTATTATTATTCAAGACAACAGCAAGGAAAATACAATAAGCCCTACTGATAAATATAAACGGAAAAATTCATGTATTCGAAAGTAATAGAAGAATATTTCTAGCTTCGCTTGCTATGTTTGAAATATCAGATATAAAGTCTTGATGTCTTTTTTTGATTTTACTAACCAAACGTAAACACAACAGTTAAAATATTTAACAATTAAATAAGACTATTATGATAAATCCCAGGAGAGGACATCAAGAATAACTTCATTTTCGAGATAAACATTATTCCATACTAAAAGAAAAACAATAGTTTACAATTTAGAATAAAGAATGGGTGTTTCCAAAGCAAGAAGCAAAAACAAGTGACTGATTATTTTTAAAGTGTAACTTAGCTCTTTTTGTATAGTACATTTGGCATTGTTTCTTGTTTACTGGTCTTTATTTTAGTGATTTAGACATAAAGCAAAGGTTTCTGATGTACTGTGCATATGTATGCATTTTAAACGTTTTATTATGTTTTTTGTACACTAAAACATAGTTTTTATGTTGAATTTTCTTTTTTTTTTTTCGCGTTTGTACCTCATTTTCAAACTTTTTTAGGATTATCCGCGGTGCCCTTGCCACCCAATTCCGCGGATAATCGGGGCTGTACTGTACATTACATGTCATTGGCACAATACGCAAGCACTTTTTCTTAGTTATGGAAATGCTCAGCTCTTTTCTTAAATCGCAATATATTAGATATGATCTACAATTCATATTATCACGTGCTTTGGTGTTAATGTATTCAAAATGTACCGAACGTTTTCAGATTTTGTTTTTTCTACAAATTACTTTTTCAATAAAAATTGCGATTTTATGTCCATTTAAAATTTAAAGACACATGATCATTTTTACAATAATAATAACAATAGAAAAATCCCTTTTCATAATGTTTGAAAAAGTATTGTTTTAAAAAAAAACAGAATGCTGTTAGTTTTGTGACAAAAAGCTCACGATCACGAAAAATTATCCGATCTCTTCCCTTTAGCCGCTGTGTGCGCATGCTGAAAACCAATTATAGTTAAAAATTTAGGACATTCCGATAACGGAACATTACCAATTTTAATTGTCTATTTAAGCCTTTTCAAGCAAGAGAATTTTGGAAATTTGAGTTAAGAGATGGGAGAGTATATAGCTATACACACATCTACAAGGAGTCCCAAAATTGTGAACGTGATTTAATCCTTATGATGTTTGAGGTACGTAAACAGTGTAGCTTGAAAAAGTGTTTAAAATTATGTGTAATTTGAGGTTATATTTATGAGACATTCCTGCAATTAATTTCGAAAAAGTTGCACTTTTCAAATTTTTATACGGTCCTTGGATTTTATAAGTTATATTTAGAAATATTTTCTGGTTAAACTAATAAGTAAAACAGCAAATATTCTCCTGCGACCAAAACTCACCGAGTTAAGATACTTTTAAGTTTATGATATTTCGGAGGGTGAAATTCTTTGGGGTCCGGGCGCCCGGTTGATCCATTGTGAGGCGAGCAGTTCAGAGCAGATTTGAATATCGCTAGGAATTTGCCCCCGGTGTTACACAAGATTATTCAGAACTTTGCCTCCCTTTCTTTTAAAGAAAGAATAAGGTTTTATTTTATGAATATGTATAATTTTTGCAGTTAGTCAGTAGAAGTTAGTTAGGCAAATGTGAGGTAGTAGCAGTTAGTTTTGTTAACTGACTTTAAAGTTAGCAGTAGCTCCCGACTTGGCTTAGAGTCAGGCAGCTTCTTCGACTTGTTAAAGAGTGGAATTGGTGTTCGATATTTTTAAAGAGAGTGTGGAGATATCTACAGGAAGATAATGACCAATATACCGTACAACAAAGGAGTTAAGTGTCCCAAAACCCGAGTCTTCTACAAATGTAGATGTGCCCCAGTTCACCACCTTGCCTGGTGGTCAAAAGGTACATGAAATGTATTTTTATTTTTCCTTTATATTTTAATTATAATTAGTACTGAAGTGTACTTTAGGGATGTTTGTGCCCAATTATGGTTATTTAATGTGAAAAAGTCAAAATTAGAAAAGAAACTCATTAGATTTTATAAAAAATAAAATAATGGTTTAATAATTTACTCTTGTATGAGAGAGTGTTCTGAAGTAATGTTTTTATTCTTAACTTGTAAATATGTTTGTTGTAAATAAATATACTTGTTATTTTTAATTATGGATCTTTGCTTGCATCATGCGTCAATTTAATCATTTAATTAAAATGTTTTATTTCAGCGTTTATTAGCAGCTTTGTGCAGTATAATTCAGGTAATCTTTTATTATGTCTATAAGGTACACTGTAGCGTAAAAATTCACACCGCTTTGGTGGGTGAAAGTATATTCACCGTTTTACACTCACGTCCAAAATTAAGGTCACAAACATGAAATCTGTGCAAACTATTGAACTACTCACTGTGTTGCCACGAAATTTGCCACAGAGGTATAATACAATAGTAGAAAGAATATAGAAACATAACAATATGGAAAAGATTTGAATTGTGAATTAAGAAACAGGGTGTATCAAAAAGTGTTAAATCATGTATCAGAGATAAGACATTTATCTTGGGAAAAATCTGTCTAATATGGAGTGTGATCACCGTGCACTGCTATACAAGACTCACTCGAGCTGTCATACTGTTAATGAGGGTGACAATAAATGTTTGTGGCAACAAAGCCCATTCTTCCGATGTCGCGGCTTTTAACTCCTAGCGGGTCCTGGAAGGTGAGTTACGCTGCGCAATGACTCTTCCTAGACCATCCCAAACTTGTTTAATAGGATTGAGGTCCGGAAACCTCGAGGTCTAATTCATACAGTGAATATTCTTTTCTTCAAGCAAATCATCAACAATCTGAGCTCTAGGTGGCTTCGCATTATCGTCCATAAACTTGAAGTTCGAGCCTACAGCACCCCGGAACAACATCATATAGGCTTCAAAGACCTCATACCTAACGCCCGGCGTTCAATCGTGTGTGTCCCTTTCACTGCATCCAAAAGGAGTGTCCGGTTGTCGTGGAGCCGAAGGCATCAGTCTTGTACACAACAAGTATGGAGGCGTATTCCTTTCAGTGATGAATCGAGATTCACCACGTAGAGTGATTCTCGTCTAATCTTCATCTGGGGAGAACGTGGAGCTTGGTATCACCCCTCCTACGTAAAAGAAATTGACAGATTTGGTGGCAAAGGAATGCTTGTCTGGAGCGGCATAATGTTAGGCAGTCATACACCACTGCATGTCTTTAATGCGGGTACTGTCCACGCATAACTCTATAGGAATGAGGTCTTTGAAGTTTATGTGAGGTTATTCCGGGGTGCTATAGGCCCGGAATTCATGTTTATGGAAGATAATGCGAAGCAACACAGAGCTCAGATTGTTGTTGATTTTCTTGAAGAAGAGGATTTTCTCTGTATGAATTGGCCCTCGAGGTCTCCGGACCTCAATCCTATTGAACATGTCTGAGATGGTTTAAGAAGAGTCATTGGACAGTGTAACCCCCCTCCCAGGACCCGCCATGAGTTAAAAGCCGCTTTTGGTAGAAAGGGCTTTGTTGCCACAAACATTTATTGACACCCTCATAAACAATATGAGAGCTCGTTGTGACGCTTGTGCACAGTGGTCAAACTTCATATTAGACAAACATAGATAAATGCTTCATGATTTAACACTCCGATTCATGACTACAATCAACTAATTCTCTGATTCATGATTTAACATTTTTTGATATATCCTGTATCTTAATTCACAATTAAAATCTATTCCATATTGTTATGTTGCTATATTCTTTCTCACATTATAATATACCAATGTGCCAAATTTTGTGGCAACACAGTGAATAGTTCATTAGTTTTTGCATATTTTGTGTTTGTGACCTTAATTTTGGACATGAGTGTAGTAAAGATAATGAGGGAATTATCTACGGTCTAGCTAGGGCATTTTAGCCATTACGCAATTAGTAATTTAATTTAATTTACACTTACAACTATGAGGATACAGGTGTTTAAAGGGTATAATAAGGGGTTTTAAATGAGAATTTTAATATTCTGCTTTTATTTCCCCCGTACATTCCTTACACTAGTGTCGTCTGTAGACAATTTTAAAAAAAGGTCCTTTAATTATGAACACCCAGTATATTAATAAATAGCATTTTTTCGAAGACGTTTATTTTTTTATGTTTACTTTTTATGAGAGGTGAGTTGACTTTTTATAATATTTTCAGGAGAAAATATAAAGTTATATTTTCTTCAGTTAATTTAAAAAAAAAACTATTTCAGATAATGTTCTTTTTTTTCATTATGGTAAACTCTAACGTCGCAAAATCTTTGATCTGATAAAAAATATATATAAAGATAAATACGGCAGAAAACCTATCTCATTAGTCATTTTTAGATGACAAACTCATCATGACAGTTTCGATGCATTATGTAGTTCAGAAGCTATAACAAAGTAAAAAACAAGTAAATGACTAAATGACAATCGAGTTAAACATCATTATGATGTTGGATGGATGTTCTCAATTGATATTAACAAGGACATACAGTACAATGTCGCAAAAAAACTCAAAACTTTTTTTTGAAAATAATGTCTTCATATGAAAGATTAATGAAAAATCTGTCGTTTGTTCATTACCAGTTTATTGACATATGACTTTTACAGTATTGTAGAGATTAGAAAAGCGACTTAAAATGTATCGTCTTAAAAAAAGATATGTGTAGCTCATAAAAAAATAAAAAAGATAAAATCTGACTCTTTTAGGGAGTTTTCATTTTGAATGACAGAATTAGAAAGATTTTTCCTTTTATAATGGTTAAAAAAAAGTATGTTGTAAAAAGAATTCAATATCTTTCAGTTTGTCACCTGGGGAAATTCTTTTTAAATAACATTTTCTTTCTAACAATGCCTTTTTTTATTTTATTTGTAAGGTACCAGAAAAAAAAAATAGTATAAAAATTAAGTTGATACAAATTGCTCTGTCATTGGTCATTATTACATAACTAGTAGAACAAATCATAAATTGTTTTTAGATATCTATATTATAAGGGAGAAACATAACTGTGCGTAACGCATACGTCATTTTGCGAATGGCAACACTTTGAAATTTGAAATAAAATTTTGGTTTTGCAACTTTCTCTACTGCAAATTTTTAAACATCTAAGCATAGCACTTTTTAATTTTTACACCGTCGTATAAGGAAAAAAATGCTCTTTTAAATGCAATTTGTTTGAAAGCTGTATCTCAATTTATATTTGATATATTAATTGTTTTGTTGTTTTTAATACCCTTTTTCTTATCGTGCCAACAAAATTACTCCATTTCTATTGAAAGTAAATGGAAAATAGGAGATACTGTATATTTTTGTTGCCATTTTCTCATAAAACCTGAAAAAAAAGTTGATATTAAAATGTGGGCTATGTCAAGGATATTGTCTGTTATTCCGTGAAAATGACGGCATATGCATACTTTTCTATAGACAAAGTTTAACACTGGATTGTAAAAGTGGGTTGCTTTAGCGGATGCAAATGACGTCATTTAAAAAAAAAGTGTGTATTTTAATTAATAAACCTGAATTATGTTTTGTAGAAGTGCATCATTTTCACAGTCCAGCTGCTTTGAAATTTTTCGCAGGTGGAAATGCTTCACTTTTGAAAGTAATATAAACGAAATAACACACTGATAAAACGCAATGTTTTACAAAAATTTAGAGTGTCTTTATAAAAGAGAGGTGACATGCGAATAATAGCAATTTATATTACAGAAATTGATTATTCTCGCCTGGGTGGATTTGCTTTGTCGAGTTAGACAAGCAAACAAATAATCCGTGGTTTAAAATAATATCCTTTTCCTGAAGTTTTTGTCCAAAATTCTCTCGACAAATAATATTTTAATGCTATTCTTTAGGACATTCTACTATAATTTTATCAAAACACCATAATTTGCTTCATTTAATTTTTCCTAATTTTATATAATCTATACATTTAACACAGAAGTGTGTTTTTTAGTCATCTGCCCTGATTTTTCACTGAATCAATTTTACTAATATATATATATATATATATATATTTTACTGAAAGCTCTTCATTTGTAGATGTGATCGCACTGTTTTTTTTTTTAATATCCCCACTTTTATATTATAATTTTAAAAGCATTTTATGAAATTTCTTCAAAATGGTGAAAATTAGATAGCTTTCATTATTGCAGACAAGAGAGAAATAATGAGGTATTTTTATCTTTATTCATGCTATTTTCCGACAAAAATTCAAAATTATTGATAAAAATTGTTGTATAGGGTTTAGTGTCGCAAAATTCCATTAAGAACAGGATATTATATTAGGGGCATGATAACGGAAAGTGACATACTGCTTTTGAAAACACGCATATTTCCTCATAAATTTCCTAAATTGTTTTTCCTTCTGTATGTGTAGTGATACTAAGTTTCAGACACTAGGGCGAAATGCTTATTTAAGTGAAAATGAGGTCATATTTAAAAGAAAACAATAATTTCTTAGATAAAACTAAACATTTTAACACAAATTCGTCTAAAAAACATAATTTACGGAAATTTTTACTCGTCGGAATTGAGATAAGAATCTCAAGTAAAGAGTGCGTCTGTTCGTATAAAAGATGTTGTTGACAATCGTGACTTCAAGTTTTGAGTTAAAATGATTTTAAAATGATCAAACAAAATAGATTTTTTTTAAATGATGAATATGGATCTGAGAAGTGCGTATGCAAATTTTGAGAAGGTGAAAATTGCTGTTTATCATTCCGGAATACCAAGCATAAGAGCCTCAATCGATAAGCACAACCTAATAAAGGATCTTTATTATATTTTACTGATAAAGTATCTATATTATAAAAAACAAACGTATTTGTGCGTAACGCTGACAAAAGTTTCCGAAGGCAACACTTTACGATCAAATTTCGGTCTTGAAATTTTCGCTACTGCATTTTAGGTAGCTTTCATTACAAAAAGCTACCTATTGCAACCGTTCGGAGGGAAGCGATTTCAAAAAATTTTGGTATATTTTCATCGATCATGACCCCCAGACCCAGAAACCACCCTCCGTTCAAACTTGACATTTATATATATATATATATATCTGACCTTTGTCACACTGTAAATCTCGTATTTATGAACCGATTTGGATGTAATTCGGTATGTACATAGTACATACCAATGTCTCGACCGAGTTCGTTGGCCAGCTTCATCCGCCATTTTGAAACAAAATGCGGAAATTTAAAATTTTTTTAAAAAATTTAAATTTAAAATGTGGTACCAAAAAATTGAAAATTGAAAAAATATTTTTCTCTTATGTGTTTGACCTTGATAAAAAGATTCGGGAGCAGTTTTTGTTTTGTCTATATCTTAAAAAATGGCTGAGTTATGGCATTTTGAATTTCTAGCGTGGCTGACATTTTGAAACGTCCTGAACTTTGTCACGCGATAACGGGCGTATTTATGAACCGATCTGGATGTAACTTCGCTTATACATAGTACATACCGATATCTCGACCGAGTTCGTTGGCCAGCTTCATCCGCCATCTTGTTTAAAAATGGCGGCCATTTAAATTTTTAAGAAAAATTTAAATTTGAAATGTGGTACCAAAAAATTGAAAATTGAAAAAATATTTTTTTCTTATGTGTTTGACCTTGATAAAAAGATTCGGGAGCAGTTTTTGTTTCGTCTATATCTTACAAAATGGCTGAGTTATAACATTTTGAATTTCTAGCGTGGCTGACATTTTGAAACGTTCTGATTTTTGTTACGTGATAACGGGCGTATTTATGAACCGATTTGGATGTACCTTGATGTGTACATAGTACATACAAATATCTTGACAAAGTTCGTTGTCCAGCTTCATCCGCCATCTTGTTTCAAAATGGCGGCCATTTGAAAAATTTAAAAAATTTAAAATTTAAAATGAGATACCAAAAATATGGAAAAAGAAAAAGATTTTTTTTTCGTATGTGTTTGACCTTAATACAAAGATTCCGAACAGTTTTTTTTTCGTCTATATCTAAAGAAATGGCTGAGTTATAGCATTTTGAATTTCTATTGCGGCTGACATTTTAAAACGATCTAATTTTTGTCACGCGATATCAGGCGTATTTATGAACCGATTTGGATGTAACTTGGTCTGTACATAGTACATACCACTGTCTCGACCAAGTTCGCTGGCCACCTTCATCAGCCATCTTGTTTCAAAATGGCGGCCATTAAATAAAAAAAAATTATATTTAAAGTGAGGTGCAAAAACATTAGAAATTGAAAAAGTCCTTCCGGCCAGTGCCGGGAGGAAGAGGTAGCTTTCAAATTCCTTATTTTAAAAAAGCCAACTTATATTATTCAAACACACGAAGCTCAATTTAGTGGAAACCGAATATAGGAGATTCAACACTAATTTTTATCAATACTAAATCATTCTGAATGAGTATTTCGCGAAATTAGTCAGCTTTATCCAAGCTTCTTTTATTTAAAGTAACTTATATTTTTCTGAGATGTTGCTGTATACTATCCACATGCCTTCTTACATGGAAATAGGCGAATACGTGTATTATCGCGTGACAAATACAAGATCGTTTCAAATAGTTAGCCATAATAGAAATTCAAAGTGCTATAATTCAACCTTTTTTAAGATATAAACAAAAGAACATATTTTCAGAAACAAAATCTGCTCCGGAATCTTTGTATCAAGGCTAAACACATAAAAAAATCTTTTTCATTTTCCAATTTTTAATACCTCATTTTAAATTTTAAATTATTTTTTTTTTAAAATGGCAACCCTTTTGAAACAAGATGGCGAATGAAGCTGGCCAACGAACTCGGTCGAGACACTGGTATGTACTATGTACAGACCAAGTAACATCCAAATCGGTTCATAAATACGCTTGTTATCGCGTGACAAAAATCAGGTCGTTTTAAAATGTCAGCCACAATAGAAATTCAAAATACTATAACTCAGCCATTTTTTTAGATATAGACGAAACAAAAACTGTTCCGGAATCTTTGAATTAAGATCAAACACATACGAAAAAAATCTTTTTAATTTTCCAATTTTTCGGTATCTCATTTTAAGTTTTAAATTTTTAAATTTTTTTTAAATTGCCGCCATTTTGAAACAAGATGGCGGATGAAGCTGGCCAACGAACTCGGTCGAGATATTTGTATGTACTATGTGCACACCAAGGTACATCCAAATCGGTTCATAAATACGCCTGTTATCACGTGACAAATAAAAGGACGTTTCAAACTATCAGCCACGCTAGAAATTCAAAAAGTCCTTCCGGCCAGTGCCGGGAGGAAGAGGTAGCTTTCATAATCCTTATTTAAAAAAAGCCAACTTATATCATGCAAACACACGAAGCTCAATTTAGTGGAAACCGAATATAGGAGATTCAATACTAATTTTTATCAATATAATGAATGAGAATTTTGCGAAATTAGTCAGCTTTATCCAAGCTGCTTTTCTTTAAAGTAACTTATATTTGGCTGCCAAATTCGGCAATTTCTTAAAGTGCCTGTCATTTTAAGACAACATGTTGGATGAGGCTAAGCAGTGAACTTAGTCGAGACCTTAGTAATTGCTGTGTACACGCTCACTCACATCGGAATCGGTTAATATATAGGAGTGCTGTGGCATGCAAAAAATCAGATTTTTCAAAATGTCACCCACAATAGAAATTGAAACTGCTACATCTGAGCCATTTTTTAAGGTAAAGACAAACAAAAAAGGCTCCTGAATCCTTATATCAAGATCAAATACTTAAGAAAGAAACCTTTTTCAATTTCTAATTTTTTTGCACCTCACTTTAAATATATATATATATTTTAATTTAATGGCCGCCATTTTGAAACAAGATGGCTGATGAATTTGGCCAGCGAACTTGGTCCAGGTGTTGATGTATACTATCCACATGCCTTCTTACATCGAAATAGGCGAATACGTGTGTTATCGCGTGACAAATACAAGATCGTTTCAAAATGTTAGCCATGCTAGAAATTCAAAGTGCTATAAATCAACCATTTTTTTAAGATATCAACAAAAGAACAAATTTTCAGAAACAAAAACTGCTCCGGAATCTTTGTATCAAGGCCAAACACATAAAAAAAAATCTGTTTCATTTTCCAATTTTTTAATACCTCATTTTGAATTTTAAATTTAATTTTTTTTAAATGGCAACCCTTTTGAAACAAGATGGCGAATGAAGCTGGCCAACGAACTCGGTCGAGACATTGGTATGTACTATGTACAGACCAAGTTACATCCAAATAGGTTCATAAATACGCCTGTTATCGCGTGACAAAAATCAGGTCGTTTTAAAATGTCAGCCACATGAGAAATTCAAAATGCTATTACTCAGCCATTTTTTTAAAGATATAGACGAAAGAAAAACTGTTCCGGAATCTTTGTATTAAGGTCAAACACATACAAAAAAAATCTTTTTCATTTTCCAATTTTTTGGTATCTCATTTTAAATTTTTTTATTTTTTAATTTTTTTAAATGGCCGCCATTTTGATACAAGATGGCGGATGAAGCTGGCCAACGAACTCGGTCGAGATATTTGTATGTACTATGTACACACCAAGGTACATCCAAGTCGATTCATAAATACGCCTGCTATTACGTGAGAAAAATCAGGACGTTTCAAAATGTCAGCCACGCTAGAAATTCAAAATGCTATAACTCAGCCATTTCTTAAGATATAGACGAAACAAAAACTGCTCCCGAATCTTTTTATCAAGGTCAAACACATAAGAAGAAAATATTTTTTCAATTTTCAATTTTTGGTACCACATTTCAAATTTAAAATTTTCTTAAAAATTTAAGTGGCCGCCATTTTTAAACAAGATGGCGGGTGAAGCTGGTCAACGAACCCGGTCGAGACATTGGTATGTACTATGTATAAACGAAGTTACATCCAAATCGGTTCATAAATACGCCTTTTATCGCGTGACAAAATTCAGGACGTTTCAAAATGTCAGCCACGCTAGAAATTCAAAATGCTATAACTCGGCCATTTTTTAAGATATAGACGAAACAAAAACTGCTCCGAAATCTTTGTATAAAGGTCAAATACATAAGAAAAAAATATTTTTCCATTTTAAATTTTTTGGTACCACATTTCATATTTTAAATTTTTAAAATTTTTTTAAATGGCCGCCATTTTGAAACAAAATGGCGGATGAAGCTGGCCAACGAACTCGGTCGAGAGATTGGTATGTACTATGTACACACCGAATTACATCCAAATCGGTTCATAAATACGCCTTTTATCGCGTGACAAAATTCAGGACGTTTCAAAATGTCAGGCACGCTAGAAATTCAAAATGCTATAACTCAGCCATTTTTTAAGATATAGACGAAACAAAAACTGCTCCGGAATCTTTGTATAAAGGTCAAATACATAAGAAAATAATATTTTTCCATTTTTAATTTTTTGGTACCACATTTCAAGTTTTAATTTTTTAAAAAAAATTTAAATGGCCGCCATTTTGAAACAAAACGGCGGATGAAGCTGGCCAACGAACTCGGTCGAGACATTGGTATGTACTATGTACACACCGAATTACATCGAAATCGGTTCATAATTACGGGAGTTACAGTGTGACATAGGTCAGATATATATATATATATATATATATATATATATATATATATATATATCAATTTTGAACGGAGGGTGGTTTCGGGGTCTGGGGGTCATGTCCGATGAAAATATACCAAAATTTTTTGAAATCGCTTTCCTCCGGCTGCAATAGGTAGCTTTTTTGTAAAGAAAGCTACCTAAAAGCTATAACTCAGCCATTTTTTAAGATATAGACGAAACAAAAACTGCACCCGAATCTTTGTATCAAGGTCAAATACATAAGAATTTTTTTTTTCAATTTTCAATTTTTTGGTATCACATTTTGAAGTTTAAATTTTTCTTAAAAATTTAAATGCTGCCATTTTTAAACAAGATGACGTATGAAGCTGGCCAACGAACTCGGCCGAGACATTGGCATGTACTATGTACAAACGAAGTTACATCCAAATCGGTTCATAAATACGCCTTTTATCGCGTGACAAAATTCAGGACGTTTCAAAATGTCAGCCACGCTAGAAATTCAAAATGCTATAACTCAGCCATTTTTTAAGACATAGACGAAACAAAAACTGCTCCGGAATCTTTGTATAAAGATCAAATACATAAGAGAAAAATATTTTTCCATTTTCAATTCTTTGATACCACATTTCAAATTTAAAATTTTTAAAAAAATTTGAAATGGACGCCATTTTGTTTCAAAATGGCGGATGAAGCTGGCCAAGGAACTCGGTCGAGACATTGGTATGTGCTATGTACATACCGAATTACATCCAAATCGGTTCATAAATTCGAGAGTTACAGTATGACAAAGGTCAGATATATATATATATGGATGTATATATATATATATATATATATATATATATATATATATATCAACTTTTGAACGGAGGGTGGTTTCGGGGTCTGGGGGTCATGATCGATGAAAATATAACAAAATTTTTTGAAATCGCTTTCCTCCGAACGGCTGCAATAGGTAGCTTTTTGTAATGAAAGCTACCTAAAAGGTTTCTTTCTTAAGTATTTGACCCTGATATAAGGATTCAGGAGCATTTTTTGTTTGTCTTTATCTTAAAAAATGGCTCAGATATAGCAATTTCAATATCTAATGTGGGTGACATTTTGAAAAATCTGATTTTTTGACTGCAAAAGCACTCGTATATATCAATCGATTCCGATGGGAGTGAGCATGTGCACAGCAATTAGTAAGGTCTCGACCAAGTTCACTGGTTAGCCTCATCCACCATGTTGTCTTAAAATGGCAGGCACTTTAAGAAATCGCCGAATTTGGCAGCCAAATATAAGTTTCTTTAAATAAAAGCAGCTTGGATAAAGCTGACTAATTTCGCGAAATTCTCATTCATAATGATTTAGTATTGATAAAAATTAGTATTGAATCTCATATATTCGGTTTCCACTAAATTGAACTTCGTGTGTTTGAATAATATAAGTTGGCTTTTTTAAAATAAGGAATATGAAAGCTGTCTCTTCCTCCCGGCACTGGCCGGAAGGACTTTTTAAAATCTTCTGACCATCGTGCATTTCCAATTTTCGTCGCATAGGGAAAAAATTTACTTTCAAATGCAATTTGTTTAAAAATTGTATCTTAATTTACTGACGTATTATATTTTCTAAAATAATTTTTAAGCATGATTTTTTAAATTTTATCTTATCACGTTCCCGTTTCAATACATAATAATAATAACCATTTTACGCATAAAGCAACAAACATTTTTAAGCATTTGTTTCTAACTATTTTTGCATAACGGAATTAATACTTTCCTTATAAACAAATAAAAGAATAACATTTAAAAAAACCACCAGTCTAACATATTTGTGAAAGACAAATTAACGAAATTAATACATCTTTTATCAACAAATAAAAGAATAATATTGAAAAAACACAAATCTAACATATTTGCAATCGTACAATTTAAATTTTTAGATCACCAAGTAGAATTTTATTTCAAATGGAATTTGTTTGCAAAGTTTATCTCAGTTTAATGATTGTATATGGTTTTAAAAATAATTTTAAAGCATGAAATATCTTTTAATTTATCTATATCACGCGGAGCTCGATTACGAAAAATTAATCCGTTTGCCTTTTAAACAAAATAAAGCGTTCATCATTTTCTTACGGCTAATATCCATTAAAAAACTTCCCTGTTAATAAATAAATAAAATAATATAAATAAAACACAAATGTAACAGATATGTATAAGCTCTGAAATTATCAGAATATAAAAGGATGCCTCAAGCAGCAAAATCTTGGTCAAATAACTCTTAGCATGCGGCTAATAAGAAAATATCGCTTTTGAATTTTCAAAATTTTATTTGATTGTATAATTCGTATTTCCCATATGAAAATTCGTTTTTAATGTAAGTGGGAATCTAAAAATTTTATTGCATATAAAAAATTATTAGTTTTCAATTAAAAAAAAATGCTTCCTCTTATATTCTGGAACCCGGGAAGCCCGGGTACGATCCCCCAGTATAGAGTAAATGAGAAACTTTCACAATTTATTTCTTTTCCTTTTTTATAATAGGATAGAAAAGAATGAAAGTTCTTTTCCTTTTTTATAATAGGATATAAAAGAATGAAAGTCATGTTAGTTCTTTTCCTTTTTTATAATAGGATATAAAAGAATGAAAGTCATGTTTGTTCTTTTCCTTTTTTATAATAGGATAGAATGGAATAAAAATCATGTTAAACGCCATTATGACGTTGGAGACATTATCCCAGTTCATATTAACAAGGACATACAAAATTCAATGTACTATCCAGAAGAAAATTAGCTGTTTTTGATAAAAACACACTTATGAGAGATTATTGACGAATCTCATAATTCCGTTGTTAGTGATGTTCATGACAATATTTAATATAAATCAATTCTTCCCGATAAAGTATTTATTTTTAAGATTATTATAAAATAGAAAACAACATAGTAGTGTGTCTTCTACCCCTCTATGTAACCACAAATATTTTTTTTTAATAAATTTTTTTTTTTCAGTGCTTCGAGTGACAAAATGATTCATTATAAAGTCATAAAATACACAATATGAACTTTAAAAAGCTCAGTGTTTGACTTAAAAGTTGACAAAAATAATATAATAGATGTTAGAAGTTAAAAATATACATTTCATTTAAAACTTCTTAGTACTTTTGGCCTGTATTTTCCCGAGGCCTTCATCACAGAACTAATTGCTGTTCGCATCTATTTTATTATTTTAGCCACCTTTTAAGTAAAACTGAAAGCTTTTTAAAGTTAATATTGTGTATTTTATGATTGGATCAAGGTGAAATATTGCATTTAGTCATAGTTTTATTCATTATACAGTTTTAATTATGTGTAATTTATGCTATCTCATAATGAGGGGCACTAATTTCGAAATTATGACCGCAATCATCATCTACATTATAAAGTAAAACCTAGTCTGGAAGTAATGATGACTTTATATTGGAAGTGGAAACACTTGCCCAGTATATTTCGCTTTTGCAACATTTTTGGTTTTTTTTTGTTTTACGTTTAATCATCGCACAAATTTCATTTTTACACCGTTATTTAACGATGTAAAGATATAATGCGTGTGAGAAATGTACTTTCAAATTTAATTTTTTTTGTATATTATATTTCAATTAATGATTTTGTAAGAATTTTAAAATAATTTTCAAGCGTGATTAAAAAAAAATCTATCTCGATCTCGCGCAGCCTGAGTATGAAAGATTACCTGTTTGTCACAGGCGACTATTTTTTAATTTTATCTCGCGTCATTTTTTAAGGTAGCTTTCATTACAAAAAGCTACCTATTGCAGCCGTTCGGAGGAAAGCTATTTCAAAAAATTTTGTTATATTTTCATCGATCATGAACCCCAGACACAGAAATCAACCTCCGTTTAAATGTTGATATATATGTATATATATATATCCAATCTTTGTCACACTTTAACTCTCGAATTTATTAATCGATTCGGATTTATCTTGATGTAGGCTTAGTACATACCAATGTCTCGACCAAGTTCGTTGGTCAGCTTCATCCGCCATCTTGTTTCAAAATAGCGGACATTTAAATTAAAAAAAATGAAAATTTTAAATGTGGTACCAAAAATTGAAAACTGAACAATATTTTCCTTATGTGTTTGATCTTGATACAAAGATACCGGAGCAGTTTTTGTTTCGTCTATATCTTAAAAAATGGCTGAGTTATAGCACTTTCAATTTCTAGCGTGGCTGACAATTTGAAACGACCTGATTTTTGTCACGCGGTAACAGGAGTATTTATGAACCGGCTTTGATGTACCTTGGTGTACACATAGTGCATACTAATGTCTCGACCGAGTTCGTTTGCCAGCTTCATCCGCCATCTTGTCTCAATATGGCGGCCATTTAATTTTTTTTTAATTTAAATTTAAAATAAAGTATCAAAAAATTGGAAAATGTAAAAGATTTTCCTTTATGTGTTTGACCTTGATACAAAGATTCCGGAGTAGTTTTTGTTTCGTCTATATCTTAAAAAATGGTTGAATTATAGCACTTTGAATTTCTAGCATGGCTGACATTTTAAAACGATCTGATATTTGTCACGCGATAACACGCGTATTTATTAATCTATTTCGATGTAAGAAGGCATGTAGATAGTATATAGCAATGTCTGGACCAAGTTCGCTGGCCAGCTTCATCAGCCATCTTGTTTCAAAATGGTGGCCATTAAATTACAATATATATATATATATATATGGGGCATTCTCACAGACTTTTGACTTTCATGTCCCTGAATAATTATTTTTATTTTAATACACTTTGTGTTTTTTTTTATTTCATATGCTGGGGAACATCCCATTGCATGATTGCACAACAATATTAACGAGATAAATGAGTTTTGGACGATGTTGGGGATCCAAACACCTGGAAAACTCCTATACCGTCCCATATCACTGATGCTGATTTTAGGTAGCTTTCTTTACAAAAAAGCTACCTATTGCAGCCGTTCGGAGGAAAGCGATTTCAAAAAATTTTGGTATATTTTCATCGATCATGACCCCCAGATTCCGAAACCACCCTCCGTTCAAAATTTATATATATATATATATATATATATATATATATATATATATATATGACCTATGTCACACTGTAACTCCCGTAATTAGGAACCGATTTCGATGTAATTCGGTGTGTACATAGTACATACCAATGTCTCGACCGAGTTCGTTGGCCAGCTTCATCCGCCGTTTTCTTTCAAAATGGCGGCCATTTAAAATTTTTAAAAAAATTTAAAACTTGAAATGTGGTACCAAAAATTTAAAAATGGAAAAATATTTTTTTCTTATGTATTTGACCTTTATACAAAGATTCCGGAGCAGTTTTTGTTTCGTCTATATCTTAAAAAATGGCTGAGTTATAGCATTTTGAATTTCTAGCGTGGCTGATATTTTGAAACGTCCTGAATTTTGTCACGCGATAAAAGGCGTATTTATGAACCGATTTGGATGTAATTCGGTGTGTACATAGTACATACCAATCTCTCGACCGAGTTCGTTGGCCAGCTTCATCCACCATTTTGTTTCAAAATGGCGGCCATTTAAAAATTTTTTAAAAATTTAAAATTTGAAATGTGGTACCAAAAAATTGAAAATGGAAAAATATTTTTTTCTTATGTATTTGACCTTTATACAAAGATTTCGGAGCAGTTTTTGTTTCGTCTATATCTTAAAAAATGGCTGAGTTATAGCATTTTGAATTTCTAGCGTGGCTGACATTTTGAAACGTCCTGAATTTTGTAACGCGATAAAAGGCGTATTTATGAACCGATTTGGATGTAACTTCGTTTATACATAGTACATACCAATGTCTCGACCGGGTTCGTTGGCCAGCTTCACCCGCCATCTTGTTTAAAAATGGCGGCCATTTAAATTTTTAAGAAAAATTTAAATTTGAAATGTGGTACCAAAAATTGAAAAATGAAAAAATATTTTCTTCTTATGTGTTTGACCTTGATAAAAAGATTCGGGAGCAGTTTTTGTTTCGTCTATATCTTAAGAAATGGCTGAGTTATAGCATGTTGAATTTCTAGCGTGGCTGACATTTTGAAACGTCCTGATTTTTCTCACGTAATAACAGGCGTATTTATGAACCGACTTGGATGTACCTTGGTGTGTACATAGTACATACAAATATCTCGACCGAGTTCGTTGGCCAGCTTCATCCGCCATCTTGTTTCAAAATGGCGGCCATTTAAATAAATTAAAAAATAAGAAAATTTAAATGAGATACCAAAAAATTGGAAAATGAAAAAGATTTTTTTGTATGTGTTTGACCTTAATGCAAAGATTCCGGAACAGTTTTTCTTTCGTCTATATCTAAAAAAAAAATGGCTGAGTAATAGCATTTTGAATTTCTCTTGTGGCTGACATTTTAAAACGACCTGATTTTTGTCACGCGATAACAGGCGTATTTATGAACCTATTTGGATGTAACTTGGTCTGTACATAGTACATACCAATGTCTCGACCGAGTTCGTTGGCCAGCTTCATTCGCCATCTTGTTTCAAAAGGGTTGCTATTTAAAAAAAATTAAATTTAAAATTCAAAATGAGGTATTAAAAAATTGGAAAATGAAAAAGATTTTTTTTTATGTGTTTGGCCTTGATACAAAGATTCCGGAGCAGATTTTGTTTCTGAAAATTTGTTCTTTTGTTGATATCTTAAAAAATGGTTGATTTATAGCACTTTGAATTTCTGGCATGGCTAACATTTTGAAACGATCTTGTATTTGTCACGCGATAACACACGTATTCGCCTATTTCGATGTAAGAAGGCATGTGGATAGTATACATCAACACCTCGACCAAGTTCGCTGGCCAGATTCATCAGCCATCTTGTTTCAAAATGGCGGCCATTAAATTAAAAATTATATATATATTTAAAGTGAGGTGCAAAAAAATTAGATATTGAAAAAGGTTTCTTTCTTAAGTATTTGATCTTGATATAAGGATTCAGGAGCATTTTTTGTTTGTCTTTACCTTAAAAAATGGCTCAGATATAGCAGTTTCAATTTCTATTGTGGGTGACATTTTGAAAAATCTGATTTTTTGCGTGCGACAGCACTCCTATATATTAACCGATTCCGATGTGTGTGAGCATGTGCACAGCAATTACTAAGGTCTCGACCAAGTTCACTGCTTAGCCTCATCCACCATGTTGTCTTAAAATGACAGGCACTTTAAGAAATTGCCGAATTTGGCAGCCAAATATAAGTTACTTTAAAGAAAAGCAGCTTGGATAAAGCTGACTAATTTCGCGAAATTCTCATTCATTATATTGATAAAAAATAGTATTGAATCTCCTATATTCGGTTTCCACTAAATTGAGCTTCGTGTGTTTGCATGATATAAGTTGGCTTTTTTAAAATAAGGATTATGAAAGCTACCTCTTCCTCCCGGCACTGGCCGGAAGGACTTTTTAAGTTTGGAGCTGTCTGGATAAAAATTTTTCAATAAAAATAATTCGACGTAATATTTTTCTGAAACTAGAACTATTGTTTTATATAATATGTAGCTAAAAATTAACCTGCACACATTTTTAGAGTTGTTATTTTTTTTTAAACTCTGTCCTTGGGTTTTAGATTCCTTACCATTCATCTTCTAAAATTATACAGAAAATCATTTCAGATACAGAATTGTTTTCAAGTTTTTTCTCGTGCAGAAGTATGTTAGAGAAATAATGTCTAACATTCTTTGGCAGGAAATGTACTGTAGAATTTAAATCAGCATTTAAATGTCAACTTCAAGCATCGTTGCTTTATTGGTAGTCTCACCGTCCCCAATGTTTATTTCTGCACTTTTCGAAGTAAATTTAAAAAAAATAATAATAATTTAATTCAATGTTAACAAGTGTTTCTAAAAATCAATGAACATAGTGGCTATCACTTAGTCTTAACACGATTTTCGTAAATTTAGGTGGTAATTTTCCCTACCGTTCCATCCTTACTGTCCCTTTTTTTACAATTTCGTGCCTTTTCTCAAATACCATTCCTTTTTTTTACTTTACCGTCCCTCCTTTAACACCCCTTTAAGACAATATTATGCAAAAATTCTGTATTAAAAGTACTACATTGTTATTATTTCTCATTTCAATGTCCTGTGGGTACTATGCAAATTCATTATAAGTAAAAATTTAGAAGAAAATAGAAAGTTATATTGTTAAAATAGTAAGGAAAATTAAACTCGCAAGTTTAACTTAAACCTCAGTTAAATAAAAAAATTTTCGCTGATGACCATTTTTTCTTTATTTTGAATCATTAGGGCATTCGTCTATCTGATTAAAATGTCATTTTAGCAAGTTTAATTTTGTCAGATTTTTTTTCCCAAAAGTCAAAAGATTGTGAGAATGCCCAATATAATTAAAGTGAGGTGCAAAAAAAATTAGAAATTGAAAAAGGTTTCTTTCTTAAGCATTGGACCTTGATGTAAGGATCCCGGAGCATTTTTTGTTTTGTCTTTATCTTAAAAAATGTCTCAGATATAGCAGTTTGAATTTCTAATGTGGATGACATTTTGAAAAATCTGTTTTTTTACCTGCGACAGCACTCGTATATGTGCATTCTCACAAGCTTTTGACTTTCATGTCCCTGAATAATAATTTTGATTTTAACACACTTATTTGTGTTTTTTTATTTCATATACTTGGGAACATCCCATTGCATGATTGCACAACAATATTAACGAGATAAATAAGTTTCGGACGATGTTGGAGGTCCAAACACCTGGAAAACTCTTATACCGTCCCATGTCCCTGATGCTGAGTCTTAAGTTTGGTGCTGTCTGGATAAAATTGTTTCAATAAAAATAATTCGATGTAATTTTTTTCTGAAACTAGAACTACTGTTTTATATAAATAAGTAGCTAAAAATTAGTCTGCACACATTTTTAGGGTTGTTATTAATTTTTAAACTCTGTCACTTAGGTTTTAGATTTTTTACAATCCCTCTTATAAAATTATACAGAAAATCACTTCAGATGCTGTCACAGACTTTTTTCAAGTTTTTTCTCATGCAGAAGTATGCTAGAGAAATAATGTCTAAAATTCTTTGGCAGGAAATTTACTGTAGAATTTAAATCAGCATTTAAATATCAATTTCAAGCACTGTGGCTTTATTGGTAGTCTTACCGTCCCCAAGGTTTATTCCTGCACTTTTCGAGGAAGATTATTTTTTTAAAATTTAATCCAATGTAAATAATTCTTTGTGAAAATCAATGAACATTTTGGCTACCACTTAGTCTTAACATGATCTGCCTGAAATAGATGGCAATTTTCCTTGCTGTTCCATTCTTACCGTCTCTTATTTCCCCATTTCGTCCCTTTTTTCCTATACCATCCCATTTAATTACATTACCGTCCCTTCTTTAACAGCCCTGTAAGACTATGTTATACCAAAATTTTGTATTAAAATTACTACATTGTCATTATTTCTTTTTTGAATGTCTTGTGGGTAGTATGCAAATTCATTATAAGTAAAAATTCAGAAGAAAATAAAAAGTTTTAGTGGTAAAATGGTAAGGAAAATTAAACTCGTAAGTTTAACTTAAACTTCAGTTAAATAAATTTTTTTTTTGCTGCTGACCATTTTTTATTTATTTTGAATCATTAACGCATTCGTCTATCAGATTAAAATGTTATTTTAGCAAGTTTAATTTCGCCAGATTTTTTCCCCCAAAAGTCAAAAGCTTGTGAGAATGCCCCATACATCAACGATTCCGATGTGAGTGAGCACGTGCACAGGAATTACTAAGGTCTCGATCAACTTCACTGGTTAGCTTCATCCACCATGTTGTCTTAAAATGGCAGGCACTTTAAGATATCGCCGAATTTGGCAACCAAATATAAGTTACTTTAAATAAAAGCAGCTTGGATGAAGCTGACTAATTTCGCGAAATTCTCATTCATAAGGATTTAGTATTGATAAAAATTAATATTGAATCTCCTATAATTGGTTTCTACAAAATTGAGCTTCGTGTGTTTGAATAATATAAGCTGGCTTTTTAAAAATAAGGAATATGAAAGATATCTCTTCCTCCCGGCACTAGGCGGAAGGACTTTTTTAAATTTTTCCGATTCACTTTGACAGCATTTGTAAGAGAAGTATACTTCAAAATTTATTTTCGTTCTATAGTGGCGCGAATTGAATAGGGTAACTCTAAGATAGATGGCCATAGTTTTTAAGATTGAAATAAAAATTCTTTCAATGCAAATGCAAGAAATTTTGATGCAGACATAAATTCTTATACTCATATGTAAAAAATAATTAAATATTGAAACAAAAAGTGTTAAACAAAATTGAAATTTAAATGGCAGATGGCCATCTATCCTTGAAGCCGAGGATAGATCTAGAGAAGGCTATCTAATATTAGAAAGAAAAAGTTAATTTAAATGGCAAAAAAATAACACATTTCATATAGTTAATCATGAAAAACATATAGCAATTTATAAGGATGAAGTTATATGATGGGAAATGAGTGAAGAAAACTCGAATAAACAAAATTTGAAGTATAATTTCAATAGTTCACTTTTCGTAAAATCTTACCACATGCTTGCAAAGGTCTTGATAATTTGTACACGTTTCATGGAACTACCTCAGGTACCTTATGCACTGTATCCAGACATTCTTTTTTGATGTGATATTATATTGTTTTGCACAACCAACACAGTGATACTAAACCAACTCTATTTACTTCGAATCTGTAGAATCTGATAATTTAAATGTATTTTGTTTTCTTCGCTACTGGAATTGTCGTATTTTTTTTTCGCGCGTTAATTGTAGGTTTATTACATTAATGTAGTTTACTAGGGGGCCCTGCCCCCTACGAGCTACGCTCGCCAACCCCCGTTCAGGGACACCAAAATCCAAAAAGCACGCTAATTTGATCGGCTTTAAAAATATTGAATTACAATTAAAAAAAAAAAAAAAAAAAAAAAAAAAAAAAAAAAAAACATTGTAGTGATCTCTCTGTAAACGGGTTTACATTCGTTTTTCTTGGATTGGGGATTTTTAAGACCATATCTGCTGCTGTTAAAAGATACAATGGCTGTTTTTGTATTTAATTAAAAAAATTAGTTAAACATTCGAAAATAAGTACTGTAAAATGAATTAAGTAAACAGTGTCATTGTCTCCCGGTATTTTTTAACAGCGCTATAAGATACTTCTTTTAAATAATTCATTTTAAATGTATCGTTTTAAATCTGACGTAATTTACACCAAAGTTTTATTTCTCTTATTAATATTCACGTGAAAATACTTTTGTTGTTAGAAGGAAATATTATTTGCGCTGTCTTCGAATTCACGATAATAGTTGAAAATATTATCTCAAAATATCAAGTAAATGTCTCGCGCAGATATATTTTTTAATTTAAATTGTTTTGCCATATTTTTTGGCCGTTTTAAATATGACGTAATTTCCTCCATTTACAGGTTTTAACGCATAGTAATGTTTTTTTTTATTTCAACATTTTGTTTCTCTTTTAAAATTCCAGTGTAAATATGGTTCTTATGACGCAATTTTCCTGCTTTTAACATGTAATCATTTTATTCTAATTTTAAATTTTTTTTCTGTTTACAATAGTCCCGTGTAAATAAATTTTTAATTTGAAGTAAACATTATTGTTTGCGCTGTTTATACAGTTGGCAACAGTTTAAATTAATAACATTTTTTAAATTTGTATAAAATATCTCTCGAAATACTGAAAATTTGAATTTATAATAGAAATAAAACCTCAAAAAATAGTCAAATAAAAAAAATAAATGCAATCTGCACACCGGGAACTTATAACCTATAAAATGATCTAAAAATGATTAAATTCTCATGTATAGTTTTTGCTCCAATAAAACTTTTTTAATGGAACGATTTTGTCCAACTTTAGCATTAAATATCTCTGAAAGTAATTCTTCGATTTGAAAACTGTCTGCATCAGCGTGTTTATCAAATATTCCTTTATAATACCACCGATTTCCATATTTTTGTATACGACAGTTTTTTTAATATTAACTAAGAAAGGCCATGCTCAAGACATACTTAGATACTACTACAGGCAGACTGATTTGCGCTTAATGTATGAAGTCGCTCGGCAGAGGACTCTGATACCCTGCGCAAAATTGAAATTTGTCTCTGACCGTAACTGAAACAACCTGGGAAGGGTAGATATGTACACAAACACCAAAATTACGTCATGTCGCCATGGTTACGTTTACAATTCTGCTGACATTCCAATCAAGCTTAGAAATGACAGCTAATTCGAATACAGCTGTTAAGGTTTATTATAAACTGTCCATATCAATGTAAATGTAAAGTTCTATTTATTCAAGTAACTTATATAATGTGTTTCTCTTTAAAACTGTTAAACCAACATACATAAAAATACATAAATAAAAAAACACATGCTTAGTCTAAAACATCAATGTCACCAATTTATTTGGTACCACTTAGTTATCCCGTCGACCAATTTCGCCAAATTATATAAATCGCTAAAACACTCGCCAAATTATACAAATTGACATAATTTTTATTTTAAATAACGAAAAAACAAATAAATTAGTATAACATTAATAAACATACAAATAAAACGTCGAAATAAAAATCACTTGATGACATAAACACGTGTAACTTGCTTACAGTCAAGTGAATGTGACATTTACGATCAAGCATTATTGGCATTTAATCTTATAGTTTGGCGATAGATTTTTGGTCGACGGGATAACTAAGTACCATTTATTTACTATTTTCGCTGCTGAAACAATAAAACTGATATAATTTTTTTTAATATATTAAAACACTCATAAAATTCCTTGTAATAATTAATAAATGTAATTTATTAAGTAACAAATACCCTTACATGATTTAATCAAAATTGCTTGGATAACATAGAATATTGCAACGATATTTAAATCCGTGATCACCATTTCTTTCTCTGATTAAAAATAAGAATATTTAATGTTTAAGGAAGATCGGCTTTTTTTCTTCTTCTTCTTGGCTCGGGTGATATTAAAAACAAATATTTTACCGGTAACAGTAAATTAATCAAAAATAGCTGCTTCAAGTCAGTTATGAGAACTGTAGTTTGATAAAAATCAAATTTTAATTTTAAAACGTGTATATGAAACCAAGCTATTTTTATATAAATACGGGACATTCAAAAAAGAATTACAGAACCGGCATTTTTCATGAATGAACCAAACGATCAAGGTAAACAATAAATAACTTAGCTAATCTTAAAAATATGTGTAACACTAAAATGTTACAATTTGTGTAAAATAGCCTTTTAAATCGAAGGAAATTGAAGAATATAAATATTTAATTTATTACATGAAAATATGATCAATGATTCTGAAACCTCGACGATGAGAAACAAGCTTCTATCTGGGCAGGGCATAAATGTAAACAAAGAGCACGTTGTGAAGTGTTGGTTCAGGGTTTGAAGTTGGATCCGACTTCACTTTTTCATTGAAATGTGCGGGCCGTTATATATCACAGTAGGCTATGGCCATGCTTACTATGCCAAGACTCCCTTATCATAAAACAGACTTGACAATCCGGAGAAAGTCTATGGGTGAAAATGTCCCCGATAATTGCCAACTTATTAGCTGACTTTGTCCCGTAAGTTACGCCACCTGGTGTATACTCCTGGTAATACTCCATAAACAAATGCATAGTAAAAAATTGAAAATGTGTTATTGGCAAAATTGTATAAAATATTTTTCGAATTCCAGTAAAATAAAGGCGTAAAAAAAATATTTCGCACAATTATGTTCTGTCTTTAAAAATTAAACATATCAAAAATGAAGATTTAAATATAAGATTTATTGATATTTTTTCAGGGTACTTGTTAGTTATCCCGTCGAACAATTTCGCCAAATTATATAAATCGCCAAACTACTCGCCAAGTTCTACAAATTAACACAATTTTTTATTTTAAATAACGAAAAAACAAATAAATTAGTATAACATTAATAAAAATACAAATAAAACGTCAAAATATTGGTTTTATTGGCCATTATTGGCATTTAATCTTAAAATTAATTAATTTATGGCAAACCATTATTGGCATTTAATCTTGCAATTTGGCGACACTAATTTGGTCGACGGGATAACTAACAAGTACCATTTTCAGTATATAGGACTTTGCGGGTTATTTTTTTTTTAATCTTGGCACAATTTGGGTTTCGGAAAGAGCGATTTGTTGCCGATTGATATAAACAGTTATGAAAACAAAACTTATGAACTGTCAGCTTGTTTTATAAGAATTTACGGCACAGATGTCATATACGCCCCATATTGGCGCGATTTTTTTCCGACGCCAATTTTGCGAAAACCTCGTTACCATATCAAACAAAATAATGACACTTTGGTGCCAGTTAAGTATCCGGTGCGTATGTGACATTTACGCCAGAAAAAAATCGCGCCAATATGACATCTGTGCCGAATTTACATGTGTAAATTTAGTTTCTAGATATTATTATTGTTTTTTATATACGATTTGTTTATATTTGTATATAAAATAGATAAATACCTTTTTTATATTAAATAAATTGTACAAATATTGGAAAATATTGCTTCTTTATGTGAAACAGTGTATATGCTTCCAGAAATTACGTTGCCAAATTTTCTTCTCTCGCCATGGCCCCTATACTTGAAAAATACCGATTTATTATTATATAATGTAGTATTAGCTAAAGTTCTGTAATCTGTTCCACAGTCAAAGTTGACTGCAAAAACGCGATGTTGGAATAATGTGGCATCAAGTATACGGTTTAAAAATAAAATTAATTTTGCGCCAAACTACACTTACGCCAATTGGCTCTAGGTCTGATTAAAGAAGAACACTCAAATTAAGATTTACAAACACCAAAATCGTAGCATGACAAGAATATAGTATTTACGGAAAGTTGAGGGACATGTATAAATTTAAGTGATTATTAAACTTTATTTTTCCAATTTTTTAAGTGATTATGACTTCAGTCTTTTTTTTTTTTTTTTTTTTTTTTTTTGTGTGTGTGTATCTATGCGTGTTTTAACTTTCCTAAAATACTTTGATACATTTTAGTAAAACTTACATAACATATGTGAGTTAAAACAAGGAAATTAATTACGCACCAAACTATGCCCGCCAAGATATGCCAATTGGCTGTGGAGCCAATTATGAAACTTTCCATAGATTAATACATACAAACTTTATATGAAAACAGTGAAGCTTTCATCTAAAGTATGTTAAACTGAAATGATCCCCCATACCTTCAAAAATGAAACAAATGATAGGACAATAAATAAATAAATGAGACTGTGCATTGAAACAAATTGAAGGAGCGATGTTAAATTAATACTGTAAGGTGAAATTAATTGTGAAAAGAAAAGAAATAGCAGAAATAAAATAAATCACATATTTGAAACTATAAAAGAGAAAATGAAATATTTTACATTTTCCGGATCTAGATGCTATCCATTTATTTCAATAACTAATATCACTGAGAAATTCATGGTAAAATAATTTTCTTTCCTGATTATTATTATTATTATTATCATCATTTATTTACATAACGGAATACAGCAGTAAACATTTTTTTGTTTAACAGTAAAATAAGTTCATTTTTTAAATAAAATGAATGAAAATAGAACATATGAAAATTTTAAGATTAACAACTATCATTTGCAAACTACAAAGCACATCGTAAAGAAAATGGTAAAAGACAAATGGAAAACAAATAAAAAAATATTTCTGTTTCTCACGTTAGATGGCACTAGTCACGGTAAACCATGTGGTTTCTAACCACGTGTACAGCGGACAAAGGAAACTTAGCGATTGCGAGGCCCGTTATTTCGATAAGGAGGCCTTGGCTTAAGCATTTAAATTCGATGAGTTCTACCCGGAATATCTACGCAGATTTTCATTGGTCCATTTCCAAATCAAAACTTTTTTTTATATATAGAAGGATTTATCAACTTTATCAGTTTCTGTTATGAAAGTTTCCGACATTTTTCTGTATTTTGTGAAACACATGAATCGTTAGGTCTTATTATATTATTTTTATTTTTATTAAAATATTTATATGAGTTAAAATTTAAATAATTATATCAACTAATATAGTTATAAACATAAACGTTATATATTTATTTAAAATTTAATTATATTTCGTTAAAATCATCACTAAGTATAATTATGAAATATTGATTAAAAGTGGCCATCTCTCTGCGATTTCATGTGGCCATCTATCCTGAAATTGAAGGACTGATGATCGCCCAATTTAAAGCATCAGTAGCCATTGTACGTCTTTGATTTAGTCTTAGAAGTAAAGATTAGATTAGATACGTGGCTTAAAAGTCCATATAGTAAAATATTTATATAACGTACGTACTGCAAAACATTCAGATGCCCAATTCAAAAAATAAATATTCAACCACTTATTTAATTTACATTAAAATTACACTTACTTTTTACATTCGAAAAACACAATTGCACCTAGCAATAAATAAGCTCGTTGAACTATTTCATACGAACAATGTTTATATTCTAATCTGTGATCAAGTTTTGGAGATATTTAGACTGGCCATATTTCCTCTATGGCCATCTATCCTAGAGTTACCCTATAAAAATAATCGCCTGCGGCAGCCCTGTTATCAGAATAAAAAAAGCTATAAGTATGCTGTAAGTATCGATCTTTGGCGTTTTCTACGGGTTTAATAAATTTTAAAACTTTATTTGAATATATAAGGTAGACGCACCAGTAGTGAACCACTTAAGAACATTTATCTAATTATTATTTAAGTGTTAGTGAACCCCAATAGCAAGAGATATCGGCCAAATTTCGGCCTAATACCAGAATTATCGGTAAATCAACCGTAATCGAATTGAGGGCTTCACACAATATCGTCTGAACAAAATCTAGCGATTTATCTAGATAATGTCGATTGCAAACCTCGGCAGGAATATTGGATTATTATTACAAATCAATTCATCGGCAAAATATCTGTATGTATGTAACCGGCCCGAAATCAGAAAGTAATGGAAATTGAATCTTTTATTTGGGTTTCATTGTTTGTTTTCGCAGTTAAGATTCCCCTGCAGTGATAGCAGGGGATGTGTGCCACGTGAATAAAACGATCTAATCCCCTGCAATATCTTTTCTAACTGCTGCTCAAAACGTTTTCACGTTTCAAGGACATCATTTGTAAACGGGCAGCCTAAGGAATACGAGGAGAAAAAATACTTTCCAAGGAATGTTCTTTGGTGAGAATAAACTATTATTCGCAATTCAGTAACTTAAATCTCTTTAAAATTTACAGACAGCGGGACACTTAGTGTGAAAGCGAATTAACAATTTAAAAGCGTTTGTTTTTTTTCTTACTTTCTCTTTTTTAATAATTACATATAGACATTTGTACTTAAAATTATACTTTGATAAAAGGTTAGAGATATTTGCTGTTTTGTTAATTTAGATAAATAGTAATTTGAAAATTACAATAGCTGAAATTTATATTATATCATGATAATATTTGAAATTCAGACTATTATAGTAAAAATCTATTTGCTCTAAATGTATTTTTTTAATTAGAAATTAGAAATTTCAGATTTAAAAATTAATTAATTTGGAACTTATACAGATAATGTTATTATATAAATTGTATTATAAAGAAGTAGATCATCTTTTTTCTTCAGATAGTGAAAAGGTTAATTTCATACAGTTTAAAGTAAAAAAAAAATGAACAATTCTTTTATTAAAGTAATTATTTAGATATTAAAAGTAAGAGAAAACGATATTTTTTTCATACATAACCAGAGTATAATAAGAAGTTTTAAATGATGATTTTCACTGTTAGGCCGTAATGTTAAATGAGAATATTTCGCATTGTAAGACGCAAAAATGGTATGATTAAAATGTATGAAAGTTCGTTTTAATTCAAATAGTAAATATTGTTTAATAGGAACATTTTCCTCTACAAAAATGTTTCATATCGATAGTGTACTTAATTAAAAAGTAAAATTTTTGTTTAGTTTAAAGTCAAAATATTGCTGTTAAACAATCTTGCAATAAAAATGACAATCAATTATTATTTGTAAGATTAAAAACAAATATTTGTATATCACTAGTAGAACTAGCAAGAACATCATTTTTAAATTAAATGTAATTTTATTTGCATTTTATAATAGAAGATTAATTGTAATTTAAAATAATTGTAATTTTTATTGTAAAATTATTTAACAGCACTATTTTGGCTTAAAACAAAACAAAATTTCTAACATTTCAATGAGTTGCCTACTTGATAGGAAAATATTTTTCCATCTTGCAATGGAAAATATTCCGATAAACAATATTTATTTTTTTAATTAAAACGAATTTTTTTACGTTTTAAATGCTATTTTTGCATCGCACAAATTCTTCTATTCGATATCATTACCTAATCGGCAAAAGATCATATGATATTGCATTGTACTCGGTAAAAGATTAACAAGTGGCCAAATTATCGAAAAGTAATATGCAAAGGCTTCAAAATCGATTGAATTGTAGTCGGGATGCGATGCTCGAAAGGTGATCTGCCTAGAGGACAAAAAGTCATATCTGCCGATCCCGGAAAATGAGATCGCCAGGTTGAAATATAGTCGAGTTAGGACTTTCGGCGGAAGTTCAGTCAAGGATTATTTGATGTTAGGAATATATATATATATATATTAGCCTAATATTATCCTTCATATATCAGAACAAACATTCAAACTTTCAAAATATATTCTTTGGAAAAAATGAAAAATAAAAAAAATACCTTCCTCTATGCTCTGGTAATAGGCCTAGTAAATTGCTGATGCATGAATCTTTAAGTTTTTGAATTATCAAACAAATTATTTACAATGTAATAGAGTATATCAACAGTAGTTTAATTTTAAATAAAACATAATATTAAAGAAACAGTGTTTTAAATAAAAACTTACCTTTAATGAAATCTCTAAAAATTTGACAAAAATCTATTTTCGAAGACACTCTAGGAAATAAAAAAATGCACCAGAAAAAAAAATAAACGGTCAAGTGCGAGCATTACTCGCGCACAGAGGGTTCCATAGAATAAATATATGAATTTGTAATTGTAAAATAAAAATAAAAAAGTTGCTAAAAGAATACTAAGACTTTGTAAAAAACTATACAACGTAGGGTTAGGCATAACTGTATATATTAGAAAAGTGTAAATGGGTTGAATGAGAATGGAAGTTCAAAGAGATATGGAACCTAAATAATATCAAATATAGCTACTCGTGTAACTCTTTTTTAATATTATCCTAATCTGCTTATGATGAACTTTATTCGGTACTGACAATAAAAGCAGTGCATAGTTAAACTTCATTTGGAATTTCATGAAACTAAATTCAGCGTAGTAATAACCTTTATTTCTACAATGTAGCTAAAACAAAACCTTTGTTTAAAGTTTAACTTTGGCATTGTGCTAAGCGCGCTTTGAATTGAGGTCTCAAAGTTGCAACGCCGCCTTGGTCAGTGCCGCGATTTTCCAGATAGGTGTTTAATTAACTTTTAAAGTCACCCGAGGCGTATTGAGAGATACAATCAATGCAAACTATCGCGAATCCCACAGTATTTATGCGATTCATTCTAATTAAATCTTTCGAGGGCGATGTCCTTAAAAAACGGACGCCTAATTTTAATTCCAAAACAGACAAACGGCACCAAGAATATTTAATTAAAATTTTCCTTTTATCATGTACGTGAAAATAAGCAAGTTTGCATTTTCTAATAAATTCATTTTTAAATTCTGGTGTCAGTTCATTATTTCATAAGTTTATAAATAGAATTACTCCGTGCGGGAAAGGATTAAGTGGTCGCAGGACTCTTAAAGCTTCATAATGTAAGAAATTTTAATTTTTTTAGATATTAAACTCCTATCTTTTCTGAATATTTTGATATAATTGTTTCCTTGAATTCCCATTAGAACAGAAGTTTTGGCTTTTAGAATTATACCCGCTCAATAGCTGAAGCGGCGTTTCCGAAACTTTAAAGTAATTATTTTCCAAATGGCATTTTTTGGGCATAACGCGCATGACAAATCAAAAACGTCTGAATATTTTTTCATGAAATTTTCAAAACATATATTTCATTAAGAAATTTTTATGTACATATATTTCATGTTAGTCTGTATAAACTGAACCTAAAATTTCCTTTTTATTGTTCAAAAAAATATTTTTTTAGGTGATTTTACTGTTGAAATTTTCAAATTTTTGTATTAGCTAAATGCAACATTGCATTAAAAATATAAAAATGCTTTAAATACAAATTTATTTAAGTTCAGGGAAGTTCTGAAGTATAAGTAAGCACCAAAATTTTCATTCTAGTTGCAATATTTATTTTGTAATCCTGCGCGTAAACTGTTACTCCAATTTTTTGTTCGACAAATGTCTAACAGTTTCGAGCCCCCTATAAATACATACTGTATCTTGCAATTTTTTAAATACATGAAACGAAAGAACACATCTTTCATCCCAATTAAAATTGTGTTTTAAAATCATATACATTTTAAAACATTAAATGTTGAAAATGGTCTTTTTTTCATTTTTTTCATTTTTTAGAGTCCCGAAACCCTTAAATTAGTATGTTTTTAACAATTTGACGTTTATTGCTTTCATACTGTTACTGGACATTACATTACACATATATATCATTAAAAGTTGTTAACTAGGCATAGAGTACGCCTCTCCTGTCCTTGTGTATGTCCAAACTGACCGTATATTTAAGGGTTAATATCTCGGCTAATTACCGATGATTTTTTTCGAAAATCATTATCAACAATGCTTTTATTCTTCTGCAACAATAGGTATATTCAGCGATGCTCAACAATATTTCTGAATGCCCGTAAATCGAAATTTGTGTATAACAGAAAAGTGCTAATTACTCAAAAACTATGTGACCTAGAGTAATCGCTATAATTTACCGGCAAGGTTTATATTAACGTCTACTACCTCTAATTTTTTCATAATTTTAGTTTCAGTAGATTCGGAATTAGATGGGGGGGGGACATATTTTTGCGCTACATTTTCAACAATATCTTTGAAAATATAATACCTAAAATTAAAAGGAATGTATTTTTGAGTTCAGCGTTACAAAAGCTTTCACAGGATACCCCACATGATATACAAAGAACAGATTTTTTTTCAAGTAACATAATTAGCCCCTCTACTTTTATTACTAAATATATTTATGAATGTTTATTGATCTGAAAATATGTGGGTCAATGGTCTTTATTACTTCTCCGAATTTGAGCTTTCCCCGTTCCATAGTTTACGAGTAAAATGGCTGTGACAGACAGACAGACAGACAGACGGACAGGCACAGGAGTGATCTTATAATGGTTCAGTTTTTACTTTTTAAGTACGGAACCCTAAAAACATTATTCCAAAGAGTTTAGAGAAAATTAATATTTAGGAATTTTTGTGAATCAGATTTTCTAAGTTTTTATTTATTGTTTTATTACTATTTGTTTGAATCCACAGTATTAATTATTTATATGTTATTATCATAATAAGAGATATTGCATATATTTCTCCTTAATCTTAAAATTGAAGCATTTCCAGTTATCCGAAAATTTCGATTTTCCGAAGGAGTGTTGGTCCCAATTACTTCAGATAAGCGAGGTCCTAATGTACTTACCGAACAACCACAAAAACGTAAAATTACACCTTTTTAATTTCGCGTATAGTCAAAAAGAGCCAAAAAGTGTAAATGAGAATTCGCAGTTGAATACTAATATTAACAAATGTGACTATGATACTTTGATAAGTTTAGCTAAATTTAGAATTAAAATTACATTTATAAATAAATAGAAATAATATTCTATCGACACAGGATATGCAGACTGAGAAATAGAAAAATTCTAAAGTATATATTTTTTTATCCGTCTCGTCATGGGCAAATTATAGGCAGTCATTGAAATTCCTCAGATTAAAACTTTTGTGATTTTGCAAAACAAAATACAATAAAATAACATAAAATGTATTTTTCTCTTAAGAATGCTATTTTAAAGAACCAGCAGCGGAACGCTTTTTTACGTTTACCTATGTTTTGAATATTTAAATGCGAGAGGAACGGGAAAACGTTTTCTTTTTCTTTCATCATTATAAATGTAAGATCGAGGCAGTTTCGAAATTTATTGATATTGGTTTTAAGATATTCATTTTAAAATACTGGATATTTTTTCCGACCAGATGCGTCTCATCATTTTTAAGGTTTCCTGTGTTCCGGTCTGTTTGATTTTTATTTTATCAAGATTGCTTTAAGTTATAGTTTAAAATGCCAACAGACAGAGCGTTTTTTAGGAGACAAATAATGTCAATGCACTAAGCATTGGAAAAAGTGTGTTATTTCACTTAATATGTTCCTTGTATAGATTAACAACTGTTTTGTTTAGGTTGCTGTGATGCATAGAATAATAAAGAAAGGCATGTTATAAAAGTGAAACATGTTATGTATCAAGATGAAAGTTCAAATAATTTACGTTTGCAAGTTATTTTCCTTTATATCTATTAACATTTTTTTCAGTATGAAAGTACGAGACACATTTTTGGTGACCCTGTACATTTTTTATTAGCGCAAATTAAAAAAAAAAAAACTTTATTTTTTAAAAGAAAAAATGTAATTTCTAAAGCACTTCAAGAGTTGATATTTCAAAACATTCTACTTTCCTTTGAACAAAGGAATTATAAAAGTAGCTCGGGAGACTGCGTCACATTTTGGCGATCAATGTTAGCGTCGATTATTTGGTTATAAGATGATTGATTAAATAGTATGAAAAGGGGAACTGCCGGTCAGTTAGTGCACTAGTGGGGATGTTTCCATAGCAACGTCGCACAGCTTGATAGAATGTGAAATGAATGGCAACATAATTATTTCACAGATAATGTTTCTAATTGAATCTTTATTCAGAATCGATTATTTCTTAATATGGTTTATCACAATAAGCTTTAAATATACAAATGTGTATTTATGTAATGTAGTTCTTTCAGGAAACGAGAAGACCAATTTTCTCTATAGAAATGGAAACACTACTGCTGTGGTTGAGATCATACCGACTGCAGAAGAACTGGTGCAGAATCCTTTTTGTACGACGCAATTTATTAAATATGATTCATAGTTGTTTGAGTTCCATAATTTTAAATTCGATAAACCAATTGACAAACAATTAATTTTATTAGTTTTCTTTCCTTATTGTTAAAACAAGTAAACAAAATATGACTATTACGGTTAAGTTTCGCGGGAATGTTTTTTGGTTGTTTGCGCAATCTTACAACTCACCAATTTCTACTTGGAGGGAAAGTAATATAATGCATTATATAATTGCGTTGCCAGTTTCAACATTATTTGAGATACGAAATTAACTTTTTCGTTCTGTAAACTTTAATAAAAAAATGTTATTTATTTTCGTTTTTATTTTCGTATTTATTTAGACTAAGTTATTTTTAACACATGAGATTCCTTTTTGATAATGTTTGATTTACATTTAAAAACTTTTAAAGTATACACTCAAAATTCACGATGCAAATTTTCTTACAAATAAAACAAGTTTTTTTTGCTAACTATGTTTTATTCATAGTTTTTGTGTATTAGGCTATATTTTAAAAATAAAATTCCTATAGATTTCCACAGTACTTTAGTTTTTAGTTCTTTCATAAATTATTTAAATGCTAGAGACTTCCCATTTCTCAGCAACATAATTGTGTTAGACAGTATCATCTTCACATATTTCTGCAAATTGTGAGAAATTCACTCGAGTGATTTAAATAAATTGAAGGATAATCCATTTATGAATTAATATTATTATCAAACAGGGTATATAAATGGAATTTGGTGTCTCCTTCATTTGCGTCTTTTACATGTATAAAAGATTTAAAAAGAACAAACTAATTTAATGTTCATGACAAAAAATGAAATCTTAGGATTATTCACCAGTAATATCTAGCAGGAAATTAATTTTATAAGACCGGTTAGATTATCGTTATTTTATTTGTGTATATGAATATTGAGGGTCAGTAACACGATCTATGAATCCAACCAGCACACATAAAAAAAAATAAGCGGTTTATAAAAAAAATCGAAGATACAAAATAAAAACCACTCAGTACAAGTAAATTTACTCAAATCGGCCCTTTTTAGGTGCGTTCGTAATTATATAAATACGTAGCACCTATAGTCGTCGTTCAGTCCGTCTGTCTGTCCGTCCGCATATAACAGAGCTAAAATTACCCAACCGAATGGTCTGAAATTTTAAATATATGATTGTTGTAAAATTTTGTCCAGCCATTTCAAATTTTATGAAAATCGGGTGTATACTTTAATTACAGGGACAGTCAAAAGTTTTTCTTTACATTTCGACCAATGGGAAAAATTATTGCAAGTGAATTTTAATGATGTTACAGCCTTCCGAATGGTCTGAAATTTTAAATATATAATTTTTGTGAAATTTTGTCGAACCATTTCCAATTTTATGAAAATCGGATGTGTAGTTTAATTACAGGGACAGTGAAAAGTTTTCCGTTACATTACGGCCAATGGGAAAAAAATTATTGCAAGTGCATTTTATGCTACAGCCTTCCGAATGGTCTGAAATTTTAAATATATAATTGTTGCAAAATGTGTCGAGTTATTGCAAATTTTATGAAAATCGGATGTATAGTTTAAAGACAGGGAGAGTCAAAAGTTTTCCGTCACATTACGGGGAATGGGAAAAAATTATTGCAAGTGAATTTTAATGATGTTACAGACTATGCACTTATGAAGCCCAAAAAAGTATACATTCAGTACAATATGGGGTGTAAAAAATAATTATAAAACTAGTTATAGTGCGAACACACCTCACGTGCCCCGTTTGACGAGCAATTTCTAACTTGTTTATATAATATGATTTAGGGCAAAACGAAGATCACAGTATTCAATTTCTTGCTTACTTTCAGTCATCAAACACACAATCTCATCGTCTTCTCGCTTGTAAATGTTGTTAATTTGATAAGATGTTTATGCAGTTTAATTAAACTTAATGTAATCCTCTGAATTACCATTTTTTATTCCATTATCTTTGATTTAGATCCTTCTGATAAAATTTAGTCTGAATGCATAATTTATAAATTGAACAAAGTTTGGTCTTAAATTGAGAAATTGTAGATATTATTGAGAGTTTTGGAATTATTATGGATTATGAATAGCTCAGTGCATATTTGATTTCATGCAAGTGCCCATTATTGTACTCACCCCATTTCTAATAATAAAGAAAAGTGTGTGGGTAATGTGTTAGTCCTATTCGTGACTCTGACGTAGTTCGGTGGAGTTTTCTGACGTCCAGGAAGATTTTTGGAAAGCGGAGCTTGTCTCGGAGTGTCCTTAGCTGTTATAAAAACATATATAGAATTAAGTAAATCTGTATTTTTAGTCAAATTGCATTTATTGCGTTTTTAACTGAATGGTAGAGAAAGAGCATTCAGGATCTAGTTCCAGAGGTCCCTATGTTGCCGAATCCAAGTGATTGGGTTTACCGGCGTTTCTTGCTATCGGTCGCTGCTTGCGGGCAAGTCAGGGACGAAGCCACAATACGTAGCTAAGCAGCATTCCCACTGTGTCTAAAAAACTTTGGAAGTCTGGTTAGTCTGGCAGTAAAACCCAGCGCAAAAGGCCACTGCCTTGTTTGATTTGGGTGACATCCCCGGATTTCCCCGTAAAAACCGCCGAGTAAAGGGCACCAACAAAAATGACGCAGACAAAGTTCCCGGGTCTGCTTGTTTTACTAATGTCTCTGGACATGGAACACTATGAGTGGGTAATAATGAGGACCTGTTACTACGAGAAGAAATTTAAGAAATTATCTAATTGCACCATTCAATGGAAATCATTAGATATAAAAAAGAATTAGACAAACACGTACCTGGTTATAGACCAAACACCAGATCAGCAAGAAACTAAAGGCGCACCACCGACGTTAATTAAAACCTGGAAGCAGCATTACTCCAAGAAGTAAGCATTTCTTTATTATTCAGCATCGCTACTGGTCTCAACGATGCAGGTAGGAAGCACGATTTTAGACTCAGTGTTTTCAGAATTGATAAACGTCAAATTATAAAATTTAAAAATTCATCATTTTTATCATTCTTTATTCCGGTGTCAATATTTTAATATGTTACGTTGCAAGAACCAATATAACACTTAAATTTATAAATATCGGACTTTTCGGGACCACGGACCATCGGACCCTTCGGGACTATTCACATGTAAAACTTACATAAAAGAAAGTTTTGCGATGGCTACAACATAATAGTTTTCTCTTGTGGACACAATAAAGTTATCTTAATAGGAAATGGTATGTTACTTGATGGCCCACTAATGTTTTCAGATTTTTCAAGAGACATGGAATTCTTGTAAAACTGCCATTTTTTCAATAATATCATTTCTTTTATCTGAATTAATATAATTGCCGAATTCATCATTTTTGTATTTTAAAACTGTCTCAGTTTTTTTTTTTTAGCATTCATTTCTTCAGATTCCAAAAAATCAGCAAAGTTTGCTGCCTTAACTGACATTTCACAATTTTTAAAACGAAACGTATTACATTTAAGCTTATGGAAATTAATATATCTCAAATTACAGTTCTATACAGTAGCGGGATCTTTAATTTCAAAACCTATATTTTACAGATCTGTTTATAGCATTGTGAACGTTTCCACTGTCCTGAATTTTCAAAAAAAGCATTTTTATTTTTATACTCCGAATATTTCTCAAAGAAATTTTTAAAAAGAAAAAAATTCCTTTCCCTAGTAGTGATTCTGCTCAATTTATTATGTTTTGTGATTAGCTTCACTAGCTTCTATGGATACAGTATGCCGGCTTTGAATTTTTTAATATTTGTTTTAGCCGTTGCTCCTTTCAGCGCTGATTTTACAATATAAAAGCATACAGCTGTTTCGAAACCTCTAAGGTTTCATCATTAGTGCTTAAAAATCAATGGTAAAATTAAAACTCTGGGTAAAAGAGGGGGGGGGTTACAGAGAGCCAGAAATGCGTACCTTACAGCTCTACTGTCAATGGCGAAATGCGACATGCGGCTGACAAATAGCTACGGAGTCGATTTCACGCGCACACACAAGGAGACCAATCAAAATTGCCCAATTTCTCCGGAAGAGTTCAAACTGAGAGGAGAAAAAGGGGGGAGGGGGAGAAGAGAACGAATTATAGAAAATTAAACCATATTTTTGAAAAATTGGGCGTGCTAGACAAATTGTTAACTAAACTGTTTGAACTTTTCCATATGTGATAAGCTTCCCAGAAGTCAAGATTGTAAAATGGTGCGCATTTCTGTATTTTATTGATGCTTCGGAAAATTTCAAATTATGGTTGTTGGACCAGCAGTGGTTCGCAACAGCGGAACGTTTGATATCAAAATTTTTAACACATGCTTTATGCTCCCCCAAACGGATCTTAAAGGCTCGCTTCTTTTGACCAATGTACATTTTCTTATAGCGCCGCACTCTTATTATTATTCTTAACTAAGGAAGAAGGCATAACTATAAGATTACTTATAGTTTTTATTTACATATTTACAGCAGCTGCTAAACGCAGCTCTCAGAAAAAATAATTTCTTATAACTGCGTGGAATACTCTGGTTGCATGCGAAGCCTTAACAATCAAACTGTGTAGTGCTGCCATCTATTAACATGGATCGCTACTATTTCGGATTCTTGTTGGTTTGCGATATGACACCCCTCCCCTCATAGTTCAAACGAACTACAGGCAATCTTGCTCTTTGACTCCTTCGAACTGGAGCACTTTTCTTACAGTCCTCGTCATAAGTTTCAGTCAAATTTTCTTTCACAGTTTTATCTGTCGTAACATCATTTTTATTACTTACAACTGTACCTGCCACAATATCATGCGAAGGCTGAGATTGGCTTGGTTCTATAGTATTATCATTATTAAGCTGTTCTTTTATTTTTTCCATTAATTCCAGAAAAACGGTTTTGGTTAACCCTTTCATACCTATCATAATTACTGTAAGTTTTAACACTATGTCCCATATTTTCAACTTTGTCTGACATTAGTTTATCATTCCGATTCATCTCTACAACTCTCTCTGGTATTTCATAACTTATCTCTTTATTACATCTCAACTGATCAACGTGACGCTTACACATTATTCCGTTACATCTATTTACTAAAACCCATCTACTCCCCAATAATTTCATAATTTTTCCTTTTACCCATTTCTCCCCTTTTTCAAAATTTTTAACAAAAACTAAATCATGAAGCTTATATTTGTGCAGGGGTTGCTGTACTTTAGGTTTTGATGGTACTACTAAGTGAAGGGCTGTTCGAACTGGCCTTCCAAACATTAATTCAGCAGGAGTTTTACCAGTCACCGAATGAGGAGTGGAATGCTTTTCTAACAAAAATCGTGAAATTGACAATGTTATGTCACTTTTATCTTTCTTTTTAAGACAAATTTTCACAGTTTGCACTTACCTTTCCACTTGTCCGTACGAAGACGGATGATAAGGTGGAATAGGCGTATGCTTGATTCCATTATTTTTAAGAAATTCCTCAAATTCATCACTTGTGAACGCGGGACCATTATCACTGACCAATTCAACAGTTAATCCAAAAGTAGCAAAAATTCTCCTTAATACCTTAATTGTAGTTTTACTATCCGACCTCTACCTCCAACCATTAAGTATAAGAATCGACTACTATTAAAAACATTTTACCTTCAAAAGGACCGGCATGATCTATACGGATCCTTTCAGAGAGCAGTTAATATTTCCATTTCAAGGGTTCCATTTTGGGACAATCCCTCGCAAACATCTAACATTTATTACAAGAATTAACCATTTGTTCAATTTCTTTATCCATATTTGGCCACCAAACTACCCCCCTAGTTTTCACTTTCATACTCGATATACCAGGATGAATGGAATGCAGTAATTTTAATATATATTCACGGCCTTCCACTAGTACGATCACTCTATGCCTCCACAATAGACAATTTTCTAGACAGGAAATTTCCTCCCTTCTACGAAAATATGGTTGATATTCTTCTGGTTTAACATTTCGCGGCCATCCATGTAACACCCACTCTAAAATTAGTTTAGTTACAGGATTTTCAGTTGTCTACTTTGCAATAGTTTTAGAAGTAACAGGACAATTATCATTATTTGGAACGAACATTATTTCCGCAGGATTACTTACTATATTTACAGTTTCTGGGAGAGGTAATCTACTTAATGCGTCAGCATTTTTATTATTTTTACCTTCGCGATACCCAATTGTGTAATCATATCCAGCTAACATTAACGACCATCTCAGCATTCTAGGTGATAATGTATCAGGTACCTTTTTAGAAGGATCAAACAATGTAATTAAAGGTTTATGATCTGTTATAATTTTAAATTTTTTTCCAGCTAAATATTGGTGAAATTTAGTGACACCAAACATTACAGATAAAGCTTCTTTATCAATCATTGCATAATTTCTTTCAGTTTTATTTAAAGTTCTCGAAGCGTAAGCAATAGTTTTCTCTTCACCCTCAACAATGTGGCTTAAAACTGGCCCTATACTATATTCAGAAGCATCACAGTTTAAAACTATATCTTTGTTAACATCATATAATTCTAAAACAGGAGATGTACATAATAATTGTTTAACTTTTTGAAACGATTTTTCATGCTTTTCTGACCATGACCACTTTACATTATTATCTAATAATCTATGCAAAGGTTCTAGAACATCTGAAATATTAGGCAGGAAGTTTCTATAATAAGAAATTAAGCCTAAAAATGAACGCAATTGTGACACATTATTTGGAATAGGAGCATTCAAAATAGCATTAACTTTTTCTGGAATAGGTTTAATTCCTTCCTGAGATATTTTATGTCCTAAATAAGGAACTTCCGAAACCATAAATTTTAATTTTTCCTTATTTAATCTTATACCGTGCTCAGAAAAGCATTTCAGAGCACTTTCAACTCTTTCAGAATGTTCTGATTCATTACTAGCACTTATGATAACATCATCTAAAAATACACCAACATATTCAATTTTTTAAAAAATATGTTCAATTTTTCTTTGGAACATTTCAGGAGCACGTTTTACAACAAATGCTAATCGTAACACATTAAACAATCCTTTATGTGTATTTATAGTAAAAATTTTACTACTTTCGTTATCTACAGGTTGCTGTAAATAGGCATCTTTTAAATCAAAAACAGTAAAAATTTTTCCACCTGATAATTTAGAAAATAATTCTTCCATTCTACGAAGAGGATAATTATCATTTTCAGTATTAGCATAAACTGTTGCTCTATAATCACCACATATTCTAACAGAACCATTAGGCTTAGGAACAATTACTACAGGTCTAGCCCATTCTGAATGATCAACAGGTTTCAAAATACCCCCATTAGTTAATCGTTCCAATTCTACATCAATAGCTTTTCTTAAAGCAAAAGGAACAGGTCGACACTTAAGAAAAACTGGTTTTGCATCTTTTCAATTTTATTGACACGGGAGGACCCGTGATTGTCCCGTTCCCGTCAGCAAAAACATCAGGAAAATTTCTTATTAAATCATCTTTCGAAATGCTTTTAATCATATTTACATTAGGCCAAAATAATTTTGATGCTTTTAACCAAGTTTTTCCGATCAGGCTCGGTCCCTCCTATTTAATTACTAATATTCTTAAATCAGGTATACAATATTCATCAACAACAGCATTTACTCTTAATTCCCCCAAAACAGTTAAAGAATCTTTAGTATAAGTTTGCAATTTTATTTTAGATTTAATTAAAGGCAGCTTACCTAAGAACAATTTGTTAGCAACTCTTTTACTTACAATAGTATGAGCCGCACCTCTATCAATTTCAAATTGTATATTTACACCATTTATTTTAACCAATTTTATCGATGACACATTATTGGAGTTGTCGTCTATGAAATTTAAACAATATTCTTCCTGAACAATTTTAATTTTTCTGTTCTTAAATTGTTTCTCACTTTTCATTCCAATTTTTTTATTTCGACAGCAAATTTTTAAGTGACCTAATCGATGGCAAAAATGGCATTCTGTCGATTTAAAAGGGCAGAATTTTGGGTTATGAATTTTAGAACATCTGTAACACGGTTCTTCACAGGCGCGAATTTATCTTCCTTAGGCTTAGGTGCATGAGCGAACTTCTGTACTTTTGGTTTCTCTTTCTTCACTTTCAAAACACGCACATGATTGACAGTCGTACTTTCTCCAATCTGTAGGGATTTTACTCCAGACTCAGCTATCTCAAATGACTCAGCTATTTCTACCGCTGTTTGGAACGTTAAGTCTCTAAATTCCAGTAATTTCTGTTGTATCTTCTCATCCTGGATCCCAAATACCAACTGATCACGGAGGCGTTCATTAAGCGTATTTCCGAAGTTGCAATATTCGGATAAACGACGTAACTCTCTTATAAAATCGGCTATATTCTTTCCTTGCTTCCTTAGTCGTTTCTGGAACTTAAATCGTTCCACAATTTCACTAGGGCGTGGTGAAAAATGATCCTTTGCTTTCTTTAAATGATCCTCGTAACTGATTTCTTTCAGCGTATTCGGAACAATGATATCTCGTAATACCGCAAATGTTGAGTTCCAACAGAACTAAGCAAAATATTCTTCTTCATTTCATCATTTTTTATGCTATTCGCTGAGAAATAAAAATCAATTTTTTCGACGAAAATAGTCCAAGGAACTTTGCATTATATTCTTCTAAGCGTCCCAGAGAAATTATTTCTTTATCGGCCATTTTCCGTTCTCTTTTTCTTTTTCCAAAAAAAAAAAAAAATCACAACATTTCAATTTGGGTTAAATCCTATTCGTCGCCACTTTTATATCACCACACTCTTATTATTATTCTTAACTAAGGAAGAAGGTATAACTATAAGATTACTTATAGTTTTTATTTACATATTTACAGCAGCTGCTAAACGCAGCTCTCAGAACAAATCATTACTTACAGCTCTGGCTGCATGCGAAACCTTAACAATCAGACCGCGTAGTGCTGCCATCTATTAACATAGATCGCTACTATTTCGGATTCTTGTTGGTTTGCGATATGACAATTTTATTGCAATCGCAAGGTATCCTGTAAATCCTTCCCCACTTTTTACTTCCTTATATCTTAAATAGAAGAAAGTATTGTAATCGAAAATTTTTTCGACTTCCGGTTTTCGACGGATTTACACATTTTAGGTGTCAGATATCCCCAAAACATGTTTATAGAAAATGTCTCTCTGTCCGTGTGTCCGTCTGTCCATGTGTCCGTCTGTCTGTCGCCATTGCACCATCAAAAAGTATGTGAAGTTATGCATAGAATTGAACCAAATTTTTATTTTAAGTTTTTGGCTATGGCAAGCAGATCCTTCCAAAATTTGGGAAAAATTCGCCGGTAGGGGACGCTGTAATAGCGATTTTTGTGCGATTTTGCAGAGGCGCGCCAGCAGTATCTGGCGCCTGTGTGCAGAACTTCAATTGGTGCCCCATATTCCTAACCCCCCCCCCTCACCCCTTAAAAAAAACCAAAACTTTATAATTTTTTCAAGGAGTATAAATGCATAGCTGCCAAGCCAAATTTCCGGGGGATTTCTCCAAATCAAATGAACGAATTTGGAGCCAAAAAATTTATTTAATGAAATGTGTCTTGTTTTTTCAGGGTTCATTTTTATTTCATTTATTAAATTAAATTTCTGATTAAGGGGTCAGGTAACCTTTGAAGTGTCCAAAAATCGAATTTTTTAAAAATAGCTTATAATTAAATATGATTCTTTGGGAACATTTAAAAGCAAACACCATACAAAAATTCGCATTAGAAGAGAAGTTATGTCTAAAACACTTTGAGCTTTTGCTATATGATCAAAGGGTTTTTGAATCTTTAAAGACAATTTTCTCAAAACAGCGATTTTGATCATTGCGCGCACGATTACTGAAAAACGGTTGCCTAGAATTTCACGAAATTTCTGGTGGATGTATTAAACGTAGAGAAGCACAAAATGACCTATTATTATGTTTCTCAAGTAAGAAGTGTAGAATTCACGGGTACTTTTGTATAAAAGAAATCTCGATATATCGAATTACTGTAAAAAAAAAATAAATAAATAAATAAATAAATAAAAAATCTCGGGATCTACAAGTTTTATTTTTTTCATTGTAGGTCATTTTGAAAACACTTTATATCTGCACTCATAAAAAAAAATCTTGGCTTATTTCAGCCATTCAAATGGGAAAAATCATGCGCGCAATGCATGCAAGAATAATTCTTTCGTAAAAATTGTATTATGTTTAAAAGTAAATTTAAAAAACACTATATATGGGTATACCTTTTCTAACAACTTTGATTGATAAAATAAATCGTTCCTAACATGTGTTTTCAATTTTATAATTAAAAGTTAATTAGTTAAAGAATGACTGCAATTCTTACAGAGGTCACTTTTCCATGTACTTTATTGGTTCAAAGGTTACCTGACCCCTTAAAAATAGTGTTGTTTGAATTAAAAATAAGGAATGTTGTCAGTTATGGAAATAACGGACATCCCTAAAAGGTGAGTGCTTCAGCTGTTTGCTCCCTCTCCTCACAATGGCATACCTCCTAAGTAAATCAGCTTCTTTTACCTCTATCACTCCCGGAATTTTTAAGATCTGATGTTTATTTATATTTACATTTAAAACAGTTCAAATAAACTTTAATTTGGAAATATAGCTGTGTTGAATTAATCAATGGTAGGACTATGACACAAAGAAAGGGATGCTCGTAATACGGTAAATACACATAAAAGTAGAAAAATATTTTCTCAAATTATGATGTTTTTAATACACCGGAGCGCGTTATAGCTACTTTTATTTCTTTTAAAGTAATGTAACATCAATTTAGATGCACATTAAACAATTACCACAAGCTATAATTAGGGGAAACAACATAATTAGGGATGTATTCGAAAATGTTCCAGTCCCGGAACATTTGATTTTATATTAGCAAATATAGAAGCCCTATGCTGGTTACATAACAAGTATATGAAAAATGCACATTCATTTCGACGTTTGCATTGTTAAGTAGCTACGCATAATTTTACCTTGTCACACCTTCTCTGTCAGATTTTTTTCATTTTTCGAATTCCCAATTTTCGTGCAATAAATCGAAGTTCTAAATTAAAAATATCTATACTAATAAAACAAAGTTTCGCTCTGTCTGTGTGTGTGCCTGTCTGTGTGCGATGGCTAGCAGAATCTACGGCACATACGAGACTCAAACTTTTTGTGAGGATAGCCGAAAGCCTCTCTGGTGCACCGTGCACCTAAGTTTCAGAATTTTAAATCTCTAATAATTAGTTGAGAAATTAATTAAAAAGCCCAAATTAAAAGAATGAAATGTATTCATAATTCAACAAGAGCATAGATTTTTTTCAAACCGCAGACAAGAAAAACTCGAAGAGAGGGGGAGGGGTTAATAGAATTACAGAGCTGCTAGGGCGATAAATGTTACTGGGCCTGACAACTAGAAAATTGCACAAACAGACGCAAAAAAAAATCCCTTTTATAAATTCTAAAAATTATTCCGGTACGGTTTCAGGAAGTCAAAAAATCCACGCTAAATCGATTTATAAAAAAATTTTCCATTTCCTTCTAAAAGAAAGTTTCGAAATCTCTCCCATGAACGCCAGGTGTTCATTGCAGACAACCAACGTCTTTCAATAGTGGACATTTTCGAACGAATATAAAATTTTCAAAATACAGTGGACTCTCTCTATCTGAACACTCTCTAATGTGAACACCCCGGTATTATGAACACATTCTGATGGTCCCGGCGAAGCTACATAGACTTAACAAAAGATGAACTCTCTGTAATCCGAACACCCTCTAATCTGAACACCCCACTATTATGAACGCTACTTTTGATCCCCATTCTACCCCACCTCTCTGTAAACTGAACATGTGTTTGCTATCGGAATTCGGGGAATTCCTCTATCATCAACCAAACTAACGAAGAAGGTCAGCGTCATGGATGCTGCCCATTGGATATCAACGGCTTGGAACGAAGTAACCCCCTACACCATCCAAAGATGCTTCTACAAAGCTAAATTCCCCTGTGAGAATTAGCAATCAAGAATAGAGGACCAAGAAGCAACAACAGCTATGAATGACTTGGCGTCAATTCTACAGGAGCTTCATACTGATGTAGCTTATCTCAAAGCAGACGGAAGCCTTCCGGTTGGCGACAACAACATCGTTGAAGAGGAAGAGGATAGTGAAGAAGAAGCAGAATCAGAAAAGACCGATGAAACAAGAAGTACGATTACCTTCAAGCAATATGGCCAGGAGATTGAAGACCTGTTGAACTATGCGGCTGAATGTCACCCGAAGCCTTTTCCACTTCTTAAACATCTAGATAACATGTACACTGCACGAACATACACAATGCAAAAACAGATTAAAATTTCCCACTTTTTTAAGTAATGTACTGAAAAATATTTAATAAAATAATTCCAAGTTATTTGCAAAGTCTTATTATTTGTTTAACGACTATATTTTGTAAGATTGCAGTTAGTAATTAATACATTTATTGTATGAACTCTCTGTACGCGATTGAAACTCGTTCTTGACCGTTTATTCATTGTTCGAAGCAAATCTGTAAAATATACAATTAAAATTTCAATAAAACGTAATTCCTTTTGAGGTTGTTCTCAAAAACTTGTTTCCCGACTGTAAATGACATGAAACTTTCTTACATGCTCGCGGGCTCGTTTTTATGCTTTGCATACAATGATAGGCGTGACTATTAAATTTGTTTGGAATCGGATGGAGTTTTTCATTTCTTTTTGTTACATGCATTGCAGTTTGAGCTACATCCTGTTTTATTTATTTATTGTTTCCGTTATAATGGAGCCGATTGCTATGATTGTTTTGTGCTTTTTTCGGCAATTTACTTTTAGATGGGTACCGTGCATAACCTGGAGGCTTGGTGTTGCTTTACTATTCTGCAATATAATATCTACCCGTTTTTATATCGTCAGTATGTGTATCACTGTTATATATTTTAAGTTATTAGGTAGCTTTCTTTACAAAAAGCTACCTATTGCAGCCGTTCGGAGGAAAGCGATTTCAAAAAATTTTGGTATATTTTCATCGATCATGACCCCCAGACTCCGAAACCACCCTCCGTTCAAAATTGATATATATATATATATATATATATATATATATATCTGACCTATGTCACACTCTAACTCTCGTATTTTTGAACCGATTTGGATGTAATTCGGTGTGTACATAGTAGATACCAATGTCTCGACCGAGTTCGTTGGCCAGCTTCATCCGCCATTTTGTTTCAATATGGCGGCCATTTAAAAATTTAAAAAAAAATTTAAATTTAAAATGTGGTATCAAAAAATTGAAAATGGAAAAATATTTTTTTCTTATGTATTTGACCTTTATACAAAGACTCCGTAGCAGTTTTTGTTTCGTCTATATCTTAAAAAATGGCTGAGTTATAGCATTTTGAATTTCTAGCGTGGCTGACATTTTGAAACGCCCTGAATTTTGTCACGCGATAAAAGGCGTATTTATGAACCGATTTGGATGTAACTTCGTTTATACATAGTACAGACCAATGTCTCGAACGAGTTCGTTGGCCAGCTTCATCCGCCATTTTGTTTAAAAATGACGGCCATTTAAAATTTTAAGAAAAATTTAAATTTGAAATGTGGTACCAAAAAATTGAAAATTGAAAAAATATTTTTTTCTTATGTGTTTGACCTCGATAAAAAGATTCGGGAGCAGTTTTTGTTTCGTCTGTATCTTAAAAAATGGCTGAGTTATAGCATTTTGAATTTCTAGCGTGGCTGACATTTTGAAACGCCCTGATTTTTGTCACGCGATAACAGGCGTATTTATGAACCGATATGAATGTAACTTGGTTTGTACATAGTACATACCAATGTCTCGACCGAGTTCGTTGGCCAGCTTCATTCGCCATCTTGTTTCAAAAGAGTTGCCGTTTAAAAAAATGTAATTTAAAATTTAAAATGAGGTATTAAAAGATTGGAAAATGAAAAAGATTTTTTTTTATGTGTTTGGCCTTGATACAAAGATTCTGGAGCAGTTTTTGTTTCTGAAAATTTGTTCTTTTGTTTATATCTTAAAAAGTGGTTGAATTATAGCACTTTGAATTTCTATCATGGCTAACACTTTGAAACGATCTTGTATTTGTCTCGCGATACAACACGTATTCGCCTATTTCGATGGAAGAAGGCATGTGGATAGTATACATCAATATCTCGACCGAGTTCGCTGGCCAGCTTCATCAGCCATCTTGTTTCAAAATGGCGGCCATTAAATTAAAAAAATATATATTTAAAGTGAGGTGCAAAAAAATTAGAAATTGAAAAAGGTTTCTTTCTTAAGTATTTGACCTTGATATAAGGATTCAGGAGCATTTTTTGTTTGTCTTTATCTTAAAAGATGGCTCAGATATAGCAGTTTCAATTTCTAACGTGGGTGACATTTTGAAAAATCTGATTTTTTGCCTGCGACAGCACTCGTATGTATCAATCGATTCCGATGTGAGTGAGCATGTGCACAGCAATTACTAAGGTCTCGACCAAGTTCACTGGTTAGCCTCATCCACCATGTTGTCTTAAAATGGTAGGCACTTTAAGAAATCGCCGAATTTGGCAGCCAAATATGAGTTACTTTAAATAAAAGCAGCTTGGATAAAGCTGACTAATTTTGCGAAATTCTCATTCATAATGATTTAGTATTGATAAAAATTAGTATTGAATCTCCTACATTCGGTTTCCACTTAATTGAGCTTCGTGTGTTTGAATAATATTAGTTGGCTTTTTTAAAATAAGGAATATGAAAGCTACCCCTTCCTCCCGGCACTGGCCGGAAGGACTTTTTGAATAATGGAGCCTTCCATGTTTGCCAAATGCTGTAGTGCGCCTCTGCTTTCTGAAAAGCTGGACAGGCCTGATCTAGAGCAGGGATGTCAAAAAGAACATTCGCGGTCACCCTTCCTTTGTTATGTTTCTAGCTTTTTAAAATTTATTTTAGGCGCTTGACGGCGAACTTAAGCCTTCCGTGGCGCCTTACGACCGTTACCTTTCGACAACGAGGCGCCTTTCGACCGGTACCTTTCGACACCGTGGCGCCTTTCGCTTTGAGAATCTCCCCCCCCCCCCACCCCACCCCTAAAGCTAAGCTGCTGACGAGCATTTGCAAATTTCATATATCTTATAAGTAAAAATGAACTCATAAATGTGTCAGAAATGACGCACTTTCAATTTAAATACTGATTTAATAAATTTAAATTGGATAAAAGTTTTTCAAATTCTTCAGCTTCGACTAAAATATTTGGCGCCTTTACTATTCTGGCGCCTGTGTGCGGTGCACACTTTGCACACTGGGTCGGCGCGCCCCTGCGATTTTGAATATTGTACCATCCAAAAGTGTATGAAGTTATGCATATAATTGAACCAAATTTTTATTTTAAGTTTTTGGTTATGGCAAGTAGGTCCTCCCTGAATTTTGAAAAAATTCGCCGGTAGGGGGTGCTGTAATAGCGATTTTTGTGCGATTTTGAATATTTTACCATCCAAAAGTGTATGAAGTTATGCATAGAATTGAACCAGATTTTTATTTTAACTTTTTGACTATGACAAGCAGATCCTCCCTGAATTTGGGAAAAAAAATCGCCGTTAGGGGGTGCTGTAATAGCAATTTTTGTGCGATTTTGAATATTGTACCATCCAAAAATGTATGAAGTTATGCATAGAATTAAACCAAATTTTTTGTGTATGTTTTTGGCTATGAGAAGCAGATCCTCCCTAAATTTAGAAAAAAACCGCGGCTAGGGGCGCTGTTATAGTGATTTTTGTGCGATTTTGAATATTGTACAATTGAAAAGTGTATCAATTTATGCATAGAATTGAGTCAAATATTTTGTGTTTATTTTTGGTCATGGCACGAAGGTCGTCCCTGAATTTGGAAAAATGCCACCGGAAGGGGGCTCTATAATTGCGATGTCTGTACCATTTGCATTATTGTACCATCAAAAATTGTATAAAGTTATGCATAGAATTCAACCAAATTTTTTGTGTACGTTTCTGGCTATGGCAAACAAATCCTCCCTGAATTTGAAAAAAATATGCCGAAGGGGGGGCGTTGTAATAGCTAGGTTTGTGCCATTTTTTTCATTGTACCGTCGAAAAGTGTATAAAATTATGCATGCATTTGAACCAAATTTTTACTTTCTTCTATCTTCAATACAAGAAAGTATTGTAATCGAAATTTGTTTAGACTCCCGGTTTTGGACGGTTTTACACGTTTCAGGGATCAGACATCCCCAAAACATGTTTATAGAAAATATGTGTCTGTCCGTGTGTCTGTGTGTCCGTGTGTCTGTAGGCATTGTATCATCAAAAAGAGCATGAAGTTATGCATAGAATTGAACCAAATTTTTATTTTAAGTTTTTGGCTATAGCAAGTAGATCCTCTCTGAATTTTGAAAAAAATCGCCGGTAGGGGGCGCTGTAATAGCGATTTTTGTGCGATTTTGAATATTGTACCATCCAAAAGTATATGAAGTTATGCATAGAATTGAACCAAATTTTTATTTTAAGTTTATTGATATGGTAAGCAGATCTTCCCTGAATTTGGAAAAAATTCGCCAATAGAGGGCGCTGTAATAGCGATTTTTGTTCGATTTTGAATATTGTACCATCGAAAAATATATGAAGTTATGCATAGAATTGAAACACATTTTTATTTTACGTCTTTGGCTATGGCAAGCAGGTTTTCACTGAATTTGGGAAAAATTCGCCACTAGTGGGTGCTGCAAAAGCGATTTTTGTGTGATTTTGAATATTGTACCATCGAAAATGCATGAAGTTATGCATAGAATTGAACTAAAAATTTTTTTTTAAGTTCTTGGCTATGGCAAGCAGATCTTTCTTTAATTTGGAAAAATTGCCGGTAGGGGGACCTGCAATAGCGATTTTTTGTGATTTTTGTGCCATTTTGAATACTGTACCAGTAAAAAGTATACAAAGTTATGCATAGAATTGAGCCAAATTTTTTTATTTGTTTTTGGCCATGGCACGAAGATCCTCCCTGAATTTGGAAAAATTCTGCCGGAAGGGGGCGCTATAATTGCGATGTCTGTACCATTTTCATTATTGTACCATTGAAAAGTGTATGGAATTATGTATATAATTGAACCAATTTTTTTGTGTATGTTTCTGTCTATGGCAAGCAAGTCCTTCCTGAATTTGAAAAAAATCTGTCGGGAGGGGGGCGCTGTAATAACAATGGTTGTGTCATTTTCTTTATTGTACCATCGAAAAGTGTATAAAATTATGCATACAATTGATCAAATTTTTTTGTGTATGTTTTTGGCTTTGGCCAACAGGTCCTCCTTGAATTTGGAAATATTGCGCGGTAAAGGGGCTCTGCGATAGCGATTATCGTATATTTTTCTTGATTTTTCGTAGTTATTTTGTCCATCGACGGCTCGTGCAGGGACGGGATTTTGCTTCCTGCTAAGCCGGCTAATTCGCAAACATCTGATAACAACAGAATAAGGAAAAACTATTAATTTTAACAAATATGATGATATACAGGGTGATTCATAAAAGATGGGCAGAATTTTAAGGGGTTATAGTACACTTAAAGACAAATAATATTAAATAGGAGACTAAGGGTCCCAGACGTATTCCCAAGGAGATAGGGGGCATTAAAGTTTAGGGTCCGAAATTTCAAATGATTATAAAACATGGAAAAATTGGTCGATTCGTTTGCGGTTTTTGCAAAAAATTTTCTTTATGCCAGTATTTTCTTGAAATAAAATTTTAAAGTTCAATTTCAAAAAATGCCGATAGGGGGCGCTTTAGACTTTGGAGTAACAAACAACTATTTTTTAACGTTATTTTTTGTATTTCTTTAAATGATTTCGAAAGCTTAGACTTAAACTTAAATTTTGATCTAAAAATCTGAGTCCTAACGAGTAGTTAAGTAGCATAAACTGAAATTTGAAATTTGAAACCCTTCTCCCCCCAGAACAAAAATCAGTTATTCCCGATCTTTGTGTCGTAGATTAGGCTCTAACTACTGCCGCGTTTTGCTAAAATTATTCTTTATGTCAGTATTTTCTTGAAAATAAATTTTAAAGAAAATTTTCAAAAAATTCCGATAGAGGGCGCTTTAGACTTTGGAGTAACGAACAACTATTTTATACCGTTATTTTTTGTGTCTCATTAAATGCTTTCTAAAGTTTAGACTTAAACTTAAATTTTCAGCTCAAAATCTGAATCGCTGAGCGTGGTTCAGTAGCGAGGGGAGGGGGTTCAAATTTCAACTTCTGAACATAGTTCAGTTTGCACTACTTAACCATGCCCAACGATTCTGTGCTGTGATACGAGGCAAAAATACAACTTTCGTCAAGGACTGCATAGTCGGAATTCACTCATAAAGGCACTGGCACAGTTGGAAACGTCGCTCATGCAAACGTTAAATCTCCATTCTTGACGCTAGTCACCGGGTGAAGAAGGAAACAGAAAGTATGCAAATGTCAAATGGGGAAGAAGAAGAACACGTATGCAAAATTTCGACACGATTCAGGCATAAAAACCACTGAACGGTGAGTCAAGTGTAAGTCGCTGTAGTAATGAATCAGAAGATGGTGCCCTTCACGAATAAGGAAAAGGCTGAGATGCATTTAATTTACGGAGCGGCAGATGGAAATGGTGCAGAGGCACAGCGAATGTACGGAGAGCGATTTCCCAACAGGCGGTTGCCTAACCGCAAAACTTTCGAGCGCTTGCACAGACAGTTGTGTGAGACGGGATCATTTCTCGCTTCCCGGTCGAATGCAGGTCGTGCAAAAAAGGACGAATCAGTAGTTGTTGCAGAAGCCATTCTGGATGTAGTAGCGGCGCAGCCAAGTACAAGTACACGAACAGTGGCTAGGCAGGTGGATACCTCACAGTCCATGACTTGGAGGGTACTGAAGGATGAACATTTGCTCCCGTTTCATGTGCAACGAGTCCAGAAACTGTCTCCAGTTGATTATCCAAATCGTATTGAATTCGCCCGCTGGTTTCTGCAGCAGAACGCGCTAAATCCACATTTTGGACGAACTGTGCTTTTCACCGATGAATGTACCTTCACACGTGAAGGTACATTTAACACACACAATGCACATGTATGGGCGGATGTCAATCCACATGCTACGTATCCACATGCTCATCAGAGACGCTTTTCCATCAATGTTTGGGCAGGAATCCTCGGAGACCACCTAATCGGACCGTACCTTCTTCCTGAACGCCTCAACGGTAAAACATACCTCACATTTCTGCAACATGTGCTGCCAGACCTGTTAAACGTTGTTCCTCCACGCATCCGGCGGGTCATGTGGTTCCAGCACGATGGAGCGCCAGCCCATTACGTACGAGACGTCCGCAACTATCTGTTCAACACATTTCCGAACAGATGGATTGGTCGAGGTGGTCCTGTTGCTTGGCCTGCTCGCTATCCAGATCTTTCACCCCTCGATTTCTTTTTTTGGGGACGATTGGAGGCTCTTATGTATGAGACACCCATTGAATCCCCGGAGGAACTGGTCACCAGGCTTTCCGCCGCTGTAGGGGAAGTGCTCGAAAAGCCTGATGTTTTCGCGAATGTTCGCCGTTCCATTCTTCGCCGTTGTTCTGCGTGCATAACCTCTGGTGGTCACAATTTTGAACATTTATTGTAATTACATGTTAATAAATATGCTTTGGTAACATAATCCTAATTTGTGTCTTTTTACCTCGTATCACAGCACACAATGTGTGGACATGGTAAACTGAACTGTGCTCAGGAGTAGAAATTTCAAACCCCTCTCCCCAGAAACTTAACCACGTCTAACGATTCAGATTTTGGGCTGAAAATTTAAGTCTAAGCTTTAGAAAGCATTTAATGAGACACAAAAAATAACGGTATAAAATAGTTGTTCGTTACTCCAAAGTCTAAAGCGCCCTCTATCGGAATTTTTTGAAAATTTTCTTTAAAATTTATTTTCAAGAAAATACTGACGTAAACAAAAATTTTAGCAAAACGCGGCAGTAGTTAGAGCCTAATCTACGACACAAAGATCGGGAATAACTGATTTTTGTTCTGGGGGGAGAAGGATTTCAAATTTCAAATTTCAGTTTACGCTACTTAACTACTCGTTAGGACTCAGATTTTTAGATCAAAATTTAAGTTTAAGTCTAAGCTTTCGAAATCATTTAAAGAAATACAAAAAATAACGTTAAAAATTAGTTGTTTGTTACTCCAAAGTCTAAAGCGCCCCCTATCGTCATTTTTTGAAATTGAACTTTAAAATTTTATTTCAAGAAAATACTGGCATAAAGAAAACTTTTTGCAAAAACCGCAAACGAATCGACCAATTTTTCCATGTTTTATAATCATTTGAAATTTCGGACCCTAAACTTTAATGCCCCCTATCTCCTTGGGAATACGTCTGGGACCCTTAGTCTCCTATTAAATATTATTTGTCTTTAAGTGTACTATAACCCCTTAAAGTTCTGCCCATCTTTTATGAATCACCCTGTAGATTAACTCTTTGTTAGTTCGTTTAATCGACTGAAGCAGTAATTTAAGATGGAAATGAAAGTTGGTATAGTATTGAACTAATAATATTGAAATTTTAACTTTTGTAACTAGTTTTTTAAATATTAAGATGTATAAGATAGAAGAAAGTTTTGGGATTGGCACATCCAACTAGTTAAATAAATATTATTGACTGCTTGGTCATGTGGTAGGAATTCATAATGCACAATACCATGACAATTAAAGAAAACAGTCACCATTAACTTGATTTTTGAGCAGCTTTGACGTGATCTTTTCAGTTTTGCTTCAACTTGAGTTCGTTGTTGTTTATGGGACAAATTCAAAGTTCCTAGAACAACTCGAGAATAGACGCGTCGAAACACTAAATGATCTTTTAAAATTGTTTGACAAGAACTAAATGATATGTGAACTTGTTCAATAATGTCTCTCATTGTCAAATGACGGCCATCAAGCAGCCATTCTTTTACCTTATAGATATCTTTATTATTAATCGAAATGGATGGCCTGTCGCGTATCATCTACTACGGTATATCTACCACGTTTAAAACTTTTTATGCCAATCAAATACTGTTTTTTTTCATAAACAGTCGTCTTTAAAATTTCATTGAGAAAAGAAAACGAAGTTTAATGCATGTTCTTTGTTCAATAACATTAGCTATTTTGTAAAATCAGCAGAATGAAAATTCTCATCTCATTAAAAACAGATTTATTGTCAAACGATAAAATGAAATAAATTCTTGGTTATTGACAGATGTTTATAGAAGTCGTAAAAATATGTCATAAAAGTTTGCATACAATATTTACTAGAGATGTATTTTAAATGAAGCATTTCAGATACTTTTTAATATAAGTGTATATGAAAAACCATTAAGGCATTAATATATTTTTAAATCTTACATCTCTATTATTTGAAATTAGGGCAATAATATGTCACATGTACACTGTTAAAAATTTCCGTAAAATAATGATGCGTCAACTGTATAATTGACATTCACTTTACTATTTTCATAGATAATTGTAGGAACACCATTTATTTACAAATATTTCGTTCGACCAATGATAAAAAAATCATCGTTTAGCAATGATTCCTGAATCCGGTCGAACGAGTGTTATTTTACGCAACGTTACTTTCCTTGTACCCTGCTTGTAACCAATGAGAACATTTCTCCTCAAGAATCTAGATCTGGCAACAACAGAAACTTGTTTGTGTTTATTATGGCGGTAGAATGTTCGAACGCTACGTCCTTTCCAGCATTTTTGCCGAACGATCTGCGTGAAAAGTAAGTTCTTTTTTATGTTATTTATATTTATTTTACACGATTTATTTCTAAAGTTATGTTTAAATATCTAATTTAGATTGTTTATCTTCTAACGCAGACATTTTACATTTCGCAACAAAATTGCTGACACCATAACAAGGAAAACATGTAGGTCAAAGATAACTGTTTTGATATTTGATTCATATTTTTAAAATCACTCGATTACAAATGTTATTTTATATTCTTTTGTGGACTATTTTTCGCGTTGCTCTGGAAAGTTTCAATTTTATTTGCGAATTATTTATGTTTTACGTTGTATATCTTCACGAATCACAGGAAAAAAAAAAAAATCTTAGGTTGGTAAAATTTTAGGCTGGTATATCGTTCTACTTTTACACTTTGCAAAAACGCAAGTTGTTCCAAAAATTTAAATGCAATCCTATTGAATTAATCGACAAAAAATCTGTGAATTTTCTTAAATTTTAATTTTTATGAATAGGTGGGAATAATTTAAAGGGCAAATAAGTCACCTTTTCTTGAAAATTTCTTGAAATGAACTCTTTGTGTTAAAAAAAATTGTGTTTTTGCCATACAGGTGTGGGGAAATAAATCATTTTACTCCCCACAAGCGAGTAGATTTTCTGAAAATGTGAATCAATTTTTATTTTTTTTTTAAACTGCAGGCTGTAGAATATATACCAAAAATGTATTAATTTTTTATTAAGCTATATTTTTCAACCGCCCAAATTACTGCTGTTAAAAACATTGTACTGAATTCTATACTATCTTAAACATTTTAATTCTCCACCCCTCTTTTCTCACACTATTTCACACAAGGTTTGCAATCTAATCCCCTCCTGTCTCCATTCAAGGACATTCCTATACTGGTAACTATGACCTGTTCTGACCTTCCCCTGACATTGCATGGAACAGAGTTATCTTGCATGCCATTAGGAATATTAACACAGCCGATCTTCATAACATCATCATTCGATTATGAAGATCGGCTGTGAGATATTAAAGTATGAATATTTTTAAATAATTAGGGACTGAGTCCCCCCCCCCTTTTTTTGTTTTTTCAGAAAAAATAAAATTCTAACTTTTTTACTTTTTATAAAAATTATTTAATGTCTTATATTGAAATTAATATACTTATCTGAACTAATTCAATTGTCAATACATACTAATTTTAGATGTAACGTAAAACAAATTTGAAATCAAAACTTTATGGTTATTAATCTGTTGTTTATATCACTGTTATTATAAAATCGCCCTCAGACCCAAAAAGTATTTCTGGAAAATTTCAGGCTTATAAGTACTTTGGAGTTTCATTTGCAAATTTTAATGTGCGATGACTTTATTTTATTTAATAACTTCACCTTATTTGCAATCGTTCCTGTATCTTAATTTGTTATTATTTAAAATATACAATAATTTTCTTTTGATAATTTTTCTGTTTTGTCTGTATATGTTCTGTTTGAAAATGTTACTTGTAAATTTGCATTATTATATTATTTGGAGGTAGAGGGGAGATAAAGGAGGACTAAAATAATAAAAAATAAATTTATATTGTATTTCAAATAATGCTTAATAGTGGACCACTGTGCCCCAGTGGGTAGACCAGTGTACCCCGCTTCTGGGGCACACTGGTGCACTTTATGAACATATGCAAATATTTTTTTTCTGAAAAATGTATTTGAAACTATATTCTGAAAAAATTCTGAGGCATGTAAAAATGTTTAAGGATTGTTCAAGAATATTTTCAGGCAGATTGGACTTTCCATTAAAGAGAAAAAAATATAAACTGCAAAAGTGGTACACTGTGCCCCAGTCTCCCCTACAGTGATTTGCCCAAACACTTTTTTTTTTTTTTTTAAGAAAAAAAGCATACACTGATCATTATTGTTAGTTTTTTTAATAGATAATGATCAGTGTATGCTTTTTTTCTTAAAAAAAAAAAAAGTGTTTGGGCAAATCACTGTAGGGGAGACTGGGGCACAGTGTACCACTTTTGCAGTTTATATTTCTAGAAATAAAATTGAAGATATTAAATTTTATATTTTATTACTTATTGATTAAAATTTTTTGTAAGAGCTTCATGTATAATTGTATTACTTTAAATACTTTAATATTAGCAATAAAATAAGTTTTTATTATCAAAATTACTAGCATAATTTTATCTGTAACATGTAATTCATATACAATTTATCTGAAATAAGAATTCCTTATTTACACTGTTAAATGTACTTTGTAAATGTTATTTTATTTTCAAAAACTTATTTTAGTACCCCCCCCCCCCCCCCCCCGAAGAAAAAAATTACATTTTATACTTTTACTTACACTTAGGCATATCAAACTGATTTTCTGTTTGTGAATATGGTAAGCGATTTTCATTAATATATAAAGAATATTTTTGACTTCCACTTTTACATCCAAAGTTCACCAGCCCAACTCGCAATGCTCTATTTTCCCTATAACTAATGAAGTATCTCCAGAAATAGACATTAGTCAAGTAAATTTTATTGCAAAGCAAATTTTGTGTGTTGAAATCTACTCATGATTTAAAACTTGAAATGTGATAGTAAGTAGGGGAGACCAAGGTACAGTGGACCACCCCTTATATTTTAGTTATTTTTAAAGCTTTTCTTTTAGGCTAATTGATAAGAGCACTGGACTGATTACTTATAGCCTTCAGAACACATCGTTAGCTCAGAATGAACCCTTTTATCCTGACTGGTTGTTTTGAGCTCCTAAAAGTAAAATTTTTCATCATCATACTTTTCTTTATTGGGTAATTAAAGGTTATGGATAAATAAGATAAAACAACTTTTTTGAAAAGGTAAAACACTGGTCTTTATTAAATTTAAAAACTTATATGCTTAAAAGAAAACTTTAAATAATATTTTTATCAGTATGTATTGAACTTTAACATGGGGCACAGTGGACCGGCCACTGCTGGGGTACAGTAGTCTACAATGAATACTGCTCCTGTAATGAAGAATTTTCAAAATATTTAATAATCACTTATTCTCTATAAAGAAATATTGTTTTAAAATAGTTATTTAACTATAAAATAAAGTAAACAAAGAAAAATGACAATTTTTTTAATGCTACAATGCATAGATTAGCATTTGGCACACATTAAATTTCATGTTAGTTAGTATGTTGTTCACATTATAATGTAGCCATCTGACACTTTAGTTTTCTCCTAAATTATGGATAACAGTTCACATGTGATTTTTAAAGTAAGTTTTCTTGTTCAATATAGCAGTTTTTGTTTTGTTTTGTTTTTTTTTGTGGGGGGGGGGGGGGGGAGAAGGAGAGAAATGAAAATCATGCATTGTAGAGTTAACATATTAAGAAATATTTTGTTTTGTATTTACTACATTTGAAAAATATAACTGTAGCCTAATAAGTAATAGATGACCTCACTGGATTGGTTATTTATAACTTCAGAGCACATGGTCATCTCATAATAAACTATTTTATCCTATTTTAATCTTCTAATAAATTTTTCATCATCATATTTGTCTTAAATTTTTGCTGATTTTTTTGTACTTAATTAATAATTTGTTTGCCATCACTCCTCTATCTTATATTGTTATATTCAAAATCAAAATATAATAAATTTTTGATAATTCTTTAGTTTTATATGTTTTTTGTTTCAAAATGCTACTTGCAAATTTGTATTATTATATTATTTTGGAGGTAAAGGGGAAATAAAAAAGAATTAGATTAATTATAAATAGATTTATATTGTATTTTAGACAATAACTAATAGTGGACCACTGTGCCCCAGTGGGTGGACCAGTGTACCCCGGAAACGGGATACACTGGTCCACTTCACGAGTGTATGTAAAAATGTTTTTTTTTGAAAAATGTATTGGAAATTATGTTCTATGAAAATTATGAGGCATGTAGAAAGGTTTAAAGAATATTCAAAAATATTTTCAGGTAGATTGGTCTCTCCGTTAAAAGAGAAAAAAAAATGTTAACTGCAAAAGTGGACCACTGTACCCCGGTCTCCCCTATTGTATGTTTCAGTTTATTAAATTTACAATGCTTAATTCATGGTGCTTAAACATGTAACAAAAGTACTTTTATTTTATTAACATCATTATTGACTAGTGTTGATTCTAGAATAAAACTGCTGCCGAGTAGGAATTCAATAAAAAAAGCTCGGTATTCTCAAAAAAGGTACTTTTGTGTTCCGTTCAAAAAACATAATATTTTATACTTGTTTGTCTAGAGCTCCCTGTTATCTGTAAAATTTTGTGATATCTTCCCAAACGATTGGTGGATTTTGTGATATATTCCTGAAATTAGCCGGGAAATTTAATATTTTATTGCCATTGATCAATGAATTTCACATTTTTTTTTTGTTTTTGTTTTTCACAATTGCCCCAGTAGCAGAAAATTCTCCAGGTATCTGCGACAGATATTTCAAAGACAAAAAATAATCTGCAGGTAAAATACTTTTACAATTGAAACGTTAATTAATCAAACAATCACTTACCTGTAGCGTTTTTATGCATTTTATAGTTTTTTATTAATAATAATCTTAAGATTTTGTATTAAGTAATAAAAAACTAAACATAATATAAAGCAAAATAATGGTTCAATGGAAAAAGAATCTGCAAAAGAGAAAAGAAAATCTGCGATGCCCGTCTCCCGTCTCGAACTTTCTGCTACCGGGACAATTGCCAACACAGCTAGTTTCTGGATTTGGTCCTACAACATATTTTGAAACTCGTAGGTTTTTTTTTTCATGCAATTGCCTGATGAATTTTGCAATTTTTTTTTCTCTACAATACTGGTTGACAAATTTCACCCTTTTCCTGCTACCAAATGACTAAATTTACAATTTTTCTTCCTGTAATTGCCTGATAAATTTCATGATTTTTTCCTTGCGACCGATTATTAAATTTCGCATTTTTTTTCGTGACTTGCCGCTTCATCTTCTAACTGATTGACAAAATTCATGGTTTTTCCCAGCTAATAATATGATTTAAATAATTAAAATTTAATTAATGTTAAAAGATTCTTTAAAAAATAGGGTAGATGTGCCAGTAATGGACACCCTTCCAGTAATGGACACCCCTTGATGTTTTTAGTTAATAAAAAAATAACTAATAAATATTTAGCTTTAATTATTTTTTTAATAATTCCCCCTTGCATGTTTTATAAAACTGTGTTGTTGTTGACACTTTTAATCAAACCAATCAGGAAGAAGAAAATAATGTTTCAAAGTTTCGCTGTTTTTCTGTGAAAATCTTAATGAAGAGGCTAAGAGCTGGCTTCGTTTAATTAAGTTATATATTATTTACTTTTTGCAAAATTTGAATGTTTTTGTTTGATTAGCAATAGAAAACTTAGAATTTTATATACTAACGGCTATTTACAAAATTTCATTTATTTTTAAGGTTTTAAGAGGGGGTGTCCATTACTGGGACGGTTAATTAGTCATTTTCCAGTAATGGACACCCCATGTAAACATTGCTAAAAATGCAATTTCAGTAATGTTTATAGTGCATAAAATATTTTGACTTAACTGCAAACCTAAATAATCAAATTTAATTTTTAAATTATACTTACCAAAATGTAATAACACCAAAACTTTTATAAATAGCTGCTTTCAAGTTATTTTATGTGGATTAATAAAATTTTAATATTTTTTTTATTTTTTTTATATATATTACCTTGCATATTTTATAATCTGGCAATCAAACCAGCCAGGAAGCAGAAAATATTGTTTAAGAGCACAGTCAAAGAGGGGCTCATAGGGCTTAATCCTTCTCCGTTTAAATAAAAACAATTAAGTTATAGAAGTTATTAAAAATCTATTTTCTGTCTTAAATGTTTCCTTATTCATCTCTGACAAAAAAAAAAAAGTAATATTAAGTTATAGGTAATATTCATGAAACTAGTGAATCTGCAGATCAGTGGCCTCAAACATCATTCAACAGTTTTATTTTTAAATTATTTTATTCAGTATTTAAAATATTCAACTCACAATATCATTTCTTTCCTATTTGTAATATTAATTATTATAAATGATATATCAAGTAGTCTCTGGAAGATTAATTGTTAAAAATAGTGAGACAAAACTAAACACTAATATTCCAAAACTTTTTTTTTTTAATTGACTTTAAAATCCTCCACTGTTTCAATAATTTGATAGCTGTAATTGCCTGATATTTAGTATTTTAAACTATCATGATTATCACAAATATTTTATTAATTACTGGTATCCTAATTGTTAAATTTATTTTAAAATAACCATTTTGTTTCATTAGTATGTATTCATTAAATTCTGGTTCTAAATACAATCACAAAAACAATTATATTTATTGCTTTTTATGGGGTGTCCATTACTGGGCTAGAGGGTGTCCATTACTGGGCTTTTGATATATTTCTGTTATTTAAAATTAAATTTTGATTCATATTGGGAAATGAGACTATAAGAATGGTTAAATATTGTTGATATGTTAATATAATATTGAAAAAACTGGAATATAATAATTATAACTATTAATAAAAAAATACTTTTGAAAGAAATTCCTTAAGGGTGTCCATTACTGGCACATCTACCCTATATAGAAGAATCATAGATTTAGCTAAATATACTAGAAGCTTGTGTATACCATAGTAATTTAATTAAAAATGTATTGAGTTTCATTAGGGACTCATATATAACATTATCAACTGTTTAATAACTTTGGACTCCCCCCCCCTTCCCTCTTTTGGATATCATATATTATCAGCCTGCCAACCCCACCACCACCACCTTCCCTAATGATATCGTTATCAATGTCTAAAATTATTTTGATTTTTGCATTTTTTCTTTTGCTCGCAGAGATGTACAGATATAGCTATACATTATTATTCTGATACTTTTTGGATTCAAATGAAAACGAGTTAATAAAATATCACAATTATATATATAAAATAACTTCATAATCAAATAAATAACACTTAAAAGAAATAGGTACTATTTAAAAGTATTTAATAATAACTTTTTGTTACATAATGCATTCAACGATATGTCCTCTTGCACACATACCCCTGCAAATGGGGAGGGAAGGGGCAGGCAAAACTTCTATCAACAAAACAGGTGAATAACATTTTTTTTTTTTCACTTTTCTTCACTAGTAAACACAAGTATAATTTCAAACTTCAGAAATAGTTTTTCAAACAGCGGATTATATATGCATACACATATGACAATAGAACAGGAATGCCAAACGTTAGAGTATTCCACATTTTGGAGTTAAATAATTTTATAGTCATTTAATGATTTTAATAACTTTGTATTTTCGTAAAAACAGATAACAGACTAAAATATATATATCAGGCTATTTTCATGTAAAGAACAAATTAAAAATTAAGAGAAAATTTTGTTCGGATAAAAAGTGATAACAGTATGAAAAGACAAATCTCTCTTCCCCTAGAGATATATCACAATATCATGTGCCAGACCCCCTTCCCCCTAAAGTGATAACATTTTATATGCATATCCTGTTATCAGACTGTTCATCTATTTGCTTTTAATTGTTCACCAATTTGCTTTTGATTGTTTATTTATTTGCTTTCAGGATTTAATTGGTGAAGTTTTTTGCTACTTCTCAATTTAAAGTTTGCGTTTTCGATAAGCCTTCATAACAAAAAATGTGGTATGTATGGTTATGCTTAAAGTATTTTAAAATTGTATTCTAGAATTTAACATTTTGATTATATTAAACTTTGTAAAGTTGAAAGAATTTTAATTCCTTTTTGTCCTTTTAGCAGTAATTTAAAAAGTGGTTTATTATTATTATAAAGAAGATTATTTGTGAATTGTCATATTATATATATATATCATCATCATCATCCGTTTTCAATCCACTGCTGGATGTAGGTCTCCCCCAGATTTTTCCAATGTTTTCTTTCTAGTACTTTAGTCATCCAGTTTACACTGGCTACTTTTCTGATTTCATCACTCCATCTTACTTGAGGTCGTCTTCTTGGTCGTTTTACATCTCTGGGATACCACTGTAGGTGTTTGTGCTCCATCTATTGTCTTGTCTTCTATATATATATATATATTCTTAATGTCACTCTCCCTCTTCCGTCCGGACTGTCATGCTGATTTATTATCTTAATCTGCAGACCTTAATTTGGGTGTATATCTGGTTAGTTATTTAGTTATTTAAGCTATGAGGTATTCGCTACGGCTTTTGCCGGCATGACCTCAAATGATCACAAAAATGACGTTATTTCCTTGGGACAACCACAAATTCAACCTTCCTCCACGAGGAAAAAAGGCAGAACCCGGGTGTATATCTTAAAGTAACCGTAGTTGGGTTTTTGACATCAAAAAGAGGTTTTTGACATGACATGTCATAACTGACAAAAAGTGTCAAAAACCTTATACACTTTTTTTTTAGCAATCATTAGTGAAACTTTATATTAAATCAAGCTAAACACTGATTAAGTAATAATTTTATATGTTATATAAATAATTTTTATTTAGTTATTCACTATAATTAAGTTGTAATAAAATTATAAATCATAATTCAAATTATTTGTCAGCTGTCACGCCAGAAAAAATTGGCAAAAAATATTGAAAATACTATTAAATTCATTTTTCAAAGTAATTCTTTATTACTATTAAGTGTACAGTTTATTATATAAAAATTTAGCTAATTTATGCTAAAAGAAAAAAAAAAATAAAAATAAGAATGTGTAAAGCTAAAGCGGCCACTAAGCAGTGACTGATCATAAGTTACCTAGATTTTTAATGATTCTACATGTTTGTTTTTGTAACTTAAGAGGATGAGGGACCTTAAAAATATATATATATATATTTTTTTTTTTCTTGTAAATTTCACTTTAAATATTATTCAAGGGTACATTATATGCATTTATCACAGAAAAAAAAAAAAAATTAATGGTATTTTTGAGAAGAAAGTGGAATTTTAGTAAAATTCCAATTTTTTCTCAAAAATAGGTACCATTATTTATTTATTTATTTATTTATTTTTTTTGTGATAAATAAGGCCATAATGCATATAATGTACCCTTGAGTAATATTTAAAGTGAAATTTACAAAAAATAAAATTTTACGCTTCGTCTTAGAAATATCCGAAATGCCCCCTGCGCGTTCCATATCAATGAAAATCCCCAATATTTTTTTTTATAAAAGTTTCGTTTATATATATGTAAATAAACTCTGCATCAAATTATATGCATTATGGCATGCATTTATCACAAAAAAAAATATTTTTGAGAAAAAAAATGGAATTTTACGCATCACGTCGTCTTAGAGTGGGTTGATTTTTGACGGCCAGTTATCTACTCGAGGGATATAGGCCCTATGGGAAGTGCCCTCCGTGGGGGTGTCTCTAAGGGAACCTAACCCGTATTTACGCATGGAAAATCCAAGGTTTCGAAGAAAACCACAAAAACTCCGAAGCGGTTAGGCCAACGGGCGCGATTGGGTTCGAACCCAGCACCTCCCGTCTACCAGCTTCGAGAGCAGAACCTCTCAGCCACTGGTGGGGCCGTCGTCTTAGAAATCCTCAAAATGCCCCCTGCGCGAATTTTATATATTTGAATATAAAGGTATATATAAAAAAAATAATAATAAATTTTTTGAAATTTTTTTGAAAAAATTTCAAAATGTTTCATTTTTTTTTTTTTTTTTTTACCTTTTTATTCAATTATATAAAATTCGATGCACAGTTTTATTTGTATATATAAACCAAACTTTTATAAAAAATATTGGGGATTTTCATTGATATGGAACGCGCAGCGGGCATTTCGAAGATTTCTAAGACGACGCGTAGAACTCCGTTTTTGCTCAAAAATAAATTTTATTTATTTTGTGATAAATGCATGCCATAATGCATATAATGTATTCTTAAATAATATTTATAGTGAAATTTTCAAAAAAATAAAATTGATTTATAAGGAAGGTCCCTCGTCCCCTTAAAACTTTAGATATAAACCACAATTGCGACACAAATATTCTCTGAGTAAATGATTTATATGAAATCAATGTAATTAAACATTCTTTAAATCAATAACTTAAAAGAAGACAGTTTGTCATTTTCAATATTTACACATACATAATATGTGCATATACATATACATACATGTGTAGTTTCAGTTTAATTATTTAGAACAATTTGTTTATGTTAAATTTTATTTTTATACATTATACAATAGGCCCTACATTTTTTTTTTTTTTTTAGTTTGTAAATGATGAATAGAGGAAAGCAGCTAGGACATGGCTACTTGAAATAAAGGCAAATTTTCTAAGATTTGTCATTGTTTTTGAAACTGAATCCCCACCATACCCTGATAGTAAATGATTTGTTATGATGTCAAGAACCCTCATTAAAAGGGACGCAAAGCAGGAAATAAATCAAGGAAGAAGCGAGACAGAAGGTAAGTTTAAGCTCTTTCTAGTGCAAACAGCTTTACTCCTAAAAGGTCTTGGAACTTTTTGGGTTAGTAAAATCATTTGGAATGGTGTATTGCTTCAGAAATTCTTTATTACTTTAATAAATATAGAATAATAATTTTACAATTACAATTTTCATAGCACTTTGCTCTTGTCTCCTTCTCCAGAGATATACCTCTGTTATTAGGAGGGGGGGGGGGGGAGTTCTCATATTTCAAAGCAATAATAGAAATTTTTAAATGTTATTTTATTATACGTTATTGTAGTTCAATTTCATTTGTGTTATAAAACCAAAATCTGTAAATAATTTCACAAGATAAACATACATTTTATTATTTCTAAATCACAAAGTTGCCGTTTTTTGGGGAAAAAATTCTCATTATTAGATTTTTGAAATTTTGCCAGAAAATTTCATTGTATATTCAGTAACACGATTTTCTAATTTAAATTTTATTAGCTTGATTTTAATCAGTTACTTTTTATATTTGATTTAAATCTAACAGTTCGAAGAAGTTGTTATATTTTGAATTTAGATCAAGATATTTTGTAATAAATATTTTGTTTTGCCATAAACTTGCTGCATATTTTAGGAGTTGATGAGGGAAAGGGGGCATAAATCCATGTTTAAGCTTTTTTTTAAAATCAAGTGTTGAATTATAAAATAAAAGTGCTAATAGAGAATTTAAGCTAAAATTTGTCAAATGATTAATGCATCTGTTTGACTATTAATAAATATCTAAATTTGTTAGGAAATATTTTCATGTGAATTTTTCAGTTATTAGTAAAACAATGCACTTTCTACTAGGGGAAGGAAATTTTTAGGCTGAATATAATGCTTTGTAATGTATTTTTAATCAGAGTGATAGAATATAGGCAAATACAGTTTGAAATTTTTTTTTCATATCTTGCCTTATATTTTAGGAAATTGAATAAACTATTCTCTTTTTTTTTCTTTCTTTTTAGTATTTTTTGTGCAAACTTTGAAGTTGTTACTAGATAATCATTTAATCAATCATTTGTACTCTAATTGATACTCATTTTGTTTCAAAGGGTATTAAGGATTTTTAATTTTCTAAAGTTTATAAAGTTAATTTATTCATAATTTGTGGTGTGCATTTGCCCTTGCACATATGATTCAAAAACAAATGTTTTTTACTGGCAACTAGAGATTTTTTCTGTCTGTTTCTACAAATGTATGTGTGCATGAGTGTATGTGAAAAAGACTTTGAATTTTTTTTTTAAATTCTTTGTATTTAAAAAAAGTACATATATTAGGGATGCACCGAATATTCGGTATCTATTTGGTATTCGGCCTATTCGGTATGCCGAATATTCGGCTTGACCGAATAGCTAATTATTCGGCATGCCGAATATTCAGTTTGGCCGAATATCGAAACATTCGGCCGAACTGAATACTTAAAAAAACTTTTAAAACATATATTTTAAAACCTTATACAATTTCTACGTTTAACAGTCAACTTATGAAGATATTCAGAATAATTAGAAACAAAATCATATTTAAATAAAAAAGAATGTTTTTACATTATTTATTTGATGTTTGTTAAGTATTATTTAAAAAAATTAGCCAATCATGAGGATTTTCATAGGAATTAATTATGTACAAATGCAAGTCCCTCAGCATTGTCCAGTAAATAATCTGTTTCTTGCTAAGATTTTAAGAACAACGTTTACAATCTCTGAAAATGATTGCCCACTGCAGACACCGATCTAGGATGCATTAAAAAACTTCCTTGCTTAATCAAAGGGAGTAGAACAGTTATTCTTGCTAAGTTGTCACCATATAAAATTCGAATCGATTGTATTGTTTATTAACTTTTACTTTAGTCTCTTCCTGACAAGCAAATATATGATCCTGTACAATTTTTCTTCCAATTTTTTCACAATCTCTCTTTGATTTTAAAATGTTTGTTTTAGAATTTAAGAAAATTTTATTCATTTGTTTTAATTCTCAGAAGAAGCTATGAAATTTAAAATTTTATTAATTAAAATTTTTTTTATAACTATCCTCTTCGTAAATAACTCAAAGCAGATTTTTTTCAACATAAAGTTTACTTGAAAAAAGCTCTTGTTTATTAGAATAAAAATTTCTGTTTTAAATATTATGCAAAATTGTTTTAAAATTTAACATTTTAATGCCTTTAAACTTTGAAATATAAAAGTATTCGACAAGCCAAATATTCGGTATTCGGCCGAATAGTTACTATTCGGCTGGCCGAATATTCAGTATTCGGCCTAGCAGTTACTATTCGGCTAGCCGAAGATTCGGTATTTGGTTCGCCTGTTGGCCGAATATTTGGTATTCGGTCAAAATCACTATTCGGTGCATCCCTAATATATATATATAAATGAGGTGAATCCAAGCAAAAATGGAGTTCTTTTGAAGGTCTCTTCAAAAAGTTCTTTACTTTAACTCATTGAGGCACAAGAAATGGGCTTTGTAATGTTGAATTCACATCATAATTTTCTAATAAAATTTTCTGATACTAAGAAAATGCAAATTTACAGCTTTTTTCACCAAGTTTATAAAAGTGCAATTTGATTTGTACAACATGATGATGACATACAACTTAAATATGCCCATTTGTAAACATGAAATACAAAACTTTGGCTATTGCAGTTATCCATATTATTCTGGAAAAGTAGTATAAACAGTGAAGAGATAAAAATAAGGTCATTTGAGGTAAAGTAATTGCAAAAAATATTTAATCTACAAAAGAATTACATAGAACACGCAAACAGACATTGCTCCCAGCATTTCAAAAACAATTTTAACAATAAAATTGCAAATTATTACTTATAATGGAATTTTAAAACACTTATTTCACTCCATACCAGGGGTCTTTCTAAAGAAATATGAAGTAGAGACCTCCTATTCTCTTTTGTGTACTGAATTATATATTCCTCATTAAGACCCCAAGAAATATATAATTTGTTGTCTTGTTCAAAATTCTTGTTCCAATTCATATAGTTTGTTACTATTACTAATTTAAATTCGATAAACTTTTTTTCTTCTAAATTCATAAATCATCAATAACTCTGTTGGCAAGACTTTTAATTGTAGTTTCGGGTTTACATTTCTATCTTTTCACATCACTTTAAAAATTCCTTGTATGACAATTAGTATAAAGTAAACATAATATCCTAAAGTTGTTTATTTTTCTTTTACTATATATTAATTTATCAAATTAATTTTTAATAAGTCTTATTTCTACAGCACTATATTGTTTTAATGTCAAATGTTACATAAGAAAATGTAATAAAATCAGGGTTGCAAAAAAGCCGGTTAAAATTAAAAAAAGCCAGGCCAGTGACTTTTATTGGTTTTAACCGGCTTTTTTTGGCCAAAATTGGCTTTTATACAATGAAGCATTTTAATTATAAACAACACATTTTGATGTATTTTTTAATTAGTTTTAAAGACATTTAATTGATGTAGAAATCAATATAACCCAATTTTTCAATAATGAAGACATTAATATTAGAATAAAAGGCCATACCAATTGCTTTGTCTGGTTTATACTGCACTTAACACCTTTTTTTATTTTTACTGCTTTATATAATTAAAAAGGACAACGGTTGCTTAGTTATATATTTTATTAACTAATTTTAAGGGATATTAATAATTCAAGTCTTATTTTATTTCTCATAAATTTAAAATCACACATAAAATCACTGAATAAAAACGTCGTTTCTCTCTATTAAAACAGTATTATGTAATAATATTATGTATTAGTACAGTAGTATGTAGTAACATATGCATTAATTTATGCATGAATATGCACTATTTTAAATAGTCACTAGCTTTTCAAAATTTAATTCAACAAGTTTTATTTGGAGAATTTTTTTTTAAATTGTTCTCTTTATTTTATGCACTTACATGTACTAAAATTTCCTCCAATGTTATATCCTTCCTAATTTCTCTTTCAACTTTGTCCATTCTATGATTTTAATCTGTCCGTATTAGGACTGGGCGATGTAGAAATTTCTTAAATCGATTTATCGTCAATCTAACATCGCGATTTAGTGCTAAATCGCGATTTAACACTGATTTTACTTTTTAGAATCTGGAAGCCTATTTTTTAATTTTTAATAACAAAATACGGTCTTTATGTGCCCCCCCCCCTCCTGTATTACTTAGTATACTTAGCTTTTAATTTTTCAAATAACTTTGAAAAGAGGTATATTTTACACATAAAAAAACTTTAAATGTCCCAAAACACTAGTTTTTTTTTTTTTTTTTTTTCAATTTTAAAAATTAGTGACCTATTTTAATACATTCTATAAACTCATTCATTAAGAAGTAATATAAAAGAAAATGATTTTTTTTTTGTCTGACTTGTTATGCCTGCTACAATCTAAATTCCTTAAGGGGGGTGGGGGGGACTTCCCCTAGCCCACCCAAATAGCACTTCATTGCTAACAACCTACACACACACACTTTTTTTTTTTTTTACTAACACAGATTTAAAAAGTTATTGAGGTAAAACAGAAGCACATTAAAAGAATTCAATGATGAATTTAACTATTCATTTATCATGATGAGAAAAGTAGTGTAAACAAAAAATAATAATAAATAAAATAAAGGGGGGGGGGAGGTATGAGAAATAAGGTGCAATTTTACATCTTTTTAACTTTTAGATTATAATAAGATTTGTTTAACATAAATGCTTACATTTATATAGCGGATGGAGAAGGATTGAAAGTTGGAGCACATTACTGAAATTGCTGATTTCTTTTCGCGGCCGTTGCCATCCTTTAAGATTAGTAATAAAATATAATCTTAAAATAATCTCTTTTTAAGGATAACAAAATATCGAAAAAACAGAAAATCGCAGATCTGCAGAAAAATCTAACGAATGCCTCCTCCACCCCTCCCTCATTCTGCTGTAAAAATAAAGTTACTTGACTCATTACAGAACTTTATTAAAGTATTTTTAATTAATTACAAAATAATAAATTAAAACTAAAATATTCCCATAATACTCAAACATATGAAAATTAATTTTTCATAAAAGTAATGCATAAAAATATAAACTAAAAATGGATGAATTTGGATGTAAATAGTGAATCAATTTCAGCAAGATACTCAATCCGCGTGCCTGGCGCTGAAATCGGATGTCAAACCTGATGCATGACTATTTTAAAATATTTTAATTACAGAATAATAGAAAATAAAGAATATGTATTAAAATATTACCAAACATGTGAAAAATGAATGTTTCATTAAAAGAATGCATAAACATAAACTGAGATTCGATGAATTTGGATTTTAAATATGAAACTTTATTCTTTTTTTCCAACCATAAATACTCAATCAATTTCAGGGAAAAAATATTAGTAAAAGATTTAGTCTTGATGTGGATCACGGCCAAATAGTGATACACAAAACAATGCATGACTATACTTTAAAATAATTTCATTAATTACAAAATAATAGAAAATAAAAAATAAATGTTAAAATAGTACTAAAACGTGTGAAAAATGAATTTTTCATAATAAAAATGCATAAAAGTATAAACTGCAAGTCGATGAGTTTGGATTTTAAATATAAAACTTTATTATTATTATTTTTAATCATATAAATGCTGAATGAATTTCAGGAAAACAATCTTTTGAAACAATGAAGGATTCTACTTTAAAACATTTTAATTAATTACAGAATATTGAAAAATAAAAAAAATACATATTGCAATATTACTCAAATATTTGAAAACTTAATTTTTCATCAAAAGATTGCATTAGCATATAAATTGAAATTTGATGAATTTGGATTTTAAGATTTAAACATTACTTTTTCCTTTCAACTTTCCACTATATAAGTTCTTAATTTCTGAAAAATACACATTCCAATCTCATAAACTCTGAATCTTGTTTACAAAATAAATAAATAAATATCAATTTTTACTTAAATCATCGTTTTCTTAAACCACCTTTTTCTTAAATCGGAGAGGATTGAGGCTCGATGTTTTTTTAAATTGGATCCTGCTAAATCGATTTAACACCAGCTTGCCTTTTCTTAAATCGGAAAGCATGGAGGCTTGCGATGTTTGCTTAAATCAGATCCTCCTAAATCGATTTAACACCAGCTTGCCTTATTTGTCTTAAATCGGAAAGCATTGAGGCTTGCGATATTTGCTTAAATCGGATCCTCCTAAATCGATTTAACACCAGCTTGCCATGTAAGTGTAGATACATCAAAGGAGATAAATCGTTTTTCCGATGTTAGCTCTGAATCAGTATTTTGTTTTAAATCGATTTAAAGCGAATGGCTAAATCGCGATTTAAGACAAGGGCTAAATCGCGATTTAAGATAATGGCTAAATCGCGATTTAAGACATTAGCTAAATCGCGATTTCCGATTTTAGCTTAAATCGATTTAAGTCCAATGGTTAAATCGGATTTCCGATGTAAGCTTTAAATCGATTTAAGAGTTAAATCGATTTAAAGCCCAGGCCTAGTCCGTATGGACATATCTGGAAGACGTTACAATAATGCCTTCACAGTTTCATTCTAGCAGTTATAAAGTCTTATTTATTTGACAAAATTTAATAGAAGTTTATATTATTTTCGTAAAAAATATTTATAAGTGTATTAAAAATAAATTAATCCAAATTTTATATGAATTATCTATAAACCATCTTTTTGAAAAATAAAAGCCGACTTTTTTTAAGCGGTTAAAACCATAAAAAGCAAGCCGGCTTTTTTTGGCCTGGCTAAAAGCCGACAACCCTGAATAAAATTATCAAAAAAGTAAAAACAAAATTGCTATTTGTTTGCTAAGCCTAACATCTTAACTATTTTATTCCAGTTATGTTTTTTTTTTTTTTTTTTTTTTTTTTTTTTTTTTGCTATAAAATATAACTATTAAGTTATTCTGTATTAAAAAATGCAGAAAGTTAATTCTAAGTGTTTTATGCAATATAATAGATAAATAAGCTGAAAATAAGTTCTTATTTACTTTAAATCTAAAGTTTTTCTCCTCATTTCAACCAAGTTTTCTTATCCACGATTTTAAAATGACTACAAAGTATAATAATATAACAGGAAATATTTTATTATTCATTATTAAATTTCTGATAGTTCTAACACACTAATTATGTAAAACAATTGAAAAAAAAATAGTTTGTATTTTTCATGAATTTAATTTAAAAACCTGCATATTTTACCCCCACTTGATCCTATGCAGTTCTTTTTCATGAGACTGTACTGCTCAAAGAATGCATTGAGCTAAGGGTTGTGGTTTCTGTTAGTCAGCTTTCCCCTTTTTTAGCCTTAATATGGTTTTATAAAACTTTTTCTATAAATTACTTTTGTATTTTCTTAGAAAAGTTATTTGAATGTATTATATCAAAGTATCATTGTACTATAGCCAAGTTTAATGCATTTAACTTTTTCTTTAAGGTACCAAATGTTGATTAACCCTGTGTGTGAAACAAAGTACAGAAAATCAGTTTTCATAGTTAATTATAGTTCTGTAATATGTCCAAGCCAATGCAAATTTTTATAAAAAATAAAATGCATTCATGTGTAAAAGCAATTTGTGTGTATAAATATATAACAATGCATTATAATATAATGTAATTTATTTATTGTAATAAATATATTTCTATGTTTTAATTGATTGTTTTGATTATTTGTGATTCACAATAATCTTTATTTATTTATTTTTTAATTTACTAAAAACAGTTATCTTGATTTTTAAGTACGTGTTTTTTTCTCTAAATACTCGTACAGCAATATTTTTATTGCATTTTAACTGATTTAATAAAGTCAGTATTTAATTAATATGTAGAAGTTTTATTAAATAGTAAAAATTCTAAATTTATTTTATTCATTTTAATTTATCAATCTTTTTTTGTTTTGTTGTAGAAAATGACATTAATAATTTGTTACTTATAAATGTTTTTATAACCTGCTAAACTTCTACATATTTATTTGTGAAGACCCATTAAGTAAACATGTATTCCACTTGAGTACTAAATGTAAATTCATACACTTCAAAATGTCTGGTTGTGCTGTAACTAATTAAGTCATTCAGGAAATAAGTTGTGAATATTTAGATATTGTCTTAAGTTTTTTGTATTTGTTTGTCTAGGCTTGTTAGAAAAAAAATCTGTGGTAAGTTTTCAAATGTATAGATATCAAAAAATATATTTTTTTATACCTATAAATTACATTTTAAAAAACACAAATATAGCAATTTGTATATTCTTTCTACATCAACTGGAAATCTAAATATTCATAACTTATTGTGCAACCTTACTATTCATAACTGATTTCATTAACCCTTTAGGCTCCAATGGTACTGTAATGTACCATTAAAATAATTTGTTACAAGATTCATTTAATACATTGATTAGTAGTAGTACAATTTAGAATGAGTTATAGATACTTTTCTTTATCTTGATCCAAAAGCATTATTGGTTGCAAAAAACAAAAATATTTTAAATGGATCATTTCTTTTTCATTCTTTCTCATCTTTTCAGCTTTCTTGATATTGAAAGATTGATGAGGGAGGGTTAAGTTTGGAAATATTTCTATTGTAAGAGCATTATTTTTTATTACATTTCCTAATTCTATAAAATACTAAAAAAAAAAAAAAAAAAAAAAAAAAAAAAAAAAAAAGATTTTAAATAAAAGATTTAAGTGGAGTTATAAATATTGCACAAAATACCTATAAATTCAAATTTAATTAATTAATTTTAATTGGCAAAATCCTCCAAAAATTTATTAAATGATTGTGTAAATCTTCTAATGTAGTTTAAAAAATTCATAAAAAATGCTAAGATGAAATTTTCATGAATTCATAATTTCAGACATAAAGGTTTAAAAACCCCAACACACTGTAATAAACTTCTCAATGATACTCTAAAAAATATATGCTAAGTTAACTATATATAGAGTTTCTAAGTCTATTATTAGTATTCTAAGTTTTAAACTATATACTAAGTTTTGCAAGAATAACAAAACACTATTTTTCCATTTAAAAAAAAAAAATTACAAAAGTTTGATTTGCTGGACAGTGGCAGTTTTAAACATTTAACTGAAAGTAAGAAAATTTAGATAGATTTGTATGTTGAGAAAAAAATAAAAATTCTTAATTTCCAAGTAAGTAACAAGAATCTCGGCAATAATTATAAAATTTTGGTCAATTTTATTAATTTTACATTATTCTTTGGAAATATATGAAATTTTTAAGTACATTGAAGTTCTTGTTTAATAAATATAACATTATAATATGAACAAAATCCCTTGTTATATCATGGATAATAATCTATTTTGTATGATTAAGAAATTCTAGTCTAGCGCAGCAAAGAATTTATTGTTATATGGCCAAAAGAAAAGTTGCCTCCTGATCAGGCATAGTCAACATTATGTACTATTAACTTTTTATATTTTTTAATATTTATTTATTATACAAGAACTGCTATTTAAAAAAAAAAAAAAGACTGTGTATGTATACATTAGTAAAGAATAAAATCGATTTGACCAATTTGACACATTTTTACGTGTGCTTCCAAATATTCTTGTTATATGAAAATCAGAATTTTTATTTTCCATTTATTACATGCATTTTTAATTTATAGTTTTATGACTGTAAGATATATATGTATGAACTTTTGATTGTTTTGTTTTTAATATAGTAAAAAAATCACACATATATATTGTAAGGTTATATAACAAACTGAAAATATGGTTAAGTAACTGTTCTAAAAATTATAGTCAAATGACTGAACATATCCAAAGTGTTGCTGAATTTCACTGACAAATTCAAAGGGATGATAGTAGTTATTTAACTGTATTATGATTTTATTAACACATGACTGTAAAATATCTATGTACGATCATTTAATTGCATTATGGATTTATTAGTATGTACCTGTAAGGGTTTTGCCGGATTTGGCCTACACATTCAGAGGGCTGATAATAATCATCAAGAGGATGAAAAATTACCATAGAGCATGATGTGGTCACAAACCACATTAAGTGGAAGAAAACTGCAAAAATAGTTATGAAGAGTGCAACATTGAGTGGAACAAATAAATAGAGAAATACTTATTTGACACAAGCAGGATTACAATGCAGTACAGTTAAACGTCAAAGGATACGAGGCATTTTTATAGGAAATGTTTGAAGTTTCATGTTTAAAGATCATTGCACCGAAATCTTTCTGTAGATATCTGCTGTGCAATTATCTTCTTGGCTTCAACTTCGAACAATTCCTATAAAAATGCCTTGTCGTGACCTTTCTCATGTCGAACTGTTATGCATTGTAATTCTGCTTAGGTCAAATAAGTGCATTTCTACTTATTTTTTTCACTGACCATCACTCCCTTCATAAATATTTTTGCGATTTTCCTTCACTCAATGTGGCTTAGAACATGGAAAGGTGCATGGCAATTTTTCATCCTCTTGATGCCTACAATCACCCCTCTTTATTTGTCAGTCGAATTCGGCAACACCCTGTGTATCATTATTAATAAATCCATAATGCAATCAAGTGACCGTATTTTACAGTCATAAAATCCTAATACAGTTAAATAGCCATTTTTTAAAAATACGGTCAAAAGGCCATACCATGTATATTTCAAGGTCAAATGCAAATTTATTCTTAATATGGTTATATAACCATTTTCTAAAAATATGGTCAAATGACCATATATATATATATTGTACGGTCAAACGATTATTTTGACCTTTTTATACATTTACGGTCAAATGAGCATTTTGACCTTTTTATACAATTAGGGTCAAATGACCATATATATATTTTTTACGGTCATATGGGAATATATATATAATATGATTAAGTAACCGTTATCTCTAAATACGGTCGAATTTCCGGACAGAATGCTGCCGTTCAAACGACCGTTTTCTGACGATGAAATTTTTAACAGTGTACAAGATGCGTACATTTTTAACATAAATTTTTATGTGAATTTACCTTCTTATTTAATTGATGAAAAATGTTACAAAGCCTACGATTAAAGGAGGCAAACTGTACGATTAAAATATTAATTAGAAATTTTTGAACTGTTAATAGCGGCACCAGATTTCTCGGAAATCCCAAGTATGTTGCATGTAAATTCCAAATATGTTTTTTTTTACAATTCTCGAACAATATATTTCTTTAATTATCATTGCTTGATGGTTGGAATCTTCATCGAGAATCTTTTTTACTCCATTGTAAAAGAATTTTGGTAATAACTAAATTTTATTTTAACTTTTATTCCTTGGACTGTATTACAGGAGTTTTCTTGGAGGTATTGTCTTACTTGACTGTATGATGCAGCTAATTATGTAGCTACCTTTTTAAAAATCAACCGTTTTATTTCTTCAATATGTCTTCATTTTATTCACTATTTAGTATTTTACCCTGTATTCTTTGGATTATATTAGGCGACTTTTCTATTAGGTATTGCCTTTCCTGAATACATGGTGTAATTGATGATTTACCTACTTCTTTTAAAATCAACCTTTTTTTTGTCAATATTTTTTCATTTTATTCATAATTTATTGGTGGCCAAAGAATTGCCCCTTGTAAGTAGAACTATCCATCATATTATAAAATGTAATGATAAGCCAGCTGTTTTTGAAGTGTTGGCATTTAAATTTGATCATGAATATCCGAGGCAATTTTTATGAAATGTTAATCCAATATTATTAACCCGCAGTACGGTATGCTATTTCTTTCTCCCTGCTTATTTTGTGTATTCCAAAAAATAATGTTACCTTACAGAAGCCAGCTGTAAAACAAAGCAGTACGATTAAATACTCCATAGCAATTTTTTTAACTTATAAGCATCGCACATTTTCGATTTTTATACCGTCGTATTGGGAAAAAAAAGTTCTTTTAAATGCATTATGTTTGAAACCTGTATCTCCATTTATTTTTGAAATATAATTTTTTTTTGTAGGTTTTAGAGCCATTTCCTTAATATTGGCAACGGAAATACTTCATTTCTGTAGAAAGTAAAGGAAAAATAGTTCTAAAATAGTAATTATATATTTTTGTTGCCATTTTCTCATAACAATCGAAAGAAAATGTAATTAAAATACGTGCTATTTTGAAAAAAATATAAACGAATGATTTCTGTTAAAACAATAGAGCTATTATAAACTATAAGGTAATTTTAAGTATTTATGAATCATTAGATGACGGCATCTTTTTGATGCATTTGTGCATTATTTCGCGATAGTGATGTGCAATGCATGCTTTACTGTAGATGTTTATTAGTAGATCGTAAATGTGGAATTCTTAAGAGGATACGAATGACGTCATTTTACCTAAAACAAAATGTGTGATTTAAGTCTTAAAATTTAAATATGTTTTGTACTGCAGTAGAGTCTCGCTTAACCGAGTTATTTTCTTCTGATGGACTGGTGGCTTCTATTATTATGAAACAGCCATTATAAATGAAGTATTAGGTGAAGATGAAAGAGCAACCGTAAAAAGAAAAGAAAGAAGAATGAAAGAGCAATCGTTACAACTCTGATTTTCGGGTCAAAATGGGGAAAAAATGACCATAATTTAAAAAAAAAAAATTATTGTATTTCATTTATTTCATGGTCATTTCCTCCCCCCCCCTCCCCATTCTGACCAGAGAATCAGAGTTCTAACTTTTTACGGCTGCTCTTTCATCTCCACCTAAAGCTTCATTTATAATGGGTGTTTCATAATAATAGAAGCCATCAATCCATCAGAAGGAAATGAAGTAATGGAAATGCCGGGAACGACACTAAATTCTGAAAAAGCAGAATTCCTGTTCTCTAGTATTGAATCACTTTTTTCTGATTTTTTTTTTTTTTTTTGTTCATCTCTTGCTTATAAATTTTAAAAATGCATTGGGTTCACCAAAATGATATTATTGTTCATTGTTTGAATGTCCTTCAAAATTGTTGTCCCATTTGAGCTACATAACACATAATTTGTCGTTTTATTAGGTATTTCTGATGTATTATTTCTTATATTGCAAGAATAGTAATGTTTTGTTTTGGAATTGATTGTCCCAAGTAGTAAGAAGTGAAGAGTTCGAGACATATAATACTAAACTCTTTAAATTCATATGTGACATGTTTAACTTTATTGCCTTCATTCCTTTCCTGTCTTTCATCCTAATTCTTTTCCTATGTAAATCTGCATTTCATATTTAAAACAAATGAAGATTTACTGTAGCATAAAGTGCATATTTCAATTCCTCATTGAATACTGTAGAGATGCTTGCACTTTCACATGTATTTATTACAGCCTGTATACTTTTCATTAATACTTGGTTACACTAAAAGGTAATCCAATTTATGCCACGTAATTAAAGAAATACATTTTACACACCAGAAAATTAATGGAGAAAATATTTATAATATATATTACACACACGTAGTTAGCAATAGAATATTGTACATGCAAATGTTACTCGAGTTATAAAGCTGTCGTCAAAGGCAACTTGATAAACTAGTAAATCTGCAGATCAGGAGCCTCAACGTCAGATCTGCAATTCATTGTTTTTAGACACACTCTAGTAATATTCAATTTCCTGCAAACCGCAATTTAAAGTTTTCAAATTACGTAATTATTTATAAGAATAAAAAATACGAAGTTTTCAGACATTAGAAGCGTTAAATTAAAAACGTTGTTATGGAAGGATAGTTTGAATTTTCATGAGCTACTAATTCTGGTATTTTTTGTAAATAATACAGTATTCAGGGGGTCTCCGCCCCCCTGAACCTGCCGTGGTCTCATTAATTTACATATGTAACTTTTTATTGATTGCGCTAATGATTATGGTAAATCTTTTTACACTTCCGAGCTTTATTCTTCAATACTGGTGGGCAGATTAAGATTTACATTGACGCAATTATATTAAAAGTTTAGGTTTAACGAACGAAAATGTAATTTCCTTTTAAAGATAAAAAAATTTTCATTCATATTTTCTGAAATGAGGCGGCATTAAGAACTAACACTCGTCAAAAAATATTTTTTTCAGGCAATCTAGTTAATGTTTGTTTTTAAGAATGAAAATATTTATTTCCCGATACAATGACGTTCTTTTCGACAGCGATAATTTTGCGATGCATAATTTTGACATTTACTATTAATTTGCTTTTCAAAAGTTTTTTTTTTCTCATTGAAATTTTCGATTAAAAATTAAATATTTCTGTTAGCTGCGTCCAGACGATAAACCGTGAGATATTAGTAACGTTTTTTTTTAATAATAAGAATTAATATCATAACACAAGCCCCTTTTATTTCAATCTCAAAGCGTATTTGTTTTATTTTTGATATATGAGATGAAATTCACCTTTCCGTTGCTAGGAAACAGTTAAAATAAAATGAAATATGAAAATGTGAAATATGTGAATATGAAATATGTGATTGAAAAAAGTAAAAAAAAAAAAAAAAAAGTAATTTATATTATTGGAACACATATATAAAATCCCTCCATAAGATATACACCGAATTTAAAAACTCTGACAAATGTATACACAAAATTTGAAACTAATATGAATAATGTATGGTTCTAATTAGGAAATTCCATCATCCATAATTTATCATTTAAATCTTTCAATCATATGAGCCATTTCTTTTCAACAAATAAAAATGGAAAAATCGTCTGAATTGCTATAGGAAAGCATTAAGGGGGAAAATAAAATGTTCTATATATTCCGAACGAATGAACCAAATTTAACCAAAAACTATACAGCTAAATCCGGTGACCTCACCAACATGCTTCCTTAATTTCAAGCTATTCGGATGCTTTTTACGACAGTTATCGCGGGACAGACAGACTAACAGACAGAAACCAAAAACTTTTCGGGTCTCCACAGTAAGCCTTCACTGACGTTTCGGCAATAACGAAAATAAGGAATATTGTGAGATAAAAGTGTATTGTTTCTTTGGCAGCGCATCATAGTGATATAGTATAGTAAAATCGATGAGATACACCCATAGAAAGTTAAATAATAATTTAACTCAGGTATAAAATCATGTCTTGTGATTCTGAGTAATATCTGGTGCATTATTCATCTATTCCATTATTGTACATGGTTGACTTATAATCAAATTTTTATTGTAGCGTTAAATGGTATTACTCATTGTTAAAGAAATAATTGTGCAAGCTTTATGTATATAAAATATAAATTTTATTTCTATATAAATAATAAAATCTCACAATCTTTTAGTTTTAGCGTTAGTCAGTTTGAACTTTTGATAATGTATCAATGTATATCTAGTTTATCTTCAATATATATCTTTCAATATTTAAATAAATATTCGAAATACATAATTACTAGTCAATACATCAATAAATTTCTTTCTTAAAAGTACTTTTAATATCGAAATTATTGAAGAATTTAAAAACCGATTTATATTAAAAATCAATTTGCTGAAATTGATTTTTCCGTACACATCCATAATAGAAATGAAAGTTCAGAACTTATTACTTTGTGTTGTTATTAAACTCGTGTAAGTACAATTTATTTCAATTACACAGATTCTTATGTACAAAATGCACTATAACTCATCTTAATTGTCTCATTATTTTTACTTCTCTGTTTAACAGTATAAATTTTATTTACAGCTGTTAAAGAAAAAATAAGTATTAGTTTTCTATTTAATGAATTTCTAAATATTATGAAAGCAGAGCTACCACTGGTGACTATTTTTTAATGCTATTTGCAATAGCATTTAAATGAAATAAATTTTATAGTGTATTTCTCTTGCACCTAATGTCAAAATATATGTGAACCTTTTTTTTTTTTTTTTTTTTTTTTTTTTTTTTGAGAAAGTTGTGCGAGATATAATTAAAAAATAGTCGCCAATTTTAACTTTGGAAAGGGAATTTGAATGTTTCGTTGGAAAAATAAAAAAATAATATTACTAGTTCAAGTTTCTTTTATAAACAAAAAAAGAGATTTTACTGCAAATTTAGTATCTTTAAAAAATTCATTACATATATTAGGACGTACCTTTTCAAAAAAGTCATAATTGCATTCTATTTCACAATTTCCTACAAATCAGTTGGCAATGAAATTTTATTATTATTAAGGTAAGCTGGGGTAACTGGACCCACAAGGTAAGTGGCTCATAGGCTATTTTATATATAAAAAAAAACTGTTGATGTCTTTGAAGTTTTAGCAATTGCCGACATTGTACCACCATCTCTACTTCTTAAAACAACATGTGTAAACACCATCATAAGTCAGTCCTTGCTGTGGTAAGTTGCCGATAAGTTCTGTTTTTTTTTTTTGCAAATAACGTGAATTTGGTTGAACGTCCTCTGCTTTTTTTGTTAAAATACGGTAAGTATTTTCATTAAACAATCTGTTTTTAAATATTAGGCATATAAATACATTAATATTATTAGGTATCTATACACATTTATTTCATGTTTCAAATGTAAAGCCGGTGTTCCAGTTACCCCATAAATTTTTCAAAAATAGGGTAACTGGGTATGTATCAGGGGTAACTGGAGCCAACAGTTACTATTATTATTTTGGAGTTTTTCTTACTGCGGGAAATTAATTTCTCTATTGTGTTTTCTTGCTTGCAATAAAGAAAATAATATAAACCTGTATTAAAATTATATAATGAAAATTTAATTTGCATGTTGGCGGGTATCAAGCCTAATTTCTTAAGTGAGATATCCAAACCTCAAAATTTTATGATACAGATGAAGATGTGTACATAAGACAAAGTGACATTATTAGAAAGGTATTGAAACCAAAAAAACAAAACAAAAACAGCTCTGTTCGATATAAAAACATGGTTGCATTCTCCACATCTTTATTGGATTTATCGAACTTTGACTGAGGTTAAATAGAAAAGAGAAGGAGATATTTAAGTAATTACGTACTCGTTTGTTCAGAGATTTATCTTATTTTTTCCCTAAAACATACATGTAATTATATTAATACACGGAAATTATTCCAGAGGGAAACATTCGCCTTGGATACAATATTTCAAATGAAAATCAAATTTCAAAGTAATTGCTTAAAAGGCGCAAAGGCCAACATAGTGAAAAAGATTCCAAGCTGGGACTCGAACCCGGGCCATCAGTATAGCGCACTGACGTTCTACCGACTAAACCACTTGGAAAGATGCACAGCAAGGAAAATTTCTCACTGTTATATGTTGGCAAGGCTACAAACGCAGCACAAGATGGAATATTTACCGTGAGCCACCATCCTGGGGCAAACACGGAAATAATTAAATCCAGCATCGATAGAAACTATATAAATACATATAATGTATTAATATAGTTAACAATAGTTTTTTTTTTTTTTTTTTTTTTTTGGTTTCGATACCTTTCTAATAACATGTGTGACGATGGTGAAAACAACCGGCGATACAGATTTTGCTTTTATTACTCTTAAAATTGTTCTAAATATTGCTTAATTATACATAATCAGAAATATAATATATGGGCCTCTCAACAGCAGACACCCCGAGACAGCTTCTTTCCGAGTTTGGCCGCTATTTGGAGGTGTCAGCTCACCAGAGATAAAAATATATATGTATTGTAAAATGAAAAAGGTGTTCGTTAACTAATGGTGCTCGTAATGAAGGCTTTTTCTTTCAAATGAAATTTGTTGCAAAACCTTTGCTCAATTTAATGTCTTTTTATGACTTTTTAAATAATTTCCAAGCACGAATTTGTATTTAAATATATTTCAATCTTGAGCATTTTTTGTTAGAATATTGTAAAGGGACTATTGGCACATTTATTTGTAACAATAAGCAAATCATATTCCAGACTAAATGAAAAAAGAAAGAAAAGACTCACAGATGCGTGTGTGAAGTGCAGAATGAACTTGGAAATTCTTTCTCCAAAAGCGTCAAATGCCACTTTTGAAAATGATCGCCAATCGGAAACTCCGATATAAACCAATGTGGCGGTTCCTTTCAAAACTAATGCATTTTATTGGTACTTGAAAAAAGTTAATATTTTAAAGTTTTGAAAGTAATCGCCATATTTTAAAACAGAACTTCCTCGTAGTTTCGTAATTATGATCAATTTCAGAAACGGCATTTTCAGTGCATTAAATTACAAAAACAATTGAAACTTAAAAAATATTAAAAGTCATAAAAATAAGCTTCGATTTCAATACATTTAGCACCGAAATAAAGAAAGTACAAGAACCACTGAAGTAAAGAAGAATTAAACCCATTATGTAGACAATTTTTTAAAGTAAGTTATGAGTACCAGATTACAAAAATAAAAGGGGATAGTTCTGATCTTAAAGAATCAAATATGAATATATATATATATATATATATATATATATATATATATATATAGGTATATATATATATATATATATAGGGGAGACTAGGGAGGGTTGACCCACTTTTAACTAAATGATTTTTTATTTTTTAAATATTGAACCTAGAATAAAATTTTATATATCATATATCATTTTATTCGTTATACAATCAGTTATCAAAATAAAATTGCTACATAAGTATAATATATAAGAAATTTGAAAAATCATTGATTTTAATTATGAGAAAATAATAGGTCAAGGTTCCCCAGATTTGGGAGGGTTGACCCAACTTGTTTCATATTGAAATATTTGTGAAGAGGAATAAAATCAGTTTAAAAAAAGCAAAATAACTTTATGCTACATGCTTTAATTATTATAAAAAAATACATTTTTCAAAATATGATGCTTAAATAAACCGGTTTAGACGCAATTGCAAGTCGGAGGAGAAAAATTTTGTTTCAAACATGATTTTGTCTGAGCAAATATAATTGTACAGCAGGGAAAATGAAATTTTGACATTTAAGACAGTATGCCATTAGAGACAGTTTGAGTTTTCATAGGGTTTCATGTATTATTATGACCCGATTTAGGGGCCCCTGTTTTGTCTCTCGGTCCTACTTTTTGTGGCACTCGATCTGACAACTGTAGTTTTCACATAGTTTGGCATTATCTCATTATATTCATCCTGGTGAGATTTGTCTGTAGACCTTCGTAAAGTTTTTGATCGATTCTATGTTCTTTTGCAGCCGCATAAGCACTTGGCTTACCATTAACATCTTCTAACGCTTTCAGTGGCAAAGAAAGTACTTTCAGGTATAAAATGTTGAAATAAATGACTGGCCCCGGAATTTACAAACAAATTGATTTGGAAATAAGAAAATGCTATATTTCACATACATATTAAGTGGAAAGGATTTTAGCAAAATTCTGGTGCCATTGTGGCGTTTTGGAATTAAAATTAAGTGGTTTGATAATCATACCACTGCCACTGAAAGGGTTAAAACTGTTGCTTTCATACTTTCTAATTTCCACTGTTTCTATTTACCTATTGTAAGTAATATTTAAATGGAAAAAAAATCCTATAAAGTTTCCCATTTATATTTCATCAATTTTTTTCTTGCAGTGAATACTATAGCAATTTTTCACATCATTCTTTAATCAGTTTTGAACATTTTCTTTTCCATCACACCATTTTACTGTAGCTTTACACAATAAATGTTCATTTTTTTATATAACCATTAACCTTTCATATTCCAAAGTGTATAATAAAAAGATTTCCAAAACCACGTAATTAAGGGAGACTTGAGCATCTGGTCAATTCTCTCTCACATTGACTGGGTTAAGCCTTCCCACATATCTCTTTTCTAAAGAATAGCACATTCTTATGTTAAGCCTAACTTACTATACAATCTTTAGGCCTGGAATGCAAGCTCGATATTTCTGCATTACTTAAAACCTACTTACTTAAATTTCTTGGTATATTTTATCTGAAAAAGGCTTACAAAATATTTGTAAAAAACACAACTTTTAGGGTAAAAACCCTTCACAATTGATTTTTTTCCTCACCTATTTTGATTATCTGTATGAAACAAAGACTGTTGTTTGAGCATTCTGGTAGCTTTGCTTGAAACCTATTGATAAAACTCCGAAATTCTTTTAAATACGAAAACTGACGGACGGGTCAAGCCTCCTGTATGGACAACCCTCCCTAGTCTACCCTATATATATATACAGGATCTGAACAAAAGAGCAATTTCAAAACGAGATAGGAGAATTAGGAACCCTCCTTAATCAACGAAGCAAGCTATGGTTGCGATATATCTGAGTTGCAACAAATAACAGATTATCGCCATAATTTTGACTTTTTTTCTGCAGATTTTATTATTATTTTACCACAAACACAGCTGTTCCAATCAATATCAAATTTAGTTAAACTTGTTAAAAGATACGTTGCATCATAATAGGTTTGAATTTTTCTGCATTAATGTTCTTAAAGATGCACTGTGTATGCCACTTCATAAGAAGGAAAATAATCGCCATTATGGAGAAGTGTTTGGCCATTCCTGTTATGAAAAGAGAATGAAGATAACATGCAAATAATTATTATTGTGACTTTTTTCATATAATTTATCTATGGAGTACTTATTACCATTTGAAATTATTACGGCAATAAATGAATCGGTATAACGATTATACAGGTAGTTAAATGTACTAAATCGATGGGATCATGCTATAATTGAGTAGGTTTAAATAATCATAAGCAAGTAATTCTTTCATCTTATTTGAATGAATTCTTGCGATTTAGTTTTTTGGGGATTTATTTAAAAAGTTGTACGTTTCATCTTAAACTTTATTTTATACCACAAACATTTAAAAAAAAATCGTTATAAGACAAATATTGAATTGGGAATTGGATTTTCAATAAAATTTTCCGATCAAAATTACTTGATGAATGTGTCAAAAAGTAACTAGGACTTCCCTCAGAGGGATTAGTCTGAGCGATATTGCTGAGAACATAGATTTAATAATAAAATGTAAAAGCAAAGAAAATGAGATGTTATTCTGAATTGTCCATATACTGCGATAATTTGAAATGATGAAAATAAAATAATTATGAATCGTAGAATTACTAAATCTTATATATAAATTCGTATACACTGTTTAAAAAAATGGGAAATCAAACCATTCAAGACAGCCATGCATGGATATAAAATTAAAAGTACGAAATATATTAAAAGTAAAATAGAAAATGAAACACTAAATTATTTATAGCTGAATTTTAACTGTTTAAAATGATGTCAAGAGCGTAATCAGACGCTCCGCACCAATTTGAGTAAGTTTAAATGACAAATATGTGATGTTTAAAAAGAATGGACTATACTTTATAAAGTGTGTGCTCCCCCGGAACAGTTAATATTGTACAATATCTGTTTTCCACGGATGCAATGAGGTTGTCGATAACATTTAAGGAATTCCCTCCGTAAAATCTGATATAGTATCAAAGTACCGAATACATCAACAGTAGCATGCAATTCTTTGTTAGAGTGTGTTTTAGATATGCTCGATCAGATTTAAATGATGAGTGTATGCTGGCCACTACATACGCTGTATTGTTTAGTTTTTAAACATATTCTGCACAAGTTGAGATGTATTTAGCATGTATTAAATAAAAGAAATCGGCAATGATTACAACATAAAGTATGACAAAAGATCTGAATATATCGTCTGCATAACTTTCGAGCTGTCAAAGTGTCATTTGAAGTAATTTACAAATCCATACATATTTATTCAGCAAATCATGCAAGCTAACATACGCCAATATGAACCCGATTATGAAATTTCACCAGAATAAGTTAATATATAAAAAATCTACTAATGATAATTGAGAATATGACCGTATGATAAAATGTCTAGAAAAATGAATCGGATAAAAAATTCATATCACATTTAAAATGGCACTTTCCCTCTGTTAGTGGCCTTGGCGAGAGAGAGAAAAGCCTAGAGAAGGAACACTTTAACAAGTACTTTCGGGAAACCTACTCACTGTTTCATACAGATCTTTATTCAATATTTACACAATTTATTTAATGCTAGGTGGGTATCTATCAGTTTTGTTGCATTTAAATTTGCATGTTTTGCGGAGGAAATGCAGCATTATGAAATATTTAAAGTTGCTGTACCTAATAATCCCAAATAAATGGTAATTGAGATCGCTTTCGGTTCATTTCATCTATTTAAATTTTAAATTTTTTAGAAACCATTCATAGAGACAATTTTATATTTTAAAACTAACCCGAAGCAAAATTTCAAGTTTTTGAGCTCAGCAGTAACACAGAAATAGAAAATTTTCGAAATTTTTTTGTTTTTGCACTGTTTTATATAGCGACATTCTTAGAAATTGTTCTATTGCGAGCATTTACGTCATGATAAATACGTCATGATAAATGATAATAGTCATTTTTACCGACTTCAAAAAAAGTAGGAGGTTATCAATTCGACGCGTATGTATGTTTTTTTTTTTTTTTTTTTTTTTTTTTTTTTTTTTTTTTTTAATGTATGTTCACCGATTGCTCCGGAACTTTTTGACCGATTTATGTTATTTTTGTTTTAATTGAAAGAAGATACTCTCGAATTGGTACCACTTCCGTTTCATCGAAATTGGTTCAGTAGTTTTTTTAATAATTCAACAAAAACCAATAAAATGAAGGATTTCACCCATATTATCATTCATTGTTGCAACCAGTTTCTCAATCATAAGCATAAAACTATGTATTCATATACGTTAGTGCCAAGTTGTCGCCAAACATGGCACAGTTAGGTGAATTATCGCCAAATTTGGCGGCCAAAATAAGTCGCCATAAATGAAGCCAACTTGGCTGTAATTGACTAATTTGACGATATTCCCATTCAAATTCAGTAATGGATCTTCCCCAATCTGTTTCTTCGCATTTTCTAATCGACAGTCCTATTTGAAATTCTCCATTGGCAACTTCCACTAGATAACATTAATGATAACTTTCCTGTATAGGGGCTTCGGGGAGAAAATGAAAATTTCACGCATATTTTCTAACAACCTATTAACTGTCTCGGTACTACTTAGTTATCCCGTCGACAAATTTCGCCAAATTATATAAATCGCCAAATTATACAAATTGACATAATTTTTATTTTAAATAACGAAAGAACAAATAAATGAGTATAACATTAATAAAAATACAAATAAAACGTCGAAATAAAAATCACTTGATGACGTAAACACGTGTAACTTGCTTGAAGCCAAATGAATGTGACATTTACGATCAACCATTATTGGCATTTAGTCTTATAGTTTGGCGATAGATTTTTGATCGACGCGATAACTAAGTAGTACCACTGTCTCATATACACAAGCAAGTTTTTCAATATTTATAAATTTATTTATTCTAAACAACCATTTGTCTACTTTTATATGCAAACACAAGTTGAGCCAAGATCCCTTATGCTGTTAAAGTACAGGATTAACAACAAAGAAAAAAAAAGGAGTTACTCTAATTAGTATTATAGGCGGCATTGTTATGGTGCGGTGCATTTACATGGCACAGAAATTAAACATCAGTAGGCATAAGCATAATTGCGAATGCAAGTCAGTGAGTTACGCAGTCATGAAAACATTTAAATTGGATGAAGAAATGAGAGCAAGTAAATTTGAATCAGATTGCCCGATAAAAGCAAAAGGTGCGCGATACTAACAGCAAACATGGTGTAAAGGAAATGCGAATATCATAAGTTGCTTCCGAAAGTGCTATATATTTTGCAGTACTATATTCACTAAAATACGTCAGTTACTATGCAGACCGATGACACTTTAACCAAGACTATTAAATGAGCATGACGATGAATTTCTAATCTTCCGTAATCGAGCCCACAATTAAGGCTAGCGTGAAACAAAAAAAATATGAGCAGCAATGTGGTTTAATGTAAATGTGGGTATCATAAAATATTTAATTCGCAAAACGCTTCAATGCACCAAATCCTATTAGCTCAGAAACAACAATTGGCAGTGGACTCAATAACAATAGATTACTTAATAGTTTTAAAATCTCCACTGCCCAACGTATTGCAAATGATGATGCAATAAGAAGCATAAATGCCTAAGTGAGTTAAGCTGATTTTGTGAAGAAAGATTAAATACATAACAACCAAAAATAAACAAAATGCCGTCATGATGCAATGAGTTCTCAATTTCTCTATCAGAATCTTTATATTTGGCGAAAGATTAAGCAAATAATTTAAATTATGAATAAAAGCACCATGCTGAAATGCTTAGCATACATTCATTTAAGCACATTGGCATTGCGTATACATTATACATTACATATTGGCACTTGCATAATATCTCCATATAAGAAAATATTAATGCCACCAAAAAATAATTTGTTTTTAAATTCTTGAAGTTACAAATGAATTATATATAAATTCTCTTTTGATACTATAAAAATTTCATCAATGACCAGCCATTTGAGGGAACACCATTTAAGACTGTCCCGCTGTAGTCTTTTCACGATCATTTTTTGATAAGTTATTCGGTTTTCATGTACCCTAATGGCTCATGGTGCATGTAAACTCCGTCGCGGGTGCGAAGACCTCGGAGTTACCTATGAATTATACCTCTGAGGTGCCTTGCCAGGTAAAGGTCTCGTCATCTAATTAAGTTTCTAAATTACGAGATTAACATGAGTAGCAATGCACAGGTGCAAAACAACAAGAAATAAATGTTGAGTAACTGGCATAAAAAAGTTCATAATTAAGAAATAGGCACTGCCGATAGAAAAACGAACTAGGCGCTCATCAGGTTTATTGCCGCTACGTGGCGATTAGGTGGTCTCCTACGCCGATGACAGGTATCAAAAACCCGTTCATCTAGGGCAACCCGAAAGATAAGGGCCTGGTCATTGGTTAGAAACTATGAAAAATGAGTCATTGGGTCTCTGATCTCTATTTCATAGAGCATTTTTAGTAAGCCGAGGAACTTTTTATTGTCAGTTTCCAAAGTTCGATATTTTTTCATGCAAGCAGCATCTCTTGTCGTTCTACCCATGTCCAAATAGAGAAACAAAAATATTCAATTTAAAAATAAAGCTATTAAATCTGAAGAAGAATAAATGTAACATATATATATAAAGAATTTTCACAGAAAACCTGTGTTATTAATGTACACACATATCTGGACAAAAGTATTTACTTATCAAAATAACATCTTTAAAAGTCCGTAATTTCCTCCAAAATAATCATACAAAAATTATAATGCGAAAAAAACTAAAAAGTGAAAAATAAACTTTTTTACCAAAAATAAAACCGACTTCAAAAACTACTACAAAGTAAAAAATAATTTTTTTACATAATAATTAATAAGAAATTAAATTAAGAGCATTGTATTTATCATGCGTATTATTATATTTATGCACATTAATTTGATTTTTTGGAATCGGTGCCAGCCAAGCCAAGTTCAAAATTAAAATTGTTCATCCAATACACATCGTAGCAAGATTCAGCAAAGCCGTTTAGGAAAAAAATTCCATTCTCAATCAACATTGACACCATCCTGCATTTGAAAATCTGTCTTTGCTATGATTTTTTTACATAATAGCCTGTATAAACGCACTAATTTTATAATAACCCTTAATTTAGCACACATAATTACAGCTAATCTCACTTGAAAATACACGTTTATAAAATCAGATGAAATGTTTCAAAAATGGTAAAATTAATTTTTTTTTAACTAAATAACAAATCGTAAAAAATCTCGTAGATGTTTGGATGTGTGTCTGTTGGATACTTAACTTCGTTTGGCTGGCACCGACTCCAAAAAATCAAATGAATGTACATAAATATAATAATACGCATGGTAAATACAATCCTCTTAATTTAATTTCTTATTAACTATTATGTAAAAAAATTATTTTTTACTTTGTAGTAGTTTTTGAAGTCGGTTTTATTTTTGGTAAAAAAGTTTATTCATGTTTATATTCTTAACAATTCCATGTACTTCGTTACTTAGATCATCTTTAGATCTTTTTCCGCTTTGTTTAGTCTTTCGATTTTTTAGAATTCGTTCTACAACGAGCGTTTACATCTTATTAATTACTACCATGCCAAAGTTCTAGTTTCTAACCCCAACAGTATCCCAAAAATTCCAGTACTCGAAAGAAATCATAGTTTAGAACCTTTCTAGAAATTTTTATGTTTATCCGTCAAACTGAACCTTTGAGAGAGTGCCCATTACGAGTATTTACATCTTAAAAGTAACTACCGCACCAAATTTAAAGTTTCTAACACAATCAATATCGCAGAAATCGCAATTTTAGAACTATTTTGCTCCTGCAGCGATGTAGGTTCTTGCACTGACATAAAATAGTCTGTTTTTCGGAGCTGAGATGGCCACCAACATTTTTTTAAGTTGGCTATGTAGTTTCAGAGATAACATCTCACAAACATACAAGCATTAATAGTATTATACATTTTATAATATTATAACGCTTTAAAATGTTAGAATTAGATATACAGATACAAAAGCCATTTATCTGTTACAAACTAAAGTGCCCGGCGTTGCCCGGAATTTGAAGGACGTTTTTTCTGAAAAATCAATTTCAAAATTTAACCTACAACACAAAACAAACATTAAAAAAAGCAGTGGAAATGTTGTATGAATGAATCATATGAAAACGCTATATAAAAATGTATAAATGTATATAACAGACGCAAAAGAGTACAGCTATAAATGAACTTATTTCAATTTATAATTGGAGCAATAATGTTAAAATACGCCAATATTTTCCTAATCGGGTTTTTGTCATGCTTCAATACATTTTTCACACTCATATGACGTTATACTATATCCACCACGTCCTTTATATTTCCAATATGACGTAATATTTTCCTCTTTCACGTGGAAACCTTAAAATAGAAAAGTTAAGAAGTTATATCCACTTTCATTTAAATTCGTCAAATTATTTATTTCATTTTCAATTTTCACGTGAATATCTTGCAATAGAAAAGTTATGACGTAATATTCATCTTTTTTTTTAAATTCGGCAAACTATTTATTTCATTTTCATTTTTCTCGTGGAAATCTTGCAGTAGAAAATTAATTGTTGTAGTATTAATTTTATTGTGTTTTTTAATTGTTGGCAACTGCTATAACGAAAAATGTTTAAATTCGATAAGAAATTGCTGTTAAATTGGTGGTATTTTATTAATTAAAAATTAACTATAAATTATTTCGTTTCCGGATTACTTTAGGTGCCTCGGCCATGTTTTAATACACATGTACGTATATTTTCACAATTTTGGCTTCCAAATTGTGGATTTTTATAGAATTACAAACAGACAGATAGACAAGTTTTCATTTTTATGTATCTCTCTATTCTAAAAAAAGAAACTAACGCTGTCACCGCCGCCGCCGGTTTTGAATTTTTTGTGACCGGAGGTTTTTTTTCGTTAATATTAAGAAAACTATTGCATACAGAAAATGTGAAAATCGGTGGTATTATAGCGAAATGTTTGATCAACACGCTGATGCATACAGTTTTCAAATCGAAGAATTATTTAAAGAGATATTTAATGCTAAAGTTGGACAAAATCGTTCCATTAAAAAAGTTTTATAGGAGCAAAAACTATGTATGGGAATTTAATAATTTTTAGATCATTTTATTCAACAGAAAATCCCGGTGTGCAGATTCCATTAATTTTTTTAATTTGACTCATTTTTTTTGAGGTTTTATTTCTATTTTAAATTCAAATATTCAGCATTTTGACAGATATTTTTTACATATTTTAGAAAATGGTATTAATTTAAACTGTTGCCAACTGTATAAACGCGCAAACAATAATGTTTGCTTCAAATAAAAAAGAATATTTACACGTTACTATTATAAACAGAAAAAAACCCCTTCAAATTAGAATTAAATAATTAGTTATAAAAAGCAGGCACTTATTGGAAATTACGCCATAAAAACTATATTTATATGTGAATTTTAAAAGAGAAAGGATATTGTAAAATAAATTCATTAACATGCGTTAGAAGTCTGAAATTGAAGAAATTACGTCACATTATACTTATTATGCAAAATGAACAAAAAATAGTATTGCAAAACAGTTTAAATTTAAAAATTGCGCGAGACAAAATATTAGAGGTTAAATATTAGATTTTTTCAAAATTTTATTATCTGTCGTTTGATGTGAGGTGTTCAGCTATAAGTATGCAAAATTTCATGTCTCCAACTTAATTAGGGGCTGAGTTAGAAAAATTGCTTAAGATACAGAAGTTAGAGCCCAGAGGGTTAAATATTAGAGTTTTTTCAAAATTTTATTATTTTTCGTTTTATGTGAGGTGTTCAGCTATAAGTATGCAAAATTTCATGTCTCCAACTTAATTAGGGGCTGAGTTAGAAAAATTGCTTAAAATACACAAGTTAGAGCCCAGATGATTAAATATTAGACTTTTTCAAAATTTTATTATTTGTCGTCTGATGTGAGGTGTTCAGCTATATGTATGCAAAATTTCATGTCTCCAACTTAATTAGGGGCTGAATTAGAAAAATTGTTTAAAATACATAAGTTAGAGCCCAGAGGGTTAAATATTAGACTTTTTCAAAATTTTATTATTTGTCGTTTGATGTGAGGTGTTCAGCTATAAGTATGCAAAATGTCATGTCTCCAACTTAATTAGGGGCTGAGTTAGAAAAATTGTTTAAAATACACAAGTTAGAACCCAGAGGGTTAAATATTTGACTTTTTCAAAATTTTATTACTTGTTCGTTTGATGTGAGGTGTTCAGCTATGTGTATGCAAAATTTCATGTCTCCAACTTAATTAGGGGCTGAGTTAGCAAAATTGCTTAAAATACACAAGTTAGAGCCCAGAGGGTTAAATATTAGACCTTTTTCTAAATTTTATTATTTTGCCGTTTGATGTGTGGTGTTCAGCTATAAGTATGCAAATTTTCAAGTCTCCGACATATATAGTTTCTGAGAACGGGCTCTGTGACAGACGGACAGACAGACAGACAAAGGAGTGAGACAGGTAGGGTTTCGTTAGATGAACGAAACTCTAAAAACATGCTGCGGATGACTGTAACAACATCCTAAAATTGCATTACCATCAGCGATCTACCAATTCCGAATTTAGTTTATATTCGTTTCATATATTCTTATGCTTTTGTGCGGCCCTGTAAAATAACTCTCAATAATATGTACAGTAAAACCTTTGAATAGCGGACACCTCGAGAATGCAGAATTTGTCCTCTATTTGAGGTGTCCGCTACTGAGAGTAAAACATGTAAAGTTATTTAAGTGTCGGTAATTAAAAAAAAATGCCCGCTAAATAGAGGTATCCGCTAATCGGGTGTGTCCGTTATGGAGGTTTTACCATTAAAACCTCTGAATAGCGAACACCTCGGCAGGGCAGAATTTGTCCTCTATTTGGAGGTGGTCGCTACTGAGAGTAAAAAATGTACAGTTATTTAAGGGTTGGTAATCGAAAAAATGTCCGCTAAATAGAGGTGCCCACTAATGGGGTGTGTCCGTTATGGAGGTTTTACTGCATAACAATATCATCCTTTACAAGAAAATTGCATGCTATATATAGACAGACAGACATCCAGAGAAAGATAACCTCCCGGAGCAATAAACACTCATGTCTTTTGTTTCAATCATCCACAATTGTATGTCATACAACAGGCTAAAAACAGTCACCGTGGTACGGAGTACTGTATTATTATTTGTTTGCCCACCAAAACTGGTTGCCACGGGTTGTTGCAATGTTTGTGGTCACGTAGTTGAAATTGATCTAATCAACGTTCCTGCGTTGGTATTTATTTTTATTGGCTCCATGTGTTCAAACCAGTTGTCTACGAAAACATCCCCCTGTGAAAGTGACGCACACTAAATTTCTGTGACGTATGCAGATAAATTGTGCTTTTCTATCAGTTTTTTTTTATATAATTTTTAAACTGTTTGGAATTTATTTTTCATAGTAGGTGCATTCAGTAGGTGGCCCTCATAGGTACCTTCTGGTGCAATCAGAAACGAAATCCGACAAATATTTTTTAAGTTATGCTTGACGAAAGGTTTTTATTAGGCTTTTTCTTTAGTAGGACATGGCGTTAATATCCATCGTAGCTGTAATGTGTCCGGATAGTAATGTTTCGCTGAGTATTAGCCTTCGCTTCGCTCAGACAACAAATAACAAAACAAAAGCCACAGAAATACAGAATTTGTACGGGAAATAGTATTTAGTAAGATTTGTGTATTTTTCTAGATGAAATATCCAATACAAATCACGTCTTGAATATATCAATAAGTAACGAATATACAGGGTGGTCATAATTAAAGTTACCCTGTTTAGACCTACGTAGAGTCCGCTGTAGTTAACAGATATCGGTGAAACATGGAATGTAAGTTATATGGACCATAGGGAAATGAAATACGCAATAAAAAAATTAGTTCAAATTTCGACCACCAGGTGAGAAGGAGGCGAATGAAGACTAAAAATCTCAAACTGGAAACACAAACCTTTTTTTATTTACATCATATGTTCAATATGCATTCTATTTGCGTCAAGCACATGTTCAAAGCGTATTAGAGCGTGTTTAACAGTAGCTCGAAGGGTTTCTCGATCAATTGCAGCAACGTAACGACTTATGCTTGCTTTCAAATCAGGCGGAGTCCATATGCTTCCTCCATACACACGATCTTTCAGGAAACCCCACAACCAGAAGTCACAGGGATTTAGGTCCGGAGAATGAGGAATCAAGGTTGCCGGAAAACTTCTAGAAATTACCCTATCATCTCCAAAGTTAGCACGAAGTGGTGCCGCCACTGCTTGGGTGAGGTTGTGCACCATCTTGCATGATTACGGTATTCTCTAAACACTCTCGGTCTTATTGTGTGGCTATGTAATGTGGTGAACCATCTTGCATGATTACGGTAGTCTTTAAACATTCTCGCTCTTGTAAGGATGGAATGACCTGCTGCTGATGGAAGTCTTAGTAACAGAATACCTTTTAGGACCCTGAGAAGTGTTCTCCTCAAAAAAGGGACCAAGAATGAAGTATTGACTGTTCTATTGACTGAAGTACCTGAGTATTGACTGTTCCATCTAGGAAAAAATACGCCTCGTCCGACCACAAAACGTTCCAAGGCCATGCATTTTCAACGGCTATTCTGGCAAAAAAACATCCTCGCAAATTGAGTTCGTGTGTCCGGGTCTGCAGGGTTCAGCGCTTGCACAACGTAAATCTTGTATGGGCAACAATTTATAATGGATCGAAGAAACTTTCTTACTGTAAACCAAGGGGTAGACAAATCACGTGACACCGCTCAAGCACTTGCCGAAGAATATTGGGAACCAACCGCTCTTGCGACCACCGCAAGAGCTACTTCTTCCGCAGTTTCATTTGAAAGTTTCGTTTCCGTCCACTTCCTTGTAGCACAACTGGCTCCCCAATCTCTTCGAATTTAGACATAATCTTTTTCGAAGTCTGCCTTGACATTGGTCCTTTCCGTAAGCCTTACAAGCATCGATATTCCCTCAGTGCAATTGACAAGTTACTGCCATTCTGATAAACCAACTTCACCAGTAACGCTTGTTCCTCCTTCTCTAACAGTATGGTGCAGAATGACTTTACGGCAGCGATTACTGGCTTTATAAACAGCTCCAAAATTGCACAAAGTCCTTTCTCATAGATGAAAACCGCCATCTATTGGTCGAAATTTGAGATAATTTTTTTATTGCAGATTTCATTTCCCCATGCTCGATATAACTTATATTCTAACTTTCATCAATATCTGTCAACCAGAGCGGACTCTACGTAGGTCTAAACAGGGTAACTTTAATTATAACCACCCTGTAGGTTTGAGATTGTCCTTGAAGAGATAAAATTACTAAAATCCTAGTTAAATTCTAATTTTCACTATAGAAATAAATTCAAGAAAAGTGCGGAATTTTTACTGTAATACATCATGATAATAGAATTTCCGTATTTGTTCAGAGTTTTTGTATTACTTTATTAATTATTTATACTTTTTTATTATATTTTATTGTGTAGGGTAGACCGGGTCACGTTTACGTGGTTTTTTTCAATGATTTTTCTAATTTTTATGTTTTAACTTAGGAAATTTTAGACATTGTGATTTTAGAAAGCAGTTAATAAAGTCAAAATTTGTGTATTCAGTTGTTGCCCTATTTGTATTTTTAACCGTAAAAAAAATATTGTTTAAGTCCAAGTCCTACGTAAACTTGCCCCGGCGGCGGGGCAAGTTTATGCATCAAGTGGGGCATACGGTTTGGGCATCAAGTGGGGTTTACCCATATTATAACTGATACCATGGAGTAAGTGAAATAAATATTTAATCAAATTGAAATGTTTCATTTATAACTTAAAGCACTGTTTAAAAGTAAAATAAATTAAAGAGAATTAATTAAAGAACATTTTATAGGCTAAACTGAAAACATAGGGTTTATTGCTAATTAAAAACAGAAACTATTTAGTCATCTTCATCATCAATGTTATAGTTTTTACAAACAAAACATAAAGTATTTGCTTTTACACACTTGTCATGGAACCACCTTTTGCATCTAAGACATTAAACGCATAAGACGTTCGCGCAATAACAACGTGCGTAAAAGTGCCCCGATGTCAATGCGTAAACGTGCTCCGTCGCCATGTTTGGATTTATTTTTAACGTGCAAAGAAAATTAATAACATTTCTCTTCATACAAATACAGTTCTCAAAAAAGGATAAAATTTTGCTAATGTTCATTGATTTGTTTACCCTTAACTAAGTATAATTAGTTCATAATAAGTTTCAATAAGTTCAACACAAAATTTACTCACCTTGACAGAAAACAGGTTACCTTTCCGCATGCTGAACCGAAGCTCGACTGAAGCTCAAAAACATGTGAGAATACCTGCTAGGGTGCAGCATCAATCGGCCATGACTGGTGGCGCGGCAGTTATAACTTGTTTCGGAAAACTTGCACTGCGTAAATGTGTCCCGATGTACCCTAGTTCCATTAAGAAGTAATTTTATATGTATGCTTTGTAGAATGAACAATGTATTTCATTTCTCAAAACACATTATCGAAGACATTACGTTAAACAACACATTAGATATGTTGAAGAACAATACATTGCCTATGCTATATCTGATGTGGCTCTATACCTATACATTTAAATAAATTCTTAGTAAAGAATTTGAGTAAGTTTTGTAATGAATATGTACTATGATTATTAGAATTGAAATAGGATATCTACTCTATCTTAACCAACAAAAGGTATTAAATGAAAAAAAAAATAACGCAACAGTTTCCTGTATGTTTGAGAAGCTTTACAGAAAATATGCATGCACTTTCATGCAATATATAATACGAATTCGAGTGATTATATCTTACTTCATTGCACGCCAATTGGTGTATTTTAATAAGCTTGATATAAAAAAAATGTTTGTGCCATATCATAATTGTTATTCACATTCATTTTCACTGCTATTATTGTCACGCTCTGTACATGGTTTGATGCTCTATAGTCGACCATACATGAATATTTTTAGGTATCTGTGAAAAAAAAAACCTTTGCTCGACAGGAAAATAAATTAAAAAACATAAAGCAGTACTACGTACCTTCCCAACATATCTGAATTTGCCAATTGGTCATAAATTAGAACATATAAAGTAGAAAAAAGACAAATCCTTTTACAACAACAACAGAAGAAAAGTGATGGGATTCCAACCATGACACCAAAGGTTAGTCTTGGAATATATATAAATTTATATTAGGGGTCTCAGCCCCCTGCAAGCTACGCACGCCAACCTTCGTTCAGGATTCGCAGCCTCTAAAAACATAGTAAAAAATATTTTTAAAATATAACCAGGTTACGGAAGATGGACGATATTATCTCTATAAAGGCGGCTATTTTAGGTAATCTGGTTGTCGAACTTTTATGTTTGAATGGGGCATTTTTGGATTATACATCATATGGCCTTATCCATCGCTATCAAATCAACTGACGGCTGTTTTCGGGATTGATAAGTGAGATCAATTACACATTTGAAAGTCTGCTTGTCTAAAATGGTTAGGTTAAAAATTTAGCTATCTTTATGACTTTTATATAGACGTTATGGACAATATTGTTCCTTTCGGTTCGAGGTTAAAAAAAAACCGTCTGCTTTGGAATAATTTTCAGCATAACGGCACTGAAAAGCATTTTGTTTTGAAATTTTACTCTTATGTTTTATGTTTTGATCGAGCTTCAGATATTTTCAGGAACAGATATAACTCATTCATGAACTCTTTTCTCTATTTTAATACACCACCCTGCATATTTTCATGTTACAATATATATTGTTAATAGTAATCAATAAGAATATTCGAATTTTTCAATATGTATTTATCGAACAGAAATTCGTACAAAATAAAACGAGGGTATTTTGGGAATACATTCACCTGTATTTACGCTGCATCAAGTGATGCAATATGTAAACAAATTTGCTATCCGCACTACTTTTATACCATGTGATGTCAGATAAATGTTCTCCGGAATGAAAAACCGTTTTAAATGTATTGTTTTAACATATGACGCAATTTTACATATTAAATTCATTTTTCATGTTATAATTTATTTTTAAGCCTTTTTTCTTGGAAGATTCACGGGTAAATATAATATTTAATTTAAAGAGTTCGGCAATATTATTATTTGAGCTTTTTAAATGTCTCGTAATTATCACTTTTAAATGCGTTTCGCGTGTAATAATTTTATTATTTTAGGCACTTTAAATATGACGATATTTAATAAAAAATGTGCATGTTTTTCAACAAGCTGACTTGTTGCGTGACTACACAACTTAATGTAGGCAAACATTCGAACTAACTTGCTTGAAATTATGCTAAAATATTCGTATTTTTCACGTAGTTATAATATATTGTATTATATGTAGGAAATAATACGTCATAAATTACTAACTCTGCGAGAATTGTTACTTTCTGCCCACATAAAGTTGGGAAGTACGTCTTTTGATGGGTCATGAAGTCACATGCACATTATCTATATTTGGGCATTTTACATATGACGTAATTATCACATTTAAATCTGTTTCGGGTGTAATATATTTTTTTAAAGTTTTCCTTCTTTTTAAATATTTACGAATAATATTTTGATGTAACTTTTTAAACACGTGATCGTTTAATTCTTATTTAAAAATTTTCTTTCAGTTTTTAATAATTTCACTTTTCAATTTTAATTTGAAAATGACGAAAAAGAATAAATATAAGATAGTGGCTATCTTTATCCCGTTTGTCCCTTTTTTCCACAAAAATGGAGTAATTTTGTTGCCATCATTAGATAAATGTCATGAAAATTAGAAAAAAAAAAATATCTCGAAAACTAATTCGAATTTAAAATTTCTAATGACATTTTTGTCATCTGCAGATCACTGCGGATAATTTGTGTTGATTTCAAAGCCAAACGTTTCATATTTTAAGAGAAATAACTATAAAACGTAATCAGTCGTTTAATAAGTCGTTTCATAAAATCGTTTCATAAATTAGCTTCATTAGGATTTTATACATATAGGGTAGATATATATATAGGGTAGATGTATATCCTCCAAATGACCTATCTATCCTTTAATTAATTTTACTCGTGGAACAGGAGGAACCGCGGCCCCATCATGATTAGGCTGCTGTGAAAGTGTCCCAGTCGAGGAAAACCTTATCGAAAAAAAAAATTTAAAGCTATTTTCATTTCGTCAAGGACTTCAATCATCGGGATCGGTATAGCAGGGCGGCTGATACATTAGGTGACAGAGTCGGCTTTCATGTTATATATATATATATATATATATATATATATATATATATATGTATATTTAGATGAACATATGAACTCTAAAGAATCAAAATTAAATATGTATGTACTGTGTATACTGTGTACATATCTATATATAGTGTACAGTACATATATATATATATAGTGTGTGCTTGTTGTGTGTGTATACGAATTGTATAATGTCCTCTCAATGTATAAATATTTCTTATCATGTTACATGAAGTTCAAAATTCAAATAAATACATAAATGTTTAATTCACAATATGCGTTTTCCTAATTACTTTCAAATGAAGAGCTTCTTAAACTATAAATCATTAATATATATTTTTAAATAAATAAGTTTGAGATTTTAATATCCTTTCCTCATAGTTGACAAGTTTCTACACTGTTAAGAATTTGCAGCATTCTGTCCAGTCATTTGACCGTTTTTATCGAAAACGGTTACACAACCGTAATTTAACACTATTCTGACCATATTATTGGCCATTTTATTGTCAGAATATAGTTAAATTACGGTTATGAAATCGTTTTTTCAAAAAACAATCGAATGGCTGGACAGAATGCTGCAAACTTTTAACAGTGTATGCTTCGGTTTGTTTGTTTGCCGTCTGCCGTATACTTCTTTATTTCCAAGTTCTAACTCGCGCAAATATACTCGGATTGCTGTGTAATTGATATACGTTTTGATGTATATAGTGGCATGTACGGTACTGAAAATGAAGTGCGTGTAGCATTTGTATTTATTTTACAAAGAATTCCGTTACATTATGGTCTTCGGGAAATAAAATCGTTTGCATGTAATAATACTACATTATTTCAAACTGTAATGAAACTGGCAGAAATTTCTAAGGTGCACTAAAACATGCTTTTTGTTAAATATGGAATGCAAAATATTTATCATTCATTTATGTGCCACACAAAAGAATTCGGTTTTAACGCGGTCTTCGGGAAAATTATTTGCAGCTCATTTATGTGATGTTACACTATTTAAAACATGATAGAATTTATATCACTGAGATTCACTATACGATACATGTAGAATATAATGCGCATAGCATGTATCCTACATTTAAAAGGACATACAAAACATTTTGAGTACAGTACTGCATATTACCAATAATTGCTAAAGCGCATTTTCAGTTATGGTTTCTGTTTTTATGTTTAATTAAATATTTAACTACTACGTTTTTTGTATACGTTCTGCAGACTATATACTGAGATACGCAATAGAATTGGAAAGTATTAATATATATAGGCGTGAATTACTTAATGGTGGTTTTTTATCGAGTTATACAGTTCACAGATCAGCTATAATTAGTAAACTAAGAGAAGCTTATAGAAAATAAATATCTAAACTATAAATATTTTATGCAAAAAATAGAACACATTGTCATTTATGGCGGTAATTGATGGAAGTGTGTTTTTAGTTGTTTAATGCATTTTTGGTCTGAATTAAATTTCAGCTTAATATGAAGCGTTCATATGTGGATAATATAGAAATATCTACAAAAGAATTTGACTATATTTCCTACTACTGGCAGATATTGCTAAAGAGGCGAATTAGTCATCTTTGTTGTGCTGTTTCTATCCAAACTAAATTTTAGTGTACTATCTAGAACATATCTATAGGCAATTTACAGGGTTGCCTAAAAAATTCGATTACCTTCCCAGCTATGTAAGGTAATTGCAGAAATCTGTTTTTCAATTGTGTTTTACGTTTTCTAAATTTCTTTTCAGAGATATTATGTTTCACATTATTAAAGTTTTGTTAAACCATCTGGAGGTGATGGAAAATATTCCATAAAATATTCATAATATATGATTTTCCTTCTTGTTATTTTTAATTTATGCTTTAATAAGAAAAAACCAACTTCTATTAATTTAGAAACTTTCTCTGAAATGTAAGAAAAATAAAATTTTTGTTGCTTTATTTAATTCTATATAAATATATATATATTACTAAGAGTATTATATTTATAGGGTAATTATACATGTTTAAATCCTCTAAAACGTTGATGTTTTTATTTTATTTTTTTTAAACTAATCTTTTGCTTTAAAAATAATGTAATTTGTTTTTTTACTGCCGAAAATATTCCCATTTGTGCAATTTAAGACTTTTTTTTCATTTTTCTGTTAGGTAGATTTCGTAAGAAATACTACCTATTGCAGTCGTTACCATGGTGCGACTTTCGAAAAATTCCTTCATAACTTTTCATTACATGACCCCAGGAACCCAAAACCACCCCCACCTAAAAAGTTTATATATATATATATATATATATATATATATATATATATATGTATGTATGTACTAAATTTTGTCCGCACGATAAAAGTCGCAATTATGCATGGAACGTCTTCAAACTCGCCAACAACTTTAAGATGGCTAATTTCTCGGCGGGGATTGAAAATGAGCAAAATCGGTCCAAGGGAATGGGAATGGGGAAGGTTTAAAATTTTGAATACCGTCTTAACATGATTCTGATAAAACCAGCTTTTACACAACAATGGCAGGAAAAAATAAATATTTTTCGTTATAGCTGTTGCCAACAATTAAAAAAAAGCAATAAAATTCTCACCACAACAATTTTTTTTCTAATGCAATGTTTTCATGTGAAAAATTAAATTAGATAAACAGTTTGACGAATTGAAAACAAATTGAATATTACGTCATAAGTTTTCTCGAGCAAGATTTCTGCATGAAAATTCAAAATTAAATAAATAGTTTGACGAATTAAAAACAACAACAAAATATTGCGTCATATTGAAAATGTAATGGACCACAGCAGGTGAATATGCAACGTCATTGAGTTTGAAGAAACGGATTAAAACATGATAAAACCCGACTATGGAAACATTAGCATATTTTAACGCTTTGAGGTTCTCTGAGTTTGATTTAGCCATTTTAAAACCTATTCCATATACATGCGTCCGTGTATATTAGAATTTTCACAAAATGTTTAGCTCCCTTGAGCTCATTCTTAGCGAAGGAACTGGGTTTATCTTTAATCTTGATTTAAGTTTTGTTGGTGAATTTAGTACTTAACTTCGAAATCTACCTCCGCCTGTAGGCCCGAGCCGGCAGGGATTTTTTTTAATTTTAAAATCTAGTAACATTCTTCATCTCTTTAAATAAATATAATTCCGTAAATGCCAAAATATAGCCGTAAAGTTAAATTTTGTATTTTTGTATCTGTGGGAAATCTAAAAGTGATATTACACCTGACACAGTTTTTTGTGCACATTGAAGAATATTTTATCTTCTTGAGAAATTTAATGGGAAAATAAACAGTTTTGTTGTTATTCACATTAATCTTTTTTCATCAAAATATGAGACTAAGCAAACAAAATAGAATTACCAGTTTTATTACTATGCACACTTTAAAGGAATTAAATTTATATCATGGTGTAGAGAGATTCTATAATAATATTAGATATATGAATTAGCGATGAAAGATGTAATAGCGATTTCAAATGTAAAATTTATAATGGTTATATAAAATTTTAATGCTTATTAAAAAGAAAAAGAACTTGCATTTTTAATTGTTGTCTACATTCTTTTGTATTTTTAATTTGCAATGTATTTAAAATTATCCATTGTATAAAATTACACAATCGTAACTTTTCCTAAATTTCAATTCTTAACGGTCTATGTCGCAACATACGCGTCATTGCGCTGTTACGTAATTGGTTAAATGGCACTAAAAGTGCGAGAAAAAGTATTTAATAAACCTTTATCTGTCCAATGCCGCAATATATGCTTCATGACATATTACTTATTAGTTTGAATACCGCATACATTGTGACAATATCATTTTATCGTTTTTATTAGAGCGTCCCTTTTTTTGCAGTTTGTAGAAATATTAGTAGGCGTTATCTTATTATCTGAAAAATATATCAATAAACTTTCATTAAAAGCTCATTACTTTTTGTGTTATTTATTATATAAAAATCTTTACTACATAATGTCTCATTTGAGCTTGGACACAGCGGTGAATGGAATATGAAAGACTTCTACACAGTTAAAGGTTAATTTTTTCACTTCTATATTTATGTTTTATTTTGAGGGAAGAATGAAAAATCAATTTCACATTATAAATTTGTAAGCCGGTTAATACGTGTTAGCGACCACTGCTGATCATTACACAAAACTTTGTACTGAAATACGAACGCTGAGAGAGGCCGGGACAAGTCTGATGTGAGGCAGGATAAGCACCCTTCGACGCCCTCAGAACACAGAAGTCCGAAGTCTGAAGTTCTGCTCCAGGCGAACACTCCGTATTGATTTACCGCCAGTCGGAACTGAGGATCTCCTATTGTAAGGCTACCCCTGTGGTTCAAGCCAGCGGACTACAAATTTGTAAAAGTACCATAGTTGATCGGTTAGTAGATTAAGTTCATATTATAAAAAAAAAAAAAAACCTCGGGGGCGATCTTATTTTGGCCAAATAACGACCGAAACGACTAAATGAAAGCTCCAAATCACACAGGAGGAAGGGATATTTAGTTGGAAGAGAATAAAATATTTTGTAGAATGCCCAGATCCAAAAACTTCAGTGTTGAGCAGTGACATACTTTTTTGTACGTTTCTTGCACTCACTAAGAAGCTATGGATATTGAATATTGCTTTAAAAAACACAATTTCAAAAAAATATAATAATGAAGTGAAATTATTTTATTACGTCCAAACTATGTCAATAAAGTGTCACTAAAATTAAGAATTTGTTCCTATTTCTTATGATAATCTTTAGTACATAATTTCTCTTCGTATAAGTTTGGACACAGTAGTATGTTCCCTTAGGTTTTTAATTATAGAATACTTGCCTTACACTCTTGCCTAACATAGAAATACATAACTTCCCATATAATACACCTCTTTTATCCAGCACATACTCAAGAAGATTTTCACTTCAATCACCGTCATATCCTAATGCTCATGAAATATAAAAAAATATTTCCACTGTGAGGCTTCTTGGAACCTCAAATTGTCCGCTTTAAAGCTTCCTGGAGATCTCCACAGTCACTCCCATAGGTTCCTTCAAAGGAGATTCTCATGAAAATTACAGGAAGTAATACAGTATAAATTTGTAAATATTCAAGTTAAGGGATTACAGAAAAATTAGCAGGTAATTATGTTTATCCGATGCAATGTAAAGAGTAAGAAGTGCTATTAAAAGGAAGACATTTTGTGTTTAATTTTTAATTCTGATTCATAAGTTAATGAAAATATTATCGTGTAAAAATACTTCAGTTAATCCTTTTACAAATAAGTCTGCAATTAAAAACATGTCTTGCATATTTGGACACAGTACGTATTATTTTTCGCACACTTAATTTTCGCAAAATGTACTAAAACTTTGACTAATTTGCTGTTATACATTTAAAAATTTGAGCCATAAATTTTGTGCAAAAACAGTTTTTAGTAAAAATGTTATGAGCAATTAAATTTCATTTCGGGTTTTATAGACCCAAGGAGAACAGCAGGGTTAAGATATCAGTGAATAAAGCGTTTTTAAGACATTGTTTTGGCATTTCTTCATGAAAGAAAATAACGCCTCGGTTGTAGGTAAAAACTTATGTGGCACGTTAGGAAGTAGAGTAGTAAATGTTCGGACTTGTCATTGATTGTTTGTCTTATTTCGTTCCATTCATTTCAGTTTAAAGAATATCTTTTATCTAGACAGCCATCTAAGGTCGATAATGACATTTTTCTGTCCATGTTGGAGAATATTAGTAACCCACATCAAATCAGTAGAGCAACTGCAAATGAGATCGGATTCAGCCAGTCGACAGCTGAAAGAAAAATCAGAAATCATGGATTTATCTTGAAGCAGAGTATTTGGGTTCCGCACACATTTAAAAAACCACAGAACTTTGGCATCATTATCTTAAACTTACGATACATGATTTTTTTTTGTACAAAAAATGTGATCCTAATAGCTGCGTATATAACAGAAAATACTAAAAAAGTCCCAAGTCAACTATTTTCCAAAATTTATGCAACATTGAAAGACTGCGTAATAGTTTCATTATAAAACTATACAGTACTTGTATTATAGAAAAAGCATTTTAGTTCCTGAAATGAATATATTATGTAATTGTATGTATATTTTAGTATTAAAAATAAATGTTCTGCGGGATTTTTTCTTATTAGTTATTGCACAATACTATCTATTTATATAAAATCCAAGTCTCTGTGTGTCCCTCACGATTCCGGTAGGACCACCTCACTGAAATGAGAAATTGTTGAAAAATACTAATGCAGGGTTACCATAGTAGCGCCAAATGTTGGTCAACTTGGCAATAGCTGGCTGATTTGGTGAAATTCCCATTTAAAACTATTAATCTTTCATAAAGGAGGTCACCAAAATTTAATTTAAACTCCGCTCTTTTAAGTTATTTTTTCAAAATCTATGGGTGAGAATTTAAAGTACATCTTTACATCTTCCTCCCGATGCTATTAATAAAATAACCGGCAATAGATGACGCTGTACTGTATGAGCTCCTAACTGCGCGATTTTAATGTGCTTTAGATACTTTTCCAGTATAGGTGCGTTGGCGAAAAAGGAAATTTGGCAACATTTTCCCGGAACCTATCCACTGCTTGATTTTATATACATACGCATTTTTTTTCCGATATTTATACGCTTTATTTATACGATTAAAAAGCCGTTTCTCTAATTTTATACAGAAAGAGATGTAATTTGTACACAAAAACATGAATAATATACATATAAAATAAACATATAAAAAAAAACGCTCATTAAGTTTGTTTTCATAGCTGTTTATATGATCTGACAAAAAATTTCAATATTTTTCCGTTATACAGACACCATGCCAAAATGTAATACTTTTCCGTTATACGGACAGCATTTGTCGCCAAGTGCAATAGTTGGCGCAAAATGAAAATCACGTGAATTGAAACGGCACAGATGTCATATTCGCCCCACATTGGCGCGATTTTTTTCGGTTGCCAATTTGGCGAAAACCTCAACAGCATAAACAACATAATCCGGGTTACCACATCAAGCAAAATAATGACACTTTGGCACAAGTTAAGTACCTGTTGCCTATATGATATTGGCGACAGAAAAAAATCGCGCCAATATGGGGCAAATATGACATCTGTACCTTACAAACTTTTACGAACTATATTATTAAATCACAAATATATACTTAAAATAAGTGAACAAATAACTGTTATACAATAAAGTAATAAAATAAAAAATCATATTAAACTGCTGCCATAATTATAAATATCTTTCAGCATTGCAGTAAACATTTCATTTTTTGAACGAAGGCGTCGCCACATAAAATCTATGAGATACGACTCTAAATGATGACGAAGTCTTTTCCCCGAAGTCTTTTATTGCACCATTTTGCGATGCCCATATTCTCTGAACATTTGGAGTATGACATCCAGTATTAGGGTCGACAAAATTGTATTTGTGATTTACTGTGAAATGATCATAACCAGCACTTAGCAGTTCGTCTGTTTTATATCCTTTCCGGCAATCTGTATAAATAATACAAGACTTTCATCTACTTCTATATTTTTATTAGGTCCACCGATTTTTCTATTTGGTCGTGAACATGAAGATTTGCACAAACTTCTCTGGAATAACTATTCCATTCCACTGTTGTGTTGTGGTTCATATCAAGTTGCAGCTCACCAAACTCAATCGATGTCAACTCTTTGCATGATAAATATATAAACCTCAAAGCATTAAGAAAAGTCACCCGCGATCCTTTAAACCAAGTTTTTTGTCGTATTCCTACGGTTTCTTCGCATGATCGTAAGCTACAACTCAATTTCGGATTTCCAGAACTCATCCATAATTTCATTTCATGATTTTTTGAACACAATCTTTTATTATGCAGAATTCCAAATTCCTGAAACAGTTTTATTACAACTTTCTCATCATCTGGTAATTGCCAAATGATAAAATCTATCTCAGCATCAGCAGTAAAAGTAAACTACAACTTTATAAAAAAAAGCATTTTTAATTCGATTAATAGCAGATTAAAAAGCTTTCCAAGGTTAAGGTTAAACAATAATCATTCACGTGATTCACGTTTCATAAATAACAAATCACAATGTTTCGCATGGTTTACAATAAAAATCTACGATCAGGGTTGAAATAATTGGCGCATTAGCATACATTATGGCATGCTGTCCGTATAACGGAAAACGTATACTAATGCGCCCATTATTTCAAAATGCTAAAAGATATTTGTAATTTTATGCCAGCAGTTTAATATGAGTTTTATTTTATTGCTTTATTTTTATAACAGTTATTTGTTCAATTATTTTAAATATATATTTGTGATTTAATGAAATAGTTCGTAAAAGTCTGGAATTTTCAAATGTTATATTTTTTAAATGCTCACTTTAGTACGACAATATTTTTTCTTTTATTTTTCAAATGCCTCCTCAATTCACGTGATTTTCATTTTGCGCAAACTATTACGCTTGGCGACAATGGTATCCGCATAACGGAAAAGTACCCAAATCTCACTTTCTGATGCCCAAATTACACCAAACTTTTTTTTGAAAACGCAAAAGCCCCTACAGTGGAAAAGTATCAAACTGTCTATTATTTTGCGCTATCTGTGTTATAGTTTATACTATATGCAAGGTGAGTGGAGCGAAGAGTTTAAACATTAAATATTAAAGTTTCGGCACAGATGTCATATACACGACGGGTACTTAACTGTCCCCAAAGTGTCGTTATTTTGCTTGATATGGTAACCCGGATGTTGTTGTTTATGCTGTTGATGTTTTCTCCAAATTGGCGTCGGAAAAAATCGCTCGGCACAGATGTCATATTCGCCCCATATTGGCGCGATTTTTTTCTGACGCCAATGTCATATACGCAATGGGTACTTAACTGGCGCCAAAGTGTCGTTATTTTGCTTGATGTGATAACCCGGATTATGTTGTTTATGCTGTTGATGTTTTCGCAAAATTGGCAACCGAAAAAAAATCGCGCCAATATGGGGCGAATATGACATTTGTGCCAATCGCTCCAATATGGGGTATATATGACAACTGTGCCAAAGTTTCTATAAAGCAGTATAAGACTAAAAATTAAGAATAAAATAAATGCAAAATAAGATAAAGAAGAAAGAAAAATCATGCGTTAAGCATAGAATATGAAACACTTTCCAACACATCCTGAATGCTTTAACAAAACTTCGTTATTTAGGGAAGGCACAGATGTCATATTCGCCCCATATTGGAGCGATTTTTTCCGACGCCAATTTGGCGAAAACATCAACAGCATAAACAACAACATCCGGGTTACCATATCAGGCAAAATAACGTCACTTTGGCGAGAGTTAAGTACCCGGTGTATATATGACATTGGCGCCAGAAAAAAAATCGCCTCAATATGGGGCGAATATGTCATCTGTGCCTTAGGGAAATAAGATAAATAAGTAAACATTTTAGAAAACACATAAATGTTTTTAAAAATTGATTTCAGCAGTTACCGTCCATAGCCCATAGTACCATTATTACATGCCACTATTTAACTAACATTTTATTTAAACTACTTTTAAAGCTACTGAAATCATATTTCCAGATATTATCATCCCTAGACGGTTATGTATCCAACTCTTTGCGTGACCCTGTATATCATTTTATCTATATTCTACAAACATTTCTTGGTAATCTAAATACAGTTCAGCGTAAAAGTGCATAACTCCTTTAAAAACCACCTTTAAGCAATTTATTCTCAAACGCAGTAACCCTTACGAATTCTTTTGTGTAGCCCTGCATATGAACTGTAGCATTTATGCACACGGTATAGTATGCATAAATGTAGTGAAACATAAAAGCGCATATCATAATTAAAAATGCATTTCTAGCAATCATTGTTTATGTACGTACAATACTGTGGAGAAAAGTTTCTTGGCGAGAAAGAAGTTTGCCAACGTATTTTCTGGCAACCTATTTACTGCTTCATACTCACAAGCAATTTTTTGCACATGTATACAATTTATCTAATGTAAAAAAAAGCTATTTACCCATTTTTATAAAGAAACAGAAGTAATTTTTGCACAGATGTCATATACGCATCGGAGTTGGCGTGATTTTTCTCTGACGCCAATTCGGCAGAAATCTCGCTTTCGAATACCAGTTACTTATATATTTTTAAATTATTTGCTATCATTTTGAAAAGGTAATAACTATAAATAAATAAAAGTTTGAATAATAACTATAGAACAAAACAGTTTACATAATTTAAAAACAGAAAATAAAAGTAAATAAACAATTTATTAATAAATAAAAAACAATAGCCGGCAAAATAACACCATTTTAGCGCCATAGGTATCCCGGTTCATATCTGAAATCTGTGCCGTAATTTGTATATAAAAAAATATTATATATATTTAGAAACGATTTTTTTATGTATATAAGTGCATATATAAACAAAAGTAAAAGTTCATTAGATTTGTTTTCATAGCTGTATATTTTGGCAACATATCTCACTTTCTGATCCCCGAATTACGCCAAGCTTTTTTTTAAAAATGCGCTATAATGGAAAAGTACCTAAATAAATAATTAACAGAAATAACCAATTATACAAACTAAAGCTTTTTATTTCGAGATCAAAGCTTTGTTTTTAATTTCGATTAAAAATACATATATCCTTGGATAACTTTAGTTGAAATTAGGTTCAAGGCTTAATATCTCATTCCATAAACCTAAACAAACACAAGTGATTCATTCATCGTGAGCCGTAAAAAATATTAAATCTTTGAGGTAATCATTCACAAAGTAAGTTCTCCAACAATCAATGGACAATATTCTAATGACGTCATAGTAGGTAAAATGGTGGCGGTATCATTTGTTTATGGTTTTAAATCACAAAGATTTAATTTCGCAATGTCTCTCAGTTACATTATTTTATTGTCATATTTATGAGATCAGAACAAAAGCATATTTTTTCATTATTTAGTTATTAATGACGGAAAAAAATGATAAATGTGCATGATTTGAAAAATTTAATAATTTTCTTTCTTAATACTAAAAAATAACATCGGGAAGTAACAGCGAGTTTAAGTTAAATAAGTTTAGTTGTTTAATTCTGTTGTAATATTCAAAATAACTGTATTTATCAGATTTCAGTAAACCACATCAGGGCCCAATTAAACTTTGACAAGACCTTTCTTTTAGAGAAGCTTTTCTAAATTCCACATATACATGGAAACTCTTCAGTGTTAGAAATATTATTCCCAGGACTGGCATAACATGAGAACGGCCTGCAATTTTACACAAGTTTTTGAAAACTACATTATATCAGAAATTTTACTAAAAACTGGTTACTTTTTTGTTATAGAGGCCCACACTATTAGAATTATGACAAGTTGTAGCCAATTTTGCCAAAGTCGTAACCAAGATCGTGAAGCACACACATATAATACCATATAATACCATTTCATGAAATCGTATACGATAATTTAATAGTTTTTACCTTACTTCAAGTGTGGAATTTATTTATTTTTAAGGCTTAACAATCTAAATTGTCCAATATATGAATTTAAAAAAATGTAAACAAAGACTGAATAGACATGACCGCAAAAATCCTCAAATCTGCAGAACACTTGGAACCAAACTGTGCAGATTAGTGGTCTTCTACTGTACACAGTTTTTCATAAATGTGTTTCGATATTAAAATGTGCTATTTTCATCTATCACTGCGGAACAAACGAGAAAACTCATATTCTTGCACATGAGTTGTATATATCTTTATATCTAAATTTCCGTCATTTTTGACGGGCTACCTTTCTAGTATATATATAAATTATGGTAAATTGTAGTTCACAGAAACAATATCAATTTTATTTAATTACAACTGAACATCCTATTTTAAGCATTTTATTCTTGTATAATCCTTACACGATCATACATTGCTTCGTTGTTTTATGTTTATGTTCAAGACAGTAAGTTATACCTAACAACTTTTGTGACGAGAAAAGGAAGGCTGCGATGTGTTTGGTAACAAATAAACTATAATCTATTTTTTTCTCAGAAATTGAATATCAGTTTCATATAAAACTTATGCCTGTTGTAGTATTATATCTGCGTACGTTGCATACGACGGTCACACTGAAACTTTTGCGATACGGCTAAATGATACAAGTTAAACTTCTCAACACTTAGGAGTGTTCAGAGTAGTTCCCTCCAAGATCAATGCACTTTTGTAGACAACTTTTTGAAAGATTAAATGACTCAAGCTATCCATTTCTTGGAATAAATAAAAAATATTGCTTCACAGTCTCCCCAATCTCATCTTCGATATAAAAATAACGCCCACGTACTTTTTTTAGATCAAAAAATAGCCCAAAATCACACATAGCAAGATCAGGAGAATAGGCTTGATGTTCTGCCACATTGATTATTTATCGTTCTAGAAATTCGACTGTAATCCTTGCTGAATGAAAACATGCATTGTCATGGTGAAGCATGAGTCCCCTAACATTCACCTGAATTTCTGGAAGACACTTATAAATGTGCCAGTTAGATGTAACTATCTTCTATCCCTCTATCTTAATGGCTTTGCTCAGATCTGTACTTCTAAAGGACACAGCATGCATTACTTTTTTCATAGCTCGTTGTCTTTTCACGACTGTATGTTTGGGTTCATCTTCAAAGACATACTTTACTTTCTTGATGTGTCTCATCACCAGTTAACCAGAGGAAAGAAAGATGAAATATGCATATTTTTATATTTTTAAATATTAAAATGTAATTTTGAGCATTTCTGTATGATAGAGGGAACCTAACTGAACACATTTACAGAAGTTCAGACTTTAATTCAAATGAACATTAGCTTTTTGAAGCTGAATTTTCAGAAGCTCCAGATTCACATTGTAAAATCATGGCCCAGTTACCCCAACTAACCTTATCAGCGATTCACATTTTTTGAACGGCCGGCACATTTTCTGGGACTACAAATGACAATGGTCTTCCCTGTGTGTTCTTCATCCAAAGGAGAATTTAGACCTTTTCTAAATTGTGCAAACTGTCTGAATACAGTAGCAGGATATGTAGCTTCATTTGCATATGCTAATTGTAGACGTGGAAGGCATTCTTTTTTATTTAGCCTTTTTTTAAATCATAGGAAATCATAGCTCGATAAGGCTCTCTCGTCAACACCATTTCCTCTTCTTTTAAAAGTTATTCTACGATAGGTAAATTGCAAATGTTGCCTCAAATTATAGTCTGCAAACACAAAAGAGTTCAAATTTGCATATCAGACTAATTATAGGTTTCTTTAGCGCATATCGTCTACATCTGTCTAATTTTTTTAAAGTTACCCTCATACACAGGGAAAACAAAATATGAGATATCGCCTAAATATTTATATAAAACTCCTTCATCTTCATTTAAAGTAAATTCATTTAACTGAAAACATCTTCTAGTAATTACATTTTGTAGAAATATCCCACTGTAAAACAGTAATATGCAAATCTAAACAATTCAACAAACCATCTGATATGGAAAGATTTAATGAAATAGAAATATGTGTACAAAAATTTTTATCTTTTAAAATATCTTTTGAAATCTCTTAAATCTTGTGAAACTTTTTTTTCTGTCTTTTAAAAAGAAATCTTTTTGAATAAAATTAAGAAGAAATATGTAGTTTCCAATATTTTGCTTTTCACGATACATTAAAACACAATAGGATTAAAAACAATTATTATAATACAAATCAACAAATATAAATTTATTTAATTATGTATTATCATTAAAAGTTTCAGTCGTAAAACTAAGGTACCAATTTTATGCTTTTTTTTTTTAATTCTTGCAATATTTTGCCTTTTTATTTTACCATCCACGATGAAATATTTTTTTTTTCATGCTGCAGTACTGCCCCGTTAGGCTTTAGATACATAAGGTAGGATAAAATGGTATGTCTGGATTACAGGAAACTGATTGAGAAATGAAAAAGACAAAATATATCGAAATGGTAAAATATCAAAGAAAACTTTCTTGTCTGAGACTTTTTTTTTAATTTTGAATGGACAAATAAAATTTTAAAGATAAGGTTAAAAGTTTCTGTACAAATAAAAATTTGGAAGTGAAACATCAGTTTGCTGTAAAAGAATCTCTACTCCTTTTTCTTTTTTCTTTTTTTTTTTTTTTTTTTTTGTTACAAATAAAATTGAATACTTTCTTTTTCCCTGAGTGAGAAATATTTGTAGGAAATACAGGGTGTCGCAGAAAATGTATACACGAATAAACTTATTGCAACGTAATTATTTTTTATTAACACACCCTTTATTTTGCATTGTGAAATGGAACTACAATAATCAACGTTATATATAATTAACACTTGTATTAAAATTAATGGCCTTTCTTGTCCAATTCTTGTCTTGCTCATAACGTGAAGCAATGAAATTTCTTAACGGAATCTTAGTTTGCGGGATTCCTTGATGACCATGGTCATTTGGAACATTGCTTGTGAATGTTTTGAAGAGTTACTTGTTTTTTTTTTTTTTTTTTTTTTTTTTTTTTTTTTTTTTTTAACTCTTTCCTACATAGATGAAAAGCGTTTATGAATTCGGTTTGCCTGTCCGTCTGTCTGTCTATCAGTGCTCTAACTGGCGTAAATATAGTCCGTAAAATCGATATATGTTATTAGGGTTTACTATCGCTTGTTCGGTATTAAAAATAAGTGTGTAGCAATTACGGTTTATCAACAGCTTCAAATAAAATAATTCCGCTACATTACGGTCTATGTGGAAAAATTGCTTATTGTGTTTTTAATGATGTTACGCCATTTTAAACATATTGAAATTGATCTATATCACTGAGGTGTACTACAATTTTCTTATTATAGAATATAGTGTGCAAAGAATTTATCGTTAATTTATAGGGACAATCAAAAGAATTTGGCTACAGAAGAAAATGAACAATAATTAAATTATTGGAACCTACGAACAATAATTGTTTGAAGAGCGTTTTCGTATGCGTTTTTAAATTTAACTATTATTTAAATATTGCTTGGTGTTTAGGATTTCTAATGATCATATACAGGACCGCACACAATTTCTCAATAAAGATCCGTTTACTCGCAGAAATTCCTGAATAAAATTTTCAACTGTGCTATGCGTTTAAGGGGGTCCGGAAAACATTTTAAAATAATTTTTATTTATTAAATTAAAATTTTGAATTTTTTGTGATGGTTAACTATATTATTTGTAATCAAAATCACATGATAAAACTTCTCATAATCGTTTAAAAAAATTTTTAATTTAAAATTTGTTAAAAAAGTAGGGTAATTTAAAATCGTTATAACTCGAAATATTATTTATAGAATTTCAATTTCTTATCATTTAAATAAAAAGAAATATATAAGTTTTAATTTAGATTAAGAATTAAAAAAATATTAATTAAAAAAAAATTAAATATTTAAAATAAAAATTAAGGAAAAAATGATGTAACTTTTTTTTAAAAAAACATCATATTTTAAAAAAGTAAATATTTTTTTCAAATTTGCTGAATCAAAATTAAAGTAAACTAATTGAAAAAGACATGTTCCAAGTTTGAACCATATATCTTTGTCGGTTCTTGAGTCATAACAATTTAAATACGTGAACTGATGAAAAAACCCATCATGAAGAAAAACGCATTTTCACAAGAAGTCGTTTGCATGACAACCATTGCTTGAAAGCTAGATTTTGAAAACAAACCAAAACGAAAAAATTAATATGTTTTGTTCTATTAAGGATAGAAACATGATTCAAGCATCATTTTAAGTAGAAAAAAGTGGGGAATTTTTTAGTACAATAAAATATAGAAAACTCGAAATTTTAGATAATTCGAAGATTTTTGAGTCCCGGAACCCTTAAATGAACTTATAGCATGCTATGTATCATACATACGTATCCGTAGATCATATATAGGAGTGAGAAAAAAAACTGGTATATTTTCGCGACTATTCATAGTAATAGCAAAAATTTAATTTTCAAATTCGTTATGGTTATTCATTTTCCAAATTGTTCATTTAGACATAATCTTTCACCTTCGTAAGCTGTTAAGTTTTGTTATAGTATTGAGAATATGTTGGAAAGTGTTTCATAATCTATAACGTACGCAAGATTTTTCGTTCTCGTTAAACTTATGTCTAATTCTAACGATTGTCAATCACGTATCCTTTGAAACTCTCTACTAAAATGCATTTGCGCTTCAGGTAAGTTTTCAATCTTCTGTTAACATTTTAGAAAAGATTTCTTTTTTTCAAACCTTTGTCTGATTTCAGCTATTACTTTAAGTTAAAACCGGAAACATGCCAATTATTAGAATATAAATTGTGTATATATTTTTTGGAACAACCTGTAGGTGGCAATTTGAATCTTTACCTTTTGTCTTTTATTCGCATTCAAATTTGAATATTGATTGGCCCAGTGATTATTAACCAGCTAGAAATGGCGGGCCTTACCAAGTCAACAGATCGTTTAAGAATTGTTGTCATGCTGCCTATTGTTTATAATTTATTTGTCTTTGAAAATTTCGAAAGAAATTCAAAATATTATCAAAACAGTATGTAGTAAAAAATGAATTTTAAATCATGCAAGTAGTATGAAATTACTGTTTTGTGATTTATACAATGTAAAATTACATTTCTTAGAAGTTATTTACTGTATAAAGCTATAACATATCAAAAATACATTATGTGTGATAAACAGAAAACTATTGCAAAAAATTTAAGAAGTTACTACACTCTAAAAATTGATAGATTTTACGGTATATTACAGGCAGGTGATGTGCCTATTTATAAGCGTAAAATTAACAATGCTAAACAGAAAATAAAACAGTAATATACCGTCTTATAAATTGAATAAACCATATATTACTGCTTAACGGTACATTACTGATTATTTTAGGGTATATTGTTGTTAATTTTACGATTATAAACTGGGGCCCCAGCTGCTAGTTGTATACATTAAAATCAACATTATTTTTTACAATATAGAAACTACATTTAAATGTTTATAAGGTACTTTCACGTTATACCAACATTACTGTCGCGAAGCTTTACATTTGGCACAAAATGCAATTCTTGTGAAATGAAGCATTTGATAAAAAAAACCATTCTTAGTACGAAAGTGAGCATTTAAAAAGTGAAGCTTTTAAAAATTACAAACTTTCATGAATTATTTTATTAAATCAATACAAATCAATACTTAATATAAAAGAACAAAAGAATATTATACAATAATGTAATAAAATATAACCCAATTTGAACTGCAGGCATGAAATTGTAAATCCCTTATAGCCTTGCAGCAAATATTTCATTTTTCGAATGAAGACATGTATGGTATTTTGAACAAAACTTTTTTATCTAAAATTCCAAAATCCTGAAAACTATTTTATTACAGCTTAATCATCAACAGCAACTGCCATCTCAACGGTAGTAATAAATGTAAGTTATAAATTAACTAGCAAAAGCCCTGCTTTGTTTGGATTCGCGAAGGATTATTTGTATTCTATATACATAAAATCCTACTTAAACGAATTGATGAAACGACTTCATGAAACGATTTTATGAAACGACTGATTAAACAGCTGATTATGTTTCACGGCGATTTCTCCTAAAATACGGAATACTTTGCGATGAAATTAACACCAAAAATCCGTATTGATCTGTAGATGTCAAAACTGTTACTAGAATTTTAAAATTCAAGTTAGTTTTCGAGATATTAATTTTATCTAATTTTAAACACTTTTCTCTAATGATGGCAACTCATATTTTAACCATAACAGATATTTTTTTCATATTTTAGAAAAGGCTATTATTGTAAACTAATTTGGAGACCAGTTTGTCCTCCCTTAAATGTATGCTAAAAAATGCATCATGTTACTTTTATTCATAGTTCAAATTAATTGAACAATCTTTCGTTAACTATATACAAAGATACTATCAGTTCTATTGAGATAGCCAGCAGAAAAATCTTCTAACCTTAAAAGTATAATAATGGAAATATATTATTCCAACTTATCTAATATATGTATATGCATATATAATATAATAGATATTTCATTTTACTTTTTTTTAAAATTTGGATACGAAAAGATACTTTAGAAGAAATACATCAAAGAATAAAATACATTTACATTAAACTGTCGCGCATATTAACGCTTACAAAATCCATAACATGCTTCACTGTAGATTTGCCAAAAGATCTTTGAGATAAGCCGCTGTCAAAATACGTATCTTATGCTTAGTGATTGCAAAAAGAAGTAACGCTTATCTAAAGTAGTTCTTGATTAAGATATATAAAGATTTGTCAAGAAGAATTACATTTAAACCAAAAAGGATATTATCCTAAGCCTTAAGGGTTCTAGAAATGATACAATATCTTAACGACGAAAAATTCTTCACTCAAATCATAAACTTCTAATTTCTTCAAAGTTTATTGGCATAGAAAAAAATGCTGTTTTTTAATCTCTCAATTGAATATATTTGAAGATTTAAAAAAAAAATAAACACTTATTGCAATACATTTTAATGAACATTAAAATTCAACGAAAACTATGGTGGCATCCTCGTCTCTTTTTGTAAAAAAAAAAAAAAAAAAAAAAAAAAAAAAAAAAAAAAAAAAAAAAAGTTTCAGAAATGAATTATTCCTACGCAAACTGTTCCATAAAAAAGGAATGAAAATACGATTAATTGGTTCCCGCCTCCAAAGTTATCACCTGTATGTACCTTTCTCAAAGTCTTCACTGTATAGTACACTACAATTGAGTACTACTGTACACTATATGAGTTAATGAAAGATTCAAGGTATTTTATTTTAATAAAAGCTGTAAAAACGAAAATATATCCTTGGTGAGACTTAGGACCTTTGTTAACCCCTTAAAGGGCGGTGGGATATATTATATCCCACCTCATTTTAATAAAGATTTGCACCAGTTTTACTTTTATAACTTTGGTCAAAAAGAGCTGAAAAACTGCTTTTCCTTATTCTGAAATTTTTTTCTCCAAATTTCCGGTGGGAATTCAACATTAACCCATTTATTCCTAGCGTCCCATTTTTGGGACGTTTCAAAATTTAATGCATTTGTATAATTTTCTTCTTCTTTATAACATGAAAATTGCATGAAATCATTATTTATAAAGGTCTTTATCTATAACCGAGAGATGACAGCACTAGGTGGATATTTATTTGCTTAAATTAAGGCTATTTTTCGGTGTTTATAGATTTTTAATTTTTCAAGAGGGCGAAATGTAAAAAGTAAGTTTATTTGTATTTTTTCTATCATGGACCCAAAATCGCAAGTTATAATCTTAGCTTGTGGACTTTTTTGAAATACGTATTTTTTTAAATTGCGAAATTAAATGTTCAAGCCTATTTTTTATGCATTTTTGTAATGTACAAAATATAGGATTCTAGGCACAAATGGGCACATTTTTGTTAGAAATTTGGAAGACAGTTATTTATGCAATTTCCTTTCGAAGATATTTATGAAATAAATTGTTATTAAGTCTACAATACGATTATTCTTATTTTATTATTAATAATAGTTATAACGTTATTAGTCTCTGCAAAGAAATAAATATATTTTTTTGTAGTTCATTAAAATACTAATTACAGTACATAATATACAATTTAAAAACATTTTAAATATAAATATAGGCAAAATATATAATTATGCATATTATTCTACTAAAAATACTCATATTTAGTTCTTTTACATTTTATCAAATAAATACAAAAAAAAATTAAGCTTAATTTTTTTTAGTATTTTTCCAGTTCCTTTTGCAACATTTTAAAGTGATTTTACCAAAAAATTTGAGAAAACAAAAATTCAGGCACAAATGGGTTAAAGAAACTCAATTGCTTGCTCCTCAAAGGGTTAATTAGATCTGGAATAATTTGAAATTAAAATGTTGGAGTAGAAGATTAAAAAAAAGTTTTAATAATCTTATTTATTATTTCTTGTTTTAGACCCTCCTCCTCTCTACAACCACTATGCTAACACGTTGCTTTTAAACTCAAAATGCACGTACAAAATACGAAATTGGTTAGCTTCGGCGTCAACAGAAAGAACAAAACATATTATTATATAAAAATATCATAAATATCTATCTATCTATCTATATTACAAAATACAAACGTGTCTTAGCTTAGCGCTGATGTCATTTTGACTGTGGCAACACCAGACGATAAGAATTAACATTTATTAATTTTTATCGCAATTTTTTAATTTCTAAATACCGCACGTTTTCAACTTTTACACCGTCGAATAGGGAGAAAATGCACGGTCAAATGCAATTTGTTTGAAAAATATCGCAATTTATTTGAAAACCCTATCGCAATTAACCATTTTTTTTGTTGTTTTTAATTTATTTTTCAAGCATGATTATTTTTTTCAAATATATCTCTATCACGATTGCAGACGATTAAGAAAGATCAATGCATTCGTAGTTAAATTAATATAAATTGCTCATCATTTGATTCCAGTTTATATTTCATAACGAAATTAAAACATTCATCAGTCAATAAACAAAACAATAAAATAAAAATAAGACATAAATATAAGACATGTTATCGAATTTCGCGCTTAATCCACTGAAATGAACAGAATCAAAAAGGTTGATTGTAAATAAAAATCTTTAAAGATTTCTTCGGCTGTTAACTCCTGAAATGAGGCCAATATGAAAATATAGCTTTTGATACGTTTCAAAACTTTATTTTAACGCATTATTGCTATTTTTCATTTACATATGATATTTAGCATTGTTCATGAGATTTCTAAAGTATATATAAAACTAAGGGTCTCTGCCCCCTGCTAGCTACGCTCGCCTACCCCCATTCAGACACCCCAGAATCTAAAAGCACGCTAATTTGATCGGCTTTAAAAACATTAGAGAAGATTGAATTATAATAAAAAAAACCTGTAGCGATCTCCCTGTATACAGGTTTCCATTCAATTCCCTTTGATTGCGAAAGTTTAAGTCCAAATAGGTTGCTGTTAAGACATTCAACTATTGTTTTCGTATTCGATTAAAGAAGATCAGTTAAACATTTGAAAAGAAGTTAAAATAAAATGAATTAAGCAAACAAGGCCTTTGCCTCCCGGTATTTTTTAATAGCGTTTTAAAACGATTGACATAATACAATTTACTTATTTAACCCCTTCAAGGGCGGTGGTTCACTTTTGGGCCTCTTAATTTTAATTATTAAATGCCACATTTGCACCAGAATATTTGAATGGAAATTTTCCTTTTATTAAGTAAGTGAAAAAAAGCATTTTCGTATTTCGAAATTTGTTTGTAAATTCTGGTGCCATTCACTCATTTCAACATTTTATGAATAGAAGTACCTTGCCCCTGAAAGGGTTAAACGCATATTAATGTATTTATTATTTTAAAGTTTCCTTTCTCTTTTAATATTCCAGTAAAACAATTTTCAAGACATAATTTTCAATATTTTATCTTCTCTCTTTCAATATTGCTTTTAACACTTACTCATTTAATAGTAATTTTAAAGGTTTTTTTTCTGTTTTTAATAGTCACGTGTAAATAAATTTTTAATCGTTAGGGAATATTATTCTTTGCGCTACTTTTAGAATTGAAAACAATCTCTATAATAATAGCCTAAGTCATGTGACTACAATCATCAGTTCCGAACGGATCCCTTCGCTTTTTATATTCCAGGCGGCCATTTTGGTACTTTAATATTAGCCAGTCACAGGTGATAAGTCGGCAAATATTATTCTATAGCCATCATTTCACTTATATTATAATAGTCCAAGGTCATGTGACTACCATAAACAATTAGAACTCTTCGCTTTTCATAAGAAAGGCTTCAATTTTGATTAAAGAATCAAAGTTATTTTTTCGAATAAAACTACATAAATGTTGCCATGATCGCAAAGAATTCTTGGTACTTTTATGTTAGCCGGGTGCAAATCTCGCCAATAGCTATTTTTTAACTCGCCAGTTAGCATTTTTTTATTTTTCGAGTGGTAAATTAAAACGGTACTACTTCGTTATCCCATCGACCAAACATATATCGCCAGACTATAAGATTAAATGCCAATAATGTTTGATCGGAGACGTGTCTCACATTTTCTCACCTAAATTAACTTTTCACTTGAAGGACTTAAAGCAAAATCTTTCAAGATAAAAAAAATTATATTTAATCAATATATATCTTTCTTAATACGGTAGCATCCTTTATTAAAATATCCTTTTCATCTCTAAAAAATAAAATTTTTATATGACACGGATGTCACAAACGAAGCAGATTTTTTCCCCTTTATTTCTTTTTCTTTTCTTTCATTTACTTTTCTTTTTTACGCATGCATATTTTGTTTTAAGAAATTGATGCTGTAGTGTTACAACAGATAAATGTTGGTAAAATGTAGATATGTAAAAATATAAATATAAATTATATTAGGTGTATGAGGGAAAGATATTCCCTTGCGCACCCGCATCGATTGGGCGCAAATATATCATGAAACTAACTTTCTATACATTATTTTTCTGGAGCCCCAGAAATATATAGTTATGATTTAAAATTTCTGATTTAACCCCATTAGGGGCGGTGGTATGTTTATGAAACCCATAATTTTAATTCCCAAATGCTACATTGGCACCAGAATTTTGGTAAGAAAAATTTCGGTTTATTATATGTATGAAAGATAGCGTTTTTTCTTATTTATAAATAAATTTGTTTTTTAATTCCGGTGTCATTAATTAATTCCAACACTAGCAGTGGAATTGCTTTGGCTCTGAAAGAGTTAATAAATAGAAAATTTTGTAAATATGTACAATATAATTCATTAACATTCGCATTACTGTTAGAAATTGTCATATTTCTAAATATTTTGTAATAACTGCGTATATGTTTCAAATCGAGGCTATTCCGTTAAAATGGAATTTAATAAATAAATAAAACAAAGATAATCATAGTTAATTTATGACTTATCCTTCAGTTTGAGGATTTTAACGATTTCTGTAGTGGATAAATCATAATGCTTTAATTCCATTCAATGGAATTCTTGCATTTTCTCTTTTATGTGAATTTTTAAAGTGTCTGTATAAATTCATTGAAATAAACATGCATCTTCAGGTAAACATTGCTAAGGAATTAATGAATAAATATGTATTTGTAATTACGATATAACTTTATTTAAAGTGCATGTTACAAATCATTAAATAGTTTGAAGTTTGACAGATTACCGGGTACGTTTTCAAAGGTATTGAGAACGCTTGATATGGAAATAAACAATATTTATTTTATTGTGATCAATTGCGACAACCATATATTTTGGTAGAAAAGATGTGAATTTAAATATAACTTATTTTACCCAAGGGAATAGAGTACATATACAGGGGGCCCACTAAAGTCCGTTACAACCCTCTTAACTGCCGTACGGTTGCAGCTATATTCTTAAAAGTGGTGTCTAGGTATAGTACAGTCGGTTTGCGTTACTAGATGAGACCGCTTACAGTGTCACGTGGTACAAAACGACAGAGTTAGCGTTGCTATCTCGAACATGGTACGATATATGGGGGAAAAGTTAATTACAAAATTGTAGAGCATCATCAATTTAATACGAAAAGACGCCATGCGAACATGAATGCTAAAAACAGAAGGCTTAAACACGCATTTGTTTGTTAGCGATTCCCTACATTGTGACGTGACGAAATGACGTTAGAAAGAAAAAAACTGGTTATCATACGATACTTTTATTTTCGATGTTCAAACTTATCTCAGTCAGCTACAACGCACATTTAGACCGTTGTCTGAACTTCATGTTGAGTATGTTGTAGCATAGTGGGGGATATATTGGCACAAGCATACGTAATGCGTCGCTGGAGATCCCGCAATGCTGACGGAAGGGTCACATACACCTGCTGTTTCAGGTATTCCCAAAGAAAAATCATTTCTCCTTTTTTTCAATTTTTGTGACCTCACACTTTCGGAAATCACGAACAAACAGCCTGTTCTAAGCATTCTGTTTTTTCACAAGGTGCCTTTTCGTACTAAATCGAGGATGCTCTACAACTTTTTATTTTACCTTTTCCTCATATCTCGTACCGTTTTCGCAATAGGAACGCTAAATTCACCGTTTTGTACAAGATAGTGCTCTAAGCGGTCTCATCTAATAGCCACTTTACTGTACCGGGACATCACTTTTTCTACTATAGCTGCAGCCGAATATAGCTAGTTAAGTGGGTGGGAACGGGCTTTAGTGGGCACCATGTATATAAAACGAAACTTTAAAAAAAAAGACACAGAATGACAATTGTGTGAAAGGAATATCTTAAACAATAAGAAGCGTTTTTACAATTTTGATTATAAAATTGAATACCGTATAGTACGTGTTCAATACAATTTTAGAAAATCAATATAAATAATATAAATACAATTTAGTCTATTTTTGTAAAATTAATTTTTTTCTTTTTTGCATTTTTTACCGAAATATGTCTTAAAAGTTTATTAAATTGCATTCATAAATGATAATTGTTATCGAAATGGTCCATAATTTCATCGAAAAATGCGTTTATGTTTATACTTAAATAAAACTAAAAAAACTTGAATAAGAATTATTTTTCAAACTTTGAAACGCTATAAAATCTAAAAGAAATGACATAGACAAATTCTAATGCTTCTATGTATAGAAGAAACACATTGCATACACATTTTTACACATTGCGTAAAGTTCAATGTAAGTAAAGCGTGTTTTAAGGAAACACAGAATTGCCAAGTAGAAAACATTAAAGTGATTTTCAAAAAAGTGGATTGGGCGTGGTAATTTCATGTCTTGGACAAATACAAGGTTTCCATAATTAAACTGACAGTATTCAGAGTGTTGCGTAACGCGATCTAATTGACAGAATGACGCCAAATTTTGTAAGGAGATTAATAGTCCAGGAAATGGGGGATTTTACCTGGCAAAATTAATCGTAGTTCTGGAAATTGGCTTACTTTATGTTTTTTGGGGCACTGAATCCGAATTTGTAACTTCCCACGAAAATTTCTCCTGGCAACCCCCCCCCCCCAAATTTTTCTAATGCCCCCCCCAAAAAGGTTTTTATTAAAAAAAAAACATTTTTTTATTGTTTTAGGGAAAAAGTATCTAGAAATTCAGAAAGTAGACAAAATTTGCAACAAATTAGATAAATGACATTATGATGTAGGATGAAGGGGGAGTTGGATCTGCCTCGGAACATGCGCCGCGGTGCTGCGTGGACTAAGTTGAGCAATTTCACTTAACCACTCACATAGTTTACGTTCGCTCTCCCATCTTCCCTCCGAACTTTCCCTATAAGGTTTACTTTAAGTTTTTTGGGTCGCTGAATCCGAATTTTTAACTTCTCCCCGCAACCCTCCCAAAATAGTTGTTTTTTAATTAATTTTTTTATTGTTTTAGGGGAAATAAATGTAGAAATTCAGAAAGTAGACAAAATTTGCAACAAATAGGATATATGACATTACGTATGATGAACGGGGAGGGAGAGGACTGCCTCGGAACATACACTGCTGCGCTATGTGCACTAAGTTATGCGAGTCCAGGCAATAGGCTGGCAAAACCTGGCAATACCTGGCAAAATTAATGCTAGTTCTGGATGTCAACGCACTTTATGTGTCTTGGGTCGCTGAATCCGAATTTGTAACTTCTCACCAAAATTTCCCCCGGCAAACCTCCAAACAATTGATTTTTTGAAAAAATTTGGTTTTGAGAACAGCGCTCGGGGAATGTTCCGAGCCATCCCCCTCTCTCCCCGTTTATCATACGTCATAATGTCATATATCCTATTTGTTGCAAATTTTGTCTAGTTTCTGAATTTCATAATGCTTTTCCCCTAAAATAATAAAAAAAATAATTTAAAAACAACTATTTTGTGGGGGTTGCGTGCGGGGGGGATTTTGTGGGGAAGTTAAAAATTCGGATTCAGCTACCAAAAAACTTGAAGTAAATCTTATAGGCAAAGTTCGGATGGGAGATGGGAGGGCGAATGTAAACGATGTGAATGGTTAAGTGGAATTGCGCAACTCAGTCCACGCAGCACCGCGGCGCATGTTCCGAGGCAGATCCCCCTTCCCCTTCATCCTACGTCATAATGACATATATTCAATTTGTTGCAAATTTTGTCTACTTTCTGAATTTCTAGATACTTTTCCCCTAAAACAATTTAAAAAAACTGATTGTTTTAATAAAAATCATTTTCGGGGGCATTTTACCAAAATTTGGGGGGGGGGGTTGCCAGGGGAAATTTTGGTGGGAAGTTACAAATTCGGATTCAGCGACCCAAAAAACATATAGTAAGACTTTTTCCAGAACTACATTGAATTTTGCTAGCTAGTGCCCCTATACGGTCTCTATTGCCTGGGCTATAAACAAGGCGGGAGAAAGGATTCAGCGAAAAAAAAATTAATTTTAAAAGTTACCGCTAGGGAAATATGTGATGCTGTGTAACAGAAAAGAGAGTTTTAAAAAATGCAGAATAAATACAAAAGTCATTAAATGTTCCGAATAAAAGATAATTTAATTTCAGTATTGATTCTGCATTTTTCAAAACTCTTTTTTCTGTTACTCATGGCCACATATTCCCCTACCGGTGACTTTTCGAACAAATTTTTTTTCTTAGAATCCTTAGTCACCGTTTTGTTTAATCTTCTTACAAAATTTGGCGTTATTCTCTCGCTTAGATCGCGCTAAACATGATTCTGAGTACTGTCAGTTTAATTATGACCACCTTGTAGATAATCAAAAACAAGCGCATGTGACTTTTTTATGGGAGTATGTTGAATAACGTACCCCGATGTACCTCGTTTGCTGCTCAATGAGCATTTTCTTAAATCTAGAAACGAAAATTATTTCCTCCAAATTAAATGAGTATTGGACTTACACTTATTATTTAAAATACTAGGGGGCTCTGCCTCCTGCAAGCTACGCTCGCCAACCCCCGTTCAGACAACGCAGAATCTAAAAACACGTTAATATGATCGGTTTAAAAAATATTATAGATGATTGAATTATACTGAAAAAAGCTGTGCAGATAGATCTCCCTGTAAACGGGTTTCCATTCAATTTCCTTTGATTTCAAAAAATTAAGGCCGAAACAGTTGCTCTTAACACATCCAGTGGTTGTTTTCGTGTTTGATTAAAGAGGATCAGTTAAACGTTTGAAAAGAAGCTAAAAATAAAAGAAATTAAGTGTACAGAGTCTTTGTCTCCCGGTATTTTAAAACAATTTCTATAATAACGGCCTAAGTCATGTGACTATCACCTAGAGTTCCGGGAGAACCACTACGCTTTTTATATTCCTGGTGTCATTTTGGTACTTTAATATTAGCCGGAACAGGTGATAAGTCACCAAAAATTATTCTATCGCCATCATTTCATCTATATTACCTAATAGTCCAAGTCATGTAACTGCCATAAATAAATACGCTCTGATCCCTTCGCTTTTCATATGAAAGTTGGGCCCAGATATCATATCAGGCCCCATATTGGCGCGATTTTTTTTTTCAGATGATAATTTGGGGAAAAGATCAACAGCATAAACAACAAAATCCGGCGTATCAAATCAAGCAAAATAACGATACTATGGCACCAGTTAAGTAACCGTTGCGTATATGACATTGGCGTCAGAAAAAAATAGCGCCAATATGGGACCGTATGTGGCATCTGTGCCGAAAGTTTTCCATTTCGATAAAAAAAAATCAATTTTTTTTTCGAATAACACTACATAAAAGCATTGTCGCAAAGAATTCTTGGTACTGTTACGCTAGCCGGGTGCAAATCACGCCAATAACTATTTTTCAACTCGCCAGTTAGCATTTTTTTTTTTTTCGAGTGGTAAATTAAAACATTGCTTTGAAGTTGAAATTAAATGTCATCGTTTGTTACATCATTTAATATTTGGCCAGACGCCATATACGCACCTGGTTTGGCGTGAATTTTTTTACGAAAATTTGGCGAAATCCTCGTTTTCGAATACCAGTTACATATGTATTTTTGGTACTACTTAGTTATCCCGTCGAACAAAAATCTATCACCAAACTATAAGATTAAATGTTAATAATGGTTTATAAATGTCACATTCACTTGACTTTAAGCAAGTTACACGACTTTATGTCATCAAGTGATTTTTATTTCGACGTTTTATTTGTATATTTATTAATTTTATACTATTTTCTTTGTTCTTCTGTTATTTAAAATAAAAATTATGGCAATTTGTATAATTTGGCGATTTATATAATTTGGCGAAATGGGTCGATGGAATAACTAAGTTGTGCCGTATTTTTTAATTATTTTCTATTATTTTTTATTTTTAAAGGAAAATAACCAAAAAAATAATTAACTATAGAACAAAACAATTTATGTAATTTAAAAAATGAAAATAAAGTGAATAAACACTTATTATTAAATAAACAATAATAGCCGGGTTATTATGTCAACCAAAATAATGCCGTTTTGGCGCCAATTAAGTACCGGTGCGTATATGACATCTGTGCGTAATATTTTTCTTTCCATTTCGTTTAAAAAAATAAAGAAGTGAAAGCCATTTATTTTAAATGTTTCTGTTTGTATTAAATAAAATGATAATGAAATACAAATTGAATTATGAATAAAAGTAACATGATACATTTCTTAGCATACATTTAAGGGAGGCCAAACTTCTCGCCAAATTAGTTTAAAATCGTAACCTTTTCTAAAATCTGAAAAAAATATCTGTTTGATTAAAACTTGAGTTGCTATCATTAGAAAAATGTATATAAAATTAGAAAAAAAATAATATTTCGAAAACTAATTCGAATTTAAAAATTCCAATACCAGTTTTGGAATCTGCGGATCAATATTGATTTTTGGTGTTAATTTCATCGCAAAGTATTCCATATTTTAGGAGAAATCGCCGTGAAACATAATCAGTTGTTTAATCAGTCGATTCAAAGAATCGTTACATTTCAGCCGTTTCATATATTCGTTTCATAAATTCGTTTCATTAGGATTTTATATATATAGGGTAGATTTAAAAAATACTTAAATATTTATTGTTAACATCTCTAATTTTTCTTGTTAACTTCAAATATAAAATTTATATATTCTAAAATAGAATAATATGAAATGCAGTAAACCAACGTTTAAAATGCACAAATAATGCGTGAAAAAGCAGCAAACAGCTGTTTCGAATCTACAGCGAGATTCTTCTTCAGTGCAAGAGAGGGAAAAAAAAGGAACAGCGTGCTAGAAAAAGCAAGGCTGAGCAAAATGATAGACAGAGATGCGCTGCCTTATATACCCTATGCGGGTAGCGAAAGCGCCAGAAATAACCAATGAGAGAGAAGCAGAGAAACGACTGGGTGGACAAGTAGCGACATCTACCGGAAAAGGAGAGAAAATGAAACCAAAAAAGAGGAAATTAAATTAATGCTTTCCAAATACTTGGAAAATCTGGAGTACTAGATAAGTCATTGACTAAAGAGTGAGAATTTTTAATGATTTTTGAAATTTTAAAATTTCCGTTCTATGTTCGTTATGTTGATGATGTTTATGTCCTGGTTGAAATAAATTCGGATAAAAATTCATATTCTCTCTATTATGAATTCCATTGATCCCTGCATTCAATTTACCTCTGAAATTGAGACCAATAACTGTCTTTCTTTCCTCGATGTCCTTGTTATTCGTTGTGATAATGGCTTTCAGACTACCGTCCTTCGTAAAACTTTTGCTGTCAGTCTTCCACCTCACGGGCATTCTTCTCATCCCCCTAACCAGAAATTCGCTGCTTTCAATACTTTTGTTTTTCGGGCTACCAATGTTTGTTCCACTCCTCAGTTACTTAGTGCTGAACTTAATTACCTCAAAGCTATTGCTGTTGATCGTGGTTATTCCTCTAATATTATTGATTCTATTTATAAGAAATTGACGAAATCCGTCCATTCTGAAAAGCATTCTAATTCCAACTCTAATACTTCAGTTGCGTTACCATTTTTTCCTAAAATCAGTCAGCAAGTTGCTAAAATCTTAAGAAGGTTTGATTTTAATATTATTTTTTCTCCTGTTAATAAAATCACTTTTTCAAATCTCAAACACCCCATTGATCGCCTAGATAACTGGGGTATTTACCAAATCTCTTGCCAATGTGGCCCTTCTTATATTGGCCAGACTAAACGTGCTCTTAGATTTCGTTTAAAAAAGCATGAAGGTTATGTTAAAAATCAGAAGCTCAAACGTTCTTTTATTGCTCAACATTCTTGGTCTTCTCAACATAGGTTCGATTTTTCCTCAGCCACCATTATCCAAAAATGTTCTTCTAACCTTGATCTTGATTTTTGGGAAGCTTACCACATCATTAAAAATTCTCACTGTTTAGTCAATGACTTATCTAGTACTCCAGATTTTCCAAGTATTTGGAAAGCATTAATTTAATTTCCTCTTTTTTGGTTTCATTTTCTCTCCTTTTCCGGTAGATGTCGCTACTTGTCCACCCAGTCGTTTCACTGCTTCTCTCTCATTGGTTGTTTCTGGCGCTTTCGCTACCCGCATAGGGTATATAAGGCAGCGCGTCTCTGTCTATCATTTTGCTCAGCCTTTCTTTTTCTAGCACGCTGTTCCTTTTTTTTCCCTCTCTTGCACTGAAGAAGAATCTCGCTGTAGATTCGAAACAGCTGTTTGCTGCTTTTTCACGCATTATTTGTGCATTTTAAACGTTGGTTTACTGCATTTCAATATTCCTGCACAAAGGCTTTAATTGCTATTTTAATAGAATAATATGTTTACCAAGTTTGAGTTATAGTTTAAAGATAAAAATTTAGCAACAAATTAAAATTTAAAAATCTGAATCAAGAACTTGGATCTAGATATAAATAATGACACAGTTATTATAGATGTACATACTAAACATTTCGGGAAATTTAGCAAAATTTCATTTTCTACACTTATTGAATATGTATCATGAATGTATAATACCATTCATTTATTTATTGATAAACAAAGGGCTGTTCTAAGAATAAACAAAATAAAGTCTAATTATAATTTTATATGTTTCTCAAATATTATTTTCAGCTTTTTGTAGGTAAAATAATAACAAAATATGACATTTAAAGCAAAAACAAATACCTTTGTTGAAAATATATCGAAACAATTCTTTTGGGGCCAAAACTTTTTTTTTTATTGTACAGTTCGCTAATGATAGAACTTGGACTTATGCTGAAACATCACTTATAATTAATTCTTTTAGGATAACAATTCCGTTTTTTTTTCTGATGATAATTTGTTATAATGTGGAAATATAATCGGCTTGGCATTATTTATTTATTTATTATTATTTTATTTTGACAAATACATATTGCTGCTTCTCATTTTCTATTCAAATTAGTTTTAATGGGAGACTATTGGACATATGCACTTCTTTTCTTTTTTTTTCTTTTTTTTGGGGAGGAGGGGGTGTTCCTCTATGGTGATTCATGTATTACTTGCTTTATGATATCAGCCTTGCCCCACTCCACTGTCTCTGAAGTTACAAGATGTTGCGTGTATTCATACATAGTACAATTTTCCGTATTTTGAATTTTTTTAGTTTCATTTGCAATTTACATTCATCGGAAGTGTGTTTTAGGACTTCCGATAACTTCCAACACAATCTGCATCGGGAAATTCGGTTCAAAATGCCCACTTTAACAGCATTTAAAAAAAATATATTCTGCCTCTATCAAGAAATTGACCATTACGGTACATTATATAATTTCTGAGTAAGAAAACGTACCAATTGGAAGCCTCTGAGAGCAAAAATGAATTGTAAAATGAGTCAGAAAATAAGCAGTTTGGATTTGAATACACCTTTACTTAGATGATTTTTTTCTTCAACCGCTATGTATTTTTAATTTGTTTTTGCTGTAAGAATTGGTCCTATCCATAACTTGTCTATATAGATGTTGTAGACAATATTAAGAAGATATATGATAAATTCATAGGGATTTTATATCTTTTGAATTGACGGAGTTAAGGAATTTTTACTTCTTCAAACCCCCTTTTTGTTTTAGTTTTTAATTTTCTTTTGCGGTACGAATCGGTCCTATCAAAAACTTGTGAACATAAAAGTTGTAGATAATATTAAGGAAATTTATAATAAAATTAATTGAAATTGATATCTTTAGAATTGACGAAGTTATGAATTTTTTTCTCCCCAAAACCCTATTTTTGCGCCCCTTGAGCCCATTTTTAACTTTATTAAAAATCTGTGATACATAAAATTTTTGCCCTATTTTTAGAAGTAATAAAAACTTTAAACTGATTTGATATGTGCAAATATTAAGAAGTTATGGGGGTTTTCGGTTTTCACAAAACCCCTCCATATTTCCATCCCCTTGGTCCGATTTTGCCCATTAACGAACTTAACCGAGATTTTATGCCCATTGATTTTATGTATCAGTTTGGAAGAGATTGGGGCAGAATTACGAACGTTATCGTGTACAGAAGAAAGTGATATATATAGATAGACAGATAGATAGATACATAGATAGATATAAAGTTTTTTACTGAGGGTGGTTTTGGATTCTAGGGGTCATGATCGGTATAGATCTGCAAAACGTTTTCAGAAATTCCAACACGGGAACGATCCCAATAGGTAGTATTTCATACAAAATCTACCTAAAAAGAGGGGTTGAAGAAGAAAAATTTCCATAACTCCGCCAATTCACAAGATATAAAATCCCCATGAATTTATCACATATCTTCTTAATATTGTCTACAACATCTATATAGACAAGTTTTGGATAGGACTAATTCTTACAGCAAAAACAAATTAAAAATACATAGCGGTTGAAGAAAAAAATCATCTTAGTATGGGTGCATTCAAATCCAAACTGCTTATTTTCTGACTTATTTTACAATTCATTTTTACTCTCAAAGGCTTCCAATTGGTAACTGTTCTTACTCAGAAACTATATAATGTACCGTAATGGTCAATTTTTTGATAGAGGCTGAATATATTTTAAAACATGCTGTCAAAGTGGGCCTTTTGAACCGAATTTCCCGAAGCGGATTGTTTTGGAAAAATCATCGTATTAAGGGACTGTTCAAATCCAAACTGCTTATTTTCTGACTCATTTTTAAACTCATGTTTGCTCTCAAACGCACCCAATTGGTAGATTCGCTTATTCAGAAACTATATAATGTGTTGTAATATTCTATTTTTTGACAGAGGCAGAATATATTTCAAAAAATAATGTCAAAGTGGGCATTTTGAACGAAATTCCCCGAAGCGATTGTGTTAGAAATGAAAAATATTGTCTTGCTGAGAAAATAATTGTTTATGTATCAAGTTTTAATTAATCGAACGAAAATTAAAAACACAGGTCGCTTATAAATCTTTTCAAAAATCACGTCAACAAGTTTCATGTTTTCCCTATTAAAAATGAATCTGGAGTTATGCCAGAAAATTTCGAGTTGTTGAGCATGGAAATGTATTTTTTTTAATACAGCCCTAACATGATTCTGATAAACCAGTTATTATATAAAAATGAAATAAAAACTCGTCAAAAGTGGCCAGATAAAATTGTTAAAGTGGGTTTATCTCTAATCATGATTTGTTTTTTGTTTGTGAAATTAGTATACTTAACTTCGAAATCTACCTCCGCCTGTAGGCCGGGCCGGCAGGGATTTTTTTTAATAGGAATCTCCGAAATGTGTGATTCCATATAAAAGGGTGTTGATAATCAGTAAATAGAAAATAACAAAAAACGTACATTAAGCATTTTCTTCTAAACAATGACATAGCTAATTTTATATTTGCATAACTCATTATATAATTTTTGCTTTTTTCTCTTAACATCGCATTTCATAAGTAAAGTAAATATAGGAAATCCTGTTTAATTTATACAACCTACCTCTCTCTATTGACGTGAAAGAATTCTATAGTGAATAACTCAAAATATTCTAGTATCATCGGATGGAATTCTTGCATTTACCTCTTTTATAGGAATTTAAAATATTACTAAGTACATTTATTGAAATAAACGCGCAACTTCAGATAAATGTTTCATTTCATAAATAAATCATTTTCTGAATAGATATTTACAATTAGGATAGAGATTTATTCAAAGAACAGACAAATAGATCCTTAAATATTTTGAAGTTTGGAAGATCGGGGAATAAGCTTTCAAAGAGATGAGAGCACTTGAATTTGAAAGCATCGAGATTAATTTTAATATCATGAATTAAATCCGTCGTGTATAATCTCTTGTATAAAAGATTGGAATCAAAATAATGTGTATTTTATTTAACAAATCAGCGTTGATATATCTGTAATGTAAATAATGGCGACAAAGAGACAAAACGATATACTTTTTTCTAAAGTAAGTATGATAATAAATAATTTTATTTTTTAAATTTCGTATAGAGTACATTTTTTTTTTTTCAAAATATGCTTTAATGCCTTCAATGTTTTTTAAAGCTTAAGATAAAAATATTTTTTATTTATTGCAAAAAGTCTAAAAAAAACCGAAGAATTATTTTCAAATTTATAACTAATTGGATGTGACAATACCAAAATATCTTCTATCTCATACCTACACTATATGGCCAAAGGGACCGGTTACTTGCGATTTTTGACGTTTTGCTAAATATCTAGAAAAATACATAAGGAATTAACCTGAAATTGCAGGTGCATAAACAGTATTGTATAGGTCATATATTTCCGGGAATATTTTTTCCCGAAACCCCATAGGAGACCGTCAAAAAATTTAAAAAGAACAAATATCTTTTTTATAACCCTGTAAAAACTGACGGAGCAAAAGCGTTTAAACTCGAGATTATTAATGGGTGGCTCATTGTAATATACTGTGTTTAATTTTATGAGGATAGCATGTATACTCGTAGAGAAATTAAGGTTTTTATAAAAACAGTCCCAAATTTTGCCAAGTTTTTTGCTTATAATTTGTAGAGTTCTCAATGTAAAAAAAGTTCTTTTCAGAAAATATGACGAACAACATTGTACATAATACTCCGCAATCAGAATGAAAAAATACTAAAAATTGGATGAAAAATGAGCAGGTTTACTAAAAAATGTGTCACTGCGCATTCGGGAAGGCAATCAAATTATAATGTACATAATGTGTTAGCTAAATGTATATAGCAACTTTTGTAAATGTCTCAATAACATAGTTTGAAAAGTCTGATAATAATCGTTTATAGAATAAGCTCAAAATCAGTTGTTCCCAAAATGAAACAAAAACATAAGGGGTTGTATCCATATATCCATTGGTTAGTGCCAAATTAGCATACACAATATTGCACGTAGTATTTGGATACAATCCCTCATCTTTTTGCTTCATTTTCGTAACAACGGATTTTGAGCTTATTCTATAAACGATTATTATCAGACTTTTCAAACTATGTTTTTGAGACTTTTACAAAAGTTGCTCTATATATTTAGCTATCACATTATGCACATAATATTTTAATTGCATTCGCGCATGCGCAGTGAAACAGTTTTTAGTAAACCTGCTCATTTTTCATCCAATTTTTATTATTGTTTCATTTTGATTGCAGGGGATTGTGTACAATGTTTTTCGGCATATTTTCTGAAAAGAACTTTTTTTTATATTAAGAACTCTGCAAATTATAAGCAAAAAACTTGGCAAAATTTGGGACTGTTTTTATAAAAATCTTAATTTCTCTACGAGTATACATGCTATCATCATAAAAATGAACACAGTATATTACAATAAGCGACGTATTAATAATCTCGAATTTAAACGCTTTTGCTCCATTAGTTTTTACAGGGTTATCCAAAAGATATTCATTCTTTTTCAATTTTTTGACGGTTCCCTATGGGGTTTCGGGAAAAAAAATCTTCGCGGAAATATATGACCTATACTATACTGTTTACACACCTGCAGTGTCAGGTTAATTCCTCATGTATTGTTTTAGATATTTAACAAAATGTCAAAAATCGCAAGTGACCGGTCACCTTTGGCCATATAGTGTATTAATGCTGTAAAATTCCTTATCTTACTGCCAAAATTAAATGATAATCTATGCTCATCATGAAGATTCTAAAAATATAGAATTAAGTGCATTAGCTCTTGAGAATCAACAATAGCTAAAATCCTGTAAATCCTGAAAAATAAAGCATAGCAACGCTACCTGTTATGTGATATGCTCGCAAAACCTAATCAGCAACAACTTATATCAACGGTTAACTGATTCTGAAGTTTAAAAATCCGTGTATTTGTTTTTGAGATAGAGCTGCGGAAAGGAGTAAAAATTCTGCACAGGAGCGCCACCTGTTGAGCAATTTACACCAAAACTAAGCAGAATCAATTTATATACGGGACTAACTGAATCTGAAGTTTGGTGAAAATTTGTGCGTTATGTCTTGAGATAGAGATATTGCTATAATCGTGAATAATACAAGTATAGTAGTGCCACGTTTTGGACTATTTACACCAAATAATAATCAGCACAAAACTATATGAAGGGCTAACTGAAACTGAAGTTTTATCGAAATACTTGCATTAGTTTTTGAGATATGGTTATTGGAGAAACCGACAAAAATGCAGCATCGCAGCACCACCTGTTGGGCAATTTACACAAAATATAAATCGGTACCAGTGTATATCACGGAATAACTGAATCTAAAGTTTTATTAAATTCCGTTCATTAGTTCTTGAGATAGAACGCAATTTGTGTCACATACAGACTGACAGACTCACAGACATGACATTGTGTAAAAAACGCTTCTTTTGGGACCTCTGGCCCCTAAAACGTGTAAATCTGTCGATAACCGGAATTCGAAAAATTTCAAGAATCCAATGCTTTCTTCTTGTGAAGGTGAAAGAAAGTAGAAAGGCCGTCACAATTCTTTTTTTTTCCATTTTTAACCGACTGCCAGTGGAAAAGTTTCTATTGTTAGTTCGTATGTTTTTCTTTTGTGCACAACTTTTGAACACATAGTGCGATTTTTTACACTTTTTTTTCTTTTGTCTGAATGAATCTCTTTATTGTACCGTTTTAATATCCTTTGTTAATAAAGTGATAGGGGAGAGTAGCCAAATTTGGACCTCTTCACTTATTTTCAGGTGTAATTAACTTAATTTTTGAAATATCTGGAAAACATCATTACACGGGTTCAATGTAGCCACCTACTAACTAAATAAATCTTTAGATCAATTTCTTTTTGAAAAATTTAAATTTTATTTTAATTTGAAAAATTTGTCGAAAGTGATCCAAATTCAGCAACTGGTCGCCTAAGTTGGAACCCCAGTCTCCTAAATTGGATCAAATAATATCAGGTTGTTTTAATGACTAGAGAATATAAATAATTTTATTAAAAGTAAAGTTTGCGATTAATGAAACAAACAAAATAACAGCAATGAAATATAATGAAATGAAATATCTTAAAATAAGAGTAATTGTTTTAAATCAAAATGTATTCAAAATATAAATCAAAGTTATCAGTAATTAAGAATAGAACTTATGGAACTAATTGTCAGTTACTTGAATATCATGTAAGGAGTGATGCAAATCTTACACATGAATTTCGTTTAGTGAATTCGTTTATTTTTTTTCCAGCGCACGCAAATTGGAACCGTATTTGGCAATCTGAACACTGAATCATTTCTACTATTTTATTTTTCTTACAAATTAGGCAAAACCGATTATCACCGTCTAGATTTTTCTTTTTAGATTCTGAATTGTTAGACTATTTTTTTTAAAACAGAAGTTTTCTTTACATTATGTTTGTAGTTCTTCCCTTCCATCATTTTCTTGTTAATTGCATTACGCCTATTTTATAAAACTTGATTTTCCAATTGCTTTTGTGCTGTGATAGCTTCCTTTTTCTCGTTTTTTTTTTTCATTTCCAGGTTTATTTTATATGGCGAAGATGCTAACAGAACTGTTTTTTGCCTCCCAATGTACTTTGATTTAACTGAATTTAGAAAGGGAGAGAAGATTTCTAATGTTTTTTATTTTTTTACTTCCGGGGAGGATTTGTAGCTGCAGCCTTCTTGCAGGTATTTCTTTACAACTTACTCTCTCCGTTTTGTTCCCTATATCTTTAACAGCTTTTGCTGTCACGGGTGTTTTTCTTCCAGACTGTTTGTCTGGGTCTTTTTCAACATTCTCATTATTATAAAAAAAAGTGTTTAAAAATATTCTCTTATGAAAAATAGGCTACGATTAATGAAACGCAAACATTATATATTCAAACAGTGATGAATTCAGCCCCTCTACCCGGAGCTTTGAAATAACCACTCCCCCGGAAGGTTTGAGATTTTATGAGTTTTAATGGCAAAAAAGTGTAATTCCACCCTCTAGAATGGTAAAAATTCTGCCATCGCAAATATCCTCCAGGAGGAAATACTTGAATTCAACTCTGTAAACCAAATATGACGTAGGAATAAGGAATTCAGAGAAAATAAATACAAATACATACAAGATAAAAGAAATTAGAAACAAAATTTATTGCATAAACATGTAAAAATATTTTTATGTTTATATAGGCCTAAACTGTATAAAAAAATAATCCAAATATGCAAAAAAACTTGCAGAGATAGTAATGCATTATAAATATTAACAAATGAAAAAAAAAAATATGCAGAAAGCGTACCGTCCTCGAAACTGATTACTTACTTTTCAAATTTATGATCGCATATCTGGTCTAATTTAAGCAACGTAAATTGGCCCAATTATGGCAACTGCACCATTTTTTAAAACAGATAATCTCAAGACTAAGAACAAAAAATAAAACAAATAAATCCGCGTGAAAAATTTGCGCAATAAACAGATGAATTCATATATGTATATTAAAACATAATAACATACCTTAGTTTAAAATGTTCACTTACGTTTAGTAGGAAAAAATTAGAACAAAAGAGCTAACTTTAGGTTTCTTAAAATTTTCTGAAAACAGCACGTGATAGGCGGTTGTTTCTTCTAATCATGAGTGACGTCATTCTGATGAGTATGATTTCAGCGGTAGATGACATCTCTTCCTGTAATTAAAGGCAGAATGGTAACGGTCCAATTAAAGAGGGGGTCCAAATATGGCTACTCACCCTTATGTTTGTCTGTCTGCTAGTTTTCATACTTTTTTTTTTAATTATAGGCTTTGTCTTTCATAACAATTGTTACGAAATTTTAATATGTATTTATAGTATACAGCAGTCATTTATCTTTAAAAAGAGTCTCGTATCGTGTATCGTAATTTTGAAGAGATAGCTCAAAAATTTGTTCGTTACGATGCAAGTCAATATAAGCAATATTGACGTCAGTGATATTAAAAAATGGATGTGGATTAAAGACTTTCATGAAGTTGGGTAACCCAAAATTTACCTGAACCTGAATCGACACAACCCTCTAATTGGGTTTCCAAAATATTTATTCATTGCAATTCCGGGTATAATTCTAATTGTTTCGGGTTGCAATTTACTCTTGCCAAGTGTGCATAGTAATCTGTTTTTTCAGAACGATGTCCACAGCTTCGCATAGCTTCATATAAAAATTTTATATATTTCAATATAAGTGAGTATACGTAATTATTTTCTGCTGAACAATAAGATTCGTATTATAAATATGAGGAGGTGAGTTTCAAAACTCGCCTTATACAAAAAATCATATTTTGGGAAATCGCGAAAAACCTCTAACTGCGACCCCGTGCATCGAATATCTCCAATTTTCTTATTCTTATAACTAGTTGCTCTATGATATCATTGTGTATAGTTGGAAAATCTACTTTAATTAATTAAATTAATTAATTGGTAAAAAGTTTCGCATAAGAAGAGTTTTGTTGCCAACCTATGGACAAGAAGAGTTTTGTTGACAATCGCTATCACACTTGCTGAAAGAAGAATAGTTTCTATTTTTGGTCATCGAATGATAATAGTTTGGATTAAAAAATAAACCTTACGAGTTCAATAAGTATGATTAAAATTTAGTATTACGTTTTATTATAAAAAAAACAAACTTATCAATAATCGAATAAAACTTATCATAAATAGCTTATGATTAAAATAACTTTTTTTAAATAATGTAATCTATATAGCATATAATATTTTATATATATATACAGTGAAACCTCCCTCCTTGAACAGTCACCTCTAATCAACGACAACCTCCGAATAACGGCCACATATTGTTGTAACCAAATACATTCCATAGCATTAACATTAGTACTAACCTCTAAATAAGGAAATCTGAACAACGACCGCTCAAAAGTCAGCAGAAATTTTTTTTAACAGTATCTGGTACAATTTCATATTTAATCTGAAACACATCAAAGTTTATTTAATATGTCAACAAAATGTTACTTAATCTTTTAAACACTTAATCCTTTTCCAAAGCTAGACATAGAAAATAAAGACAATAATGATGAGAAAAATTTAGATAATATTATTGGAACAGTAAGCCTAACTAACACGAGCGACAGTAAGTCTGTGTGTTTGGATAAAGATTTGGCAGTTACTGCTACATTTGACTCATACAGCAAATGGTGAAAGATAGGAAAGAGGAAGAGAAAAGTTATGCGGAAGGGGATATGTAAGGCATTATAGAATCACCTAAAATTTCCAGTATTAAAACATATGTACCAAATTTTTTTACGAACCTTCTTGAAATTAAAAAAATTACATTAAATCATATTGATGATGAGTTGTACAGCAAAATAAGCTTCTATTATTTCTTTCGATATTTGCAGAAAGAAAAGCAATAGCAAATATTCGATTTTATTAATGTATTAAAACAATGGGGATTAACTAAAATGACTATGTATTTCTATTAAAGTTTATGTAATTATGATTTTTTAAAAAACCTCTGAATAACACCCACCTCTGAATAGCGGTCACTTTTCATCGGTCCCAGTGGCAACCGTTATTCAGAGGTTACACTGTATATATTTATATATATTTTAATATAATATAATATAATATAATATACTTACAAAATATACAAAAAACTCAAGTAACTCATTGTGTTTTCTTCTGGAATATAATCGTGATCCTCCTCAATCATCGTCTCCTGTTCTCGAGCCTTAGAAATAATATTTTTATGGAAAGTAAGCATCTCCATTTCTGACCAGTCGAAATCAAAAATTTTTTTTAACAATGTATGGACACCCTTAAGTTACTCTGGATTCACGAGGACTCGTTCCCCCTTCTTCTTAAGAAGAAAGTGCAGATTTTAAATGCCTCTAGCACAATTTTTGCACTCTGAATTTTGATATTCCAAGAATCTTCCGAATATGGACATGGTTCTTAGTCTTATTGTAATGCCTTTGAAAGCGCACTGAGATGCACTCTAAAAAACTTTCAAGGGAAAAATTTTACTTTCCTGGATGTTTCATAAAAGGAAAAAAAAACTGGACGGTTTCTTGAAGGAGACGTTTGAGATGTGGGCTTTAAAATAAAGTTATCTTATGTAGTTTTGTCTTTGCTTCAAGGAAAAAAAAAAGATTGGTGGAAGCGTCATATATCTTGCATTGAGAGAATTGAATACTCCAGGTTCTCTTTCTGGTAAGTGCACTTTGAGAGGGCCAGAAATGCCTTATTTTTATGCCTGAAAATAAAATTAAATCTTTTAACACCGTTTGATCGTAAGAAATATAAAAAGCGATTCTCCATTTTTAACTTACATTTTAATCTATTTTTTACTAGCCCATGTGTTCGTATTTCTTTTTCTCTTTTACCCCTTCCCTCACAAAATGCAAGAGTTTATTCACTACTGTCCATTATACATAAGACATGCTGTAAATCTTATTTAATTAGTTTGTATGAATAGAAGAAATAAAAACTTTTAACGAAAATATCAATAGGTTGCAGAGAAATGGAAGAAAATTACTGTGATAGTATCTCATAAGCTAGTCGTACGTTGGTCAACGCATGCGCAGAGATCAAGCTAGTTTTGTTGCCAATTCCCTAGTGGAAAAGGGGAGTTTTGAAACCAAACCAATATTTTTAAAACCCAGAAATAAAGGATACATTATTTTTTATATATTATACAGTTTTTTCGGTGCAGGTTTACAAATAGAATAGATTCGTAGAGAAAACTCGATTTTATTTTATTTTGGATAAGCGAGTTTTGAAACTCGGGTCCTCATATAATCACAGAAGCTGTTTTTCCAGTTCATTAAAATGTTTTTATATATTTTTTTTCCCCGTTTTCGGGAGTAAGTGCGTCGATTTCGTTTCTGGTTATTGGTTGACTTCACAGAGAAAATTCGAATTTGGCTTGGTATAACCCACCCCGTGGAAGGCTCTAATTTGGATAGCAATACTACAAAGTTGACACAAAACACAAACGAAACAAACAATGCTTCGACATCAATTTTATTTTTTGTTAAAAATTACCTGTAACATTTATATTTTCATCATGTATTGTAGAGTAAACGTTACCTACAACATCTACATTATTAATGTAAAAAAACCAAGTTAAAAAAGAAAACAGCATGGAAGTTGTGTCTAAAAATATTGTGATATCAAATTTCCAAGCTTAAACAATACATTCATTTTCAATAAAAAAACGTACGTAACATGTTTTAATCTTGATTAATTTTTTTTCCCGATTAAACTCTGTTGTCATCTTACTGATTTTGCAAAATTAAACTACTTCATATTTCCGACTGATAATGAATGATTTTAGAATCCTTAGCTATTCTACGCTTTTCTCAAGTGTAAGTAATTAAATTTATTAAGTTTATATTACCATATATGTATTTTTTGCGGGGATGGGGGGGGTATTCAAAGTTAACATAAAATATTTTAGTTAGTTTCTTTTTTATTAATTAACATGAAATAGAATGCAAGGTTATGGGCGTGTGTTAGTTAAATAATGTGTATTACTTCCAATTAACTTAAAAAAGTAGCATCATTTAGGATAAAAATAAATACGATCATGGAAAGAAACCATTGCTGTATTGTGGAAGTTATTCTATATGTCATTCATTTCAGTATACTGTTACTATAAAATAAAATTAAATGTTAAGTTATTTTGTGTCAACAGTAAAGGTTTGTAAAATCTTAGAATTATAGGACATTCCCCATTAAGGCACGGTAACTTACACAAGCCTGCTATGGTTGTGTTTTTTAACATTTGATAACTGCTTGTTTCGTATTTTTTTAGCGCTGAATCCTAAAATGATCTTCATTTTAAACCACCGTGTCAGGATATTTCGTAAAAATGTACATTTAAAAGATAAAAAGTCAAAAAATATCGAAAATATTGATACTATAAATAGATGTGATTGTTCGGTATTTTAAATTTTGATAACTGATTGTTTGTATTTTTTTCCCACTAAATCCGTAAATGACCTTCATTTTTAACCACTATGTCAGCAGTTTTTTCAAATCGTAAATTTCAAACTTAAAGAGTCAAAAAATAGCGAAAACCTGTCAAATAAATTTGTCAAAGCCTTACCAAAAGAAGGCAAAAGTTTTAAATACACCTGCGACAAATTTCCAGCTTTATCAACCGCCAAAATAAAAGTGGACACAGAGATGAACCCCATGGAGAATGCGAAAGGAAAAGTGAGAGGCACACCATGAGCGTTTCAAAGAAATTTCTACACATGGAATAAAATTGAAAGGATTTTAAATACACAATATTTTACATATTTAGCTGTAAAAATGCACAGTATAAGGCAAAAGATGAATAAATTATTATGAAAAAAAGTTGTATGTCTATTTTATAGTATGAGATTTCCGCAGTATTTCGACTTTTTAAAAATTTAAAAATTTGCAATTTGTGAAAATTCCTGACATGATGATGAAAAATGTAGGTCATTTTCGGATTCAGCGAGCTAAAATGCATAAGAATCAATTATCAAAGATAAGAAACACAACCATCACATGTATTTTATATTATCAAATTATCGCTGTTTTTTTTTTTTTTACTTTTAAACCTTGAAATTTGCTATTTGCGAAAACACCTGCCTGACGTGAGGGTGAAAAATGAAGGTCATTTTCGCAAAATACATAAGAATCAATTATCAAAAGCTACAAAACAGGACACAGCCCATATTTTGAAGACTAGTGATTGACGAAATTGGTTGTTATATCTAAAGTATGACTTGAAAGTTGTCTCATGTAAATATGTATGTTGTACTTAAGTATGTAATGTCTGTGTACATAATATAAATAAAGAAGTGATATATATATATATATATATATATATATATGTATGAAATATTCAATATAAATATAATAAAAATAATAATGAAATGTGTTTAATAAATTTAATGCTAATAGCGTGTAATTGAAATCTATATAAAAATATGTTTTTTAAATTTTATTTGTCATATCTTTTTTTTTCAAATCGTGTATCATCTGAGTAGTTTTATGCTAACATACTTTCTCTGTTTGCTTCCTTTTTTATTTTAAAAGAAGTAACAGATCCTTGTAAAATGCAATTGAAGATCAAAACTTACTCGGGGGTAAATCAAACTAAAAAAACTTCATTTCCTTTTATGTTTTTTTTTCTCTCAGCCGAAAGACAAATTAGAGATAAAAAAAATAATGAAACTCTTTGTGAAATTTAAGTTGGGCACTTTTAAGTATGTTTGAGGACGCAACTTTGAGTTTTTTATAACATGCGCTAAAAAAACAACAAACAAACTTGAAAGGATTGTTCGCATATGAAGTAGATTCCGGCAAAAAGCTTTCAGTTTATTTGATTGGAGTTAGAAGTTATGTTTTGAAAGGCAAGTAATTTTAAAGTTTTACTTTTCAAAGTTGCTTAAATAAATAAAATTTAAACAGTTTAAGTACACTCATTTAGTTTCCGGTTCGTCGAAATTTTTATTAATAGGTAAGAACATCATTAATTTCGCTGTTGAATGAATTTTAATGAACTCTGTTTCATTACCTCTTGCGCTCTAGCGCTGTTAGCGGAAGTATGGCACTAGTCACCAGTGTTTCCGCATCTGGCAATTTTTTTTTTTTTTTTTTTTTAGAAATTTTAAATTCATACCACAAAAATTTTTTTGGTAATTTTGTTTTTCTTTATATAAGGGAAACGAATAATCTTTACACTTTGTATAAAGTTTTTAATCGTATTGTTAGTTTGAACTCTCCTCATTTATAGTTTTTATAGCCTCTTTTTGTTAAATTTTCATGTTTGTAATTATATTATTCAATTTGTAAATATGTAAATAATTTAAATTTTCCCACTTTTACTCTGTTTTTAAACATTTATATACTTAATTAAACTTAATATATAGTCTCTGTACAGAGTCTTTTTTTATGCTCCGGCATTCCTTTGGTAGCTTTTCCCCTGTTTTTGGACTGTTTAGTGTTTAAGGCTGATTGAATCTAACGGACATTATATACAGGTTGTCCGGTCTCAACGGTGTCCAATGGCTAATTCCTAAACCATTAGTCGTAGACATATAGTTCCAATTACAAAAACGTTTTAAATAAGGTAAAGAAATATTTTAAAAGCGATTTGGGTCAATAAAAACATTTCTCAAAAAATTACGAAATTTAAATTTTTATATGGTCCCCCGGTCCTATAAGTTATATTTAGTAAAATTTTCCTTTTACACTGACAAGAAATACAAAAAATGCCCCATTCATATAACACTAAAATTGAGCGAGTTATGAAACTTTAAAAATGTATGACTTATGCCACTTTTCTGCTCTGAAAACAAATGAGTTCGGCTTGGGTTTGAGGGGCCACATATCAAATGCTTAAAGTATTCGAAGATCTTATTTCATGTGTATCTGCTCATTGAAAAAATTGTACAAGTATTACGATTAAGTTAACGTTTATTAAGTTGCAGATTGGCTAAAATAACAGGTTTTATTTTGTCAGGATTTGATACTGTTTCTTTTATGATTTCTTTTAACAAAAATTATGCTATTTTTATAAGTTCTTGTGTTACTTCAACGATCATATGTATGTTTTTCCAGTTCAAAATTTGTACTCGAACTTTAACTAACTTTGAAATATCCGATCGAGATTACATTTTACATACTGGCGCAAATCCGATAACAATCTAATATTATTATGATTTTTGGTGGTTACCACTTATACTTATTTTACAGGATAACACAAAAAATTGCCGGACGTACACAAAAATTAGATTACCGCCTAGAAGTTTAAGAAAATGTTCTAGATTAGGTAATACAAGACTGCGATTGTTGGGTTTTTTAACTTTTATGTATTTTTTAGCACTGAATCTAAAATTACCTTAATTTTTAACCATCATGTCAGGATATTTCGTAAATCATAAATTGTCAAAGTAAAATAATAACAAAAATCGGATACTATAAAGTAGAGTAGATGGCTGTGTTTTTTAACTTTTGATAATTGATTTTTATGTACTTTTTAGCGCTGAATCTGAAAATGACCTTCATATTTAACCATCACGTTAGAATATTTTTGCAAATCGTAAATGTGTAAGTTAAAATATAGCGAAAATCTCATTCTATAAAACATATGTAAAACTTTTTTTATTTTATTTTATGTTATTTTATTCAATAATTTATTCAATGTTTTTGCTTATCCTGGGACTCTTACAGATAAACAGCTGAATGGTCCGATGAGATGGGGGAGGGGGTTCAATTTTAACTTTGAAATTTGCAATATGCGAAAAATCCGGATGTGGTGGTTAAAAAAGAAGGTCAATTTCGGATTCAGCGGTATATAATACATAAGAATCAAATATCAAAAGCTAAAAAACATGACATAACCCAACTTTTGCAGGCTAGTGCAATCTAATAATATTTTAAAATACGTATCATTTTGTAAAGAATTGAGGCTTTTAATTTAGCATCATTTTATTTAACAAAAATTCTGTTTTTTCTTTCTTCTTAAATGTTTATTACAAATTGCATATTTTGCATTAATATGTCAGAATGATTAAAGATTTCAAATTTATATTGCAATGTTAATTTTACTCCCAACCATTTTTTTAAATATATCTGACGAAATAATAATTTCGATTAAATTTGTAAATGACCCCCAATTTGCAGCAAAAAATATTCTCCAACTTTAAACTGCTATTACTGGGTCAATTTTAATCGTAGAATAACGGGACTTTTTTTGTATTACTTATCAGTGTAACAGAAAATTTTTTTACTAAATATAACTTATAGGACCGGGGGACCGTATAAAATTTTAAATTTCGTAATTTTTAAAGAAATGTTTTTATTGGCCCAAATCGCTTTTAAAGTATTTCTTTACCTGATTTAAAACATTTTTGTAATTGGAACTATATGTCTACGACTAACGGTTTAGGAATTAGCCATTGGACACCGTTGAGACCGGACACCCTGTATATATATATATATATATATATATATATATATATATATATATATATATATATATATATATGTGGGACATTCTCACAGTCTTTTAACTTTCATGTCCCTGAATAATAATTTGTTATTTAATACACTTTTATGTGTTTTTTTTTTAATTTCATATACTTGGGAACATCCCATTGCATGATTGCACAACAATATTAACGAGATAAATAAGTTTTGGACGATGTTGGGGGTCCAAACACATGAAAAACTCACCTACCGTCCCGTGTCCCTGACGCTGATTTTGAAGTTTGGAGCTGTCTGGATAAAATTATTTCAATAAAAATAATTCGATGTAATTTTTTTCTGAAACTGCATTTATAGTTTTATATAAATATGTAGCTAAAAATTAATCGGCACACATTTTTAGGGTTGATATTATTTTTTGAACTCGTCGCTGGGTTTTAGATTTTTTACCATACCTCTTCTAAGATTATACAGAAAATCACTTCAGATGCAGCGACAGAATTTTTTTCTAGTTTTTGCTCATGCAGAAGTATGCTAGAGAAAGAATATCTAAAATTCTTTGACAGGAAATTTACTGCAGAATATAAATCAGCATTTAAATATCAATTTCAAGCACTGTGGCTTTATTGGTAGTCTTACCGTCCCCAAGGTTTATTCCTGCACTTTTCGAGGTAAATTTAAAAAAAATAACAATAATTTAATCCAATGTTAACAAATGTTTCGAAAAATCAATGAACATTGTGGCTATCACTTAGTCTTAACATGATTTTCCTAAAAATAGGTGGTAATTTTCCTTACCGTTCCATCTTTACCGTCTCTTTTTTTACCATTTCGTCCCTTTTTTACCATTTCGTTCCTTTGTTTACCTTACCGCCTCTTCGTTAACACCCCTTTAAGACAATGTTATACAAAAATTCTGTATTAAAAGTAGTACATTTGTATTATTTCTTATTTGAATGTCCTGTGAGTACTATGCAAATACATTATAAGTAAAACTTTAGAAGAAAATAAAAAGTTATAGGGGTAAAATGGCAAGGAAAATTAAACTCGCAAGTTTAACCTAAACCTCAGTAAAATAAAAAATTTTTCACTGCTGACCATTTTTTCTTTATTTTGAATCATTTAGGCATTCGTCTATTAGATTAAAATGTTATTTTACAAGTTTAATTTCGCCAGATTTTCCCCCCAAAAGTCAAAAGATTGTGAGAATGCCCCACATATATATATATCGCTATACTAGCGCTAATAATGTTATTTACTTCTTTCTTTTTTGTTTTTTTTTCACTTTATCTTAACCTTTCTATTTTTTGTGGCCACCAACCACGCCTAAACGTCTTCTATGGCTCCCAAAGCATTGAAAAATGCTTATACCCATATACCGGATGTAAAGTTGCATGGCAACTAGGGAATCCAGAAAATGTCTACATTGTTCCATTGTCCCAATCATCTTATAAGTCAAAAATAATAGTTAAAACATTCTTGTGCGAGTTTGGAATGCCCATTTAAAAAACTCAGCCAGATATCATGACGCACGTCATTGTCGGAATGTCTAAAATAGCATGACGTGCGCTGTGTACGCCATAGAGCGCACAAGGTTCTATACACTGAGTGTTTTTGTAAAATTTAATTTGCTAAAAATGAAAACTGTGTTAAATATATTTTATTACCTAAACAATTTTAAGAAATTTACTTTCAATTTTTGGATTTTACGGACATTTGTACAGCAATTATGATAACATTACATGATTATTTTAACTATGTTCACTCTGCCATTGGATATTTTTACTTGTTTTCTCAATTTCCAAACAGCACAAAATAACTAGAAGAACGTTGGCTAATTGTTGGGAAATCATTGTCTCACGTTGGTTTAGGGTAAGAAATATCTCGCCCGTACCATCGGCGAACTGACCTATTGCCAATAAAGGTTAAACATTGGTCCAACAGTCAGCTGATCTGAATCCAGCTCAAACACGCTCCAAATTAGATAGTTTCTGTATCTAAAGCGTTGCCGTAAAACAGAAAATAAAACAGTTATTTCAAACGATAAAATATCATATTTAATTTAAATACAACAAAAACAAATTTCAGTTTTATAAAGTGAAACAGCACAAAATAGAGAAAATAACATGTACAACAATTTATAATATTTTTACATATTTTAAAAATTAAATAATAATAAAAAAAATCTTTCCAATGTATAAAAATTTAAAAAAAAATCAGTTCCTATGAATATAACTAACAGGATAGAGGATTTTATTTTATTACAATAAAATATTTTTAAAAGGGGCTTAAACTCTTAGCATTGCTGTAATTTAAATACCTAACGGTTCAATATTTTTTATAACTACGCAAGACACAGAACATGCTTTTTGATGTTTAAGTAAAGAGTTTTATTATGAAAACGCAGAAAAGCATATTTACATTTTTCATTAATTGGATTTTACAAAACATTTTAGACATTTTAGTATTGAAAAATAAAACAAAACAATAATAATAAAAATATATATAGCTGACGAAATTCTAAAACCGAATAAATTAATAAACATGGTTATAAAAGTAAAACTTTCTTTTCAAACAATATTTAGGCATCAATTTAATGCCAGTATGTTAGTAAATCTATATGTAAGAAAAAGCATAAACATTCAACCAAAAAAAGGCAATAACCCTGTATCTTGTAGGTAACGGTCTGGAGCCGACAAATGGCAGCATATATCTGATAGTTTAAATGTTCTTGACATGTGCAGATAATTCAGAACACAACCGATACCGGCTTCTTTGTTATTTTTGGACCACTGAATCTTTCAATATGTTGCGTTAAGGAGTTGCATACGTTCTCAGCGGTGAAAATTTGACATATTTTGGAATTTCATTCAGGAAGGCAGCAAAAGTAATTGAAAAACTAATAATCCCATATTCTTCTTTATTGCTTCAAGTATTTAAAATATTTTTCTTGTTAAATTTGGTCACATATTTCGCCAGAAACCTGCAGCCGCGTTACCAAAATATCTGGGTTCAATGGGAAACATTCTAACTTCCTGTAGAAACAAAAAATTATTAAAATCTCCATTTCTTCGTGTAAAATAAAGCCGTCGGTTAAAATTTTTGAATTTTTCAACAGTAAGAACATTTCGCTATTAAAGCAAAACAAAAAAAAAATTCTTTTAAAATTTTGATTTTTAGACTTACTTTAAAAAAAATAATAACATTTTCAATAAATGGCTCGATGGCCGTTAAACAATTTAATTATGCGTAGATAAGAGAAAATTTTATCCAAAAACGGTAAAAAATGTTCAAATTATCATGCTGCCAATGTTGAAAATTGTGGTTTCCAGAAAATTGCAGTTAAAATTTTAGAATTCAGTATAGTTTGATAATGCGCGAGCTCATATATTTATCTTTCTTAATTATTCAGACACCATTTTCAATCTTATTGCACATAATTATAAACACTATAAAGATTTAATTTTCGTCAAGAACGTAAAATCGATTTTTTTTTTCAAGTTGAGAACGTATGTAACCCATTACAGCAAGTAAACTTTCATATGCAATCAGTATAAATTATTCGTTTAACCCTTTGTGTAATAAAATATGAATTCATGAAAATTTTATCTTTTGAAACATTTTTCGTGAATTTTTTGAAACTACATTAGAAGATTTATATAATTATTTAATAAATTTTAGAAGGATTTTAGAAGGATTGCAGGATTTAGAAGGATTAATTAAATTTGAATTTATAGGGATTTTGTGCAATATTTATAGCCCCACTCAAATCTTTTATGTTAAATATTTTTCTTAATATTTTGTAGAATTAGGAAATGTACAAATATGATATTCTTACAACAGAAATATAGAAATATCTCCGAATTGAAAAATTCGCCCCCCGCCCTTACTCCGACGCCAAGAAAGCTGAAAAAATACAAAGGCGAAGTAAATCATCCTTAAAAGAATATTTTTCTTTTGTGTAACCCATTATACTTTTGGATCAAGATAAAGTAATGCGTCTATAACTCATTCTAAACTGTATTACTACTAATAAATGTATTAAATGAATTTTATAACAAGTTATTTTATTGTGTACTTATAAGTACCGTCAGCAGATAAAGCGTTAATTTTACAATCTTTGCATGATGTTAGAGAGAGTCTTACGATTTTATCAGAAGGTATATTGAAATATTCTGTATCTTTAATTTTCTTTATGTTTGAGAGTAAAGAAGTGTGAAAACAGAAACATCCTACTAACGCCAGGCAGTATAAGATTTGGTTACTTTAAGACGCTTCATTTTCATCATATATTATCATCACCAAAGCTAATTAAACACTTTCTGTGTCAGTATTTTTAAAAAACTATGGAATTTATCAAAGCAGTGGTATAGAGAGCTCAATAGAGTAAAGTGTAAGTTAAATCAGGAGTTTTGGTTACTCGAATTGCATCCCCGTAAACAGAGCAAATACAGAACATTGTTTTACAAGGTATTGTATTAGTACATTGTATTATTCTTTATTTTGTTACATTTAGGCGTAATACTAGAAAATACCTGTTAATTAAAACTACATCCTGCATTTGGAAAATTATGACCTTATTTGGAACACAACACATGCCACTGTAAAGTGTTTTTTTTTTCACTCTCCTGATCACATTAAAGAGCTACAGAAATATTCATGAATAATATTTATTGTAAACATTTGTATAAATATTACATCCGACAACATTGCAACAACTTGTGCACTCTCATGCGTGTAGTAGTACCGACTTAAAATACATCCTGTATTACAGCAGAGATAGTCTTCCTCATTTTGCCACCGTAATGTCTGAAATCGATTCTCTAATTTCATAGATTATCCCCTATAAACAAATACACAAACGTTTCGTCTTTATGACATTAATATAGGTTTCCTTTTTGCATTTGTTTATCGATGAATTTTTAATTTCGTTATTGAATATTAGCTGAAAACAAATGGCAAAATTTTTATATTGCAAACTGATTAACCTTCGACAATTTGTCTCTACGTGATAGAGATAAATTTAAAAAAAATCATGCTTAGAAATTATTTTAAAAGCCTTAAAAGACTAATAAATTTAAATACAATTTTCAAGCAACTTGGATATGGTAGAACATTTATTTCCTATTCGAAAGTGTAAAAATTAATATTTTGTGATATCTAGAAGTATTTAAATTTAAATTATTTCTGCTTAAATTTAAATATGCATAAGAAGTATTTACAATTTACATTTTACATTTTATAATGTGTATATTTCTATAGGAGAAATTAAACATTATTAAAGACTAGTTTTCTAGTTTGATTCGAACTTTATCATTAATTCCGAATTCTCGATAAATCAGATTTTATAGGGCCTATCAAATACACGAAATTCATTTTATACATATGCATTTTTCATTTGCCGAAGATATTTGGGTTATAATTTATGATCGTGTTTTAGAATTACGGGTGTTTATTGATCAAGTTTATATGCATGGAGTCTGGATCCCTTATATTTCTTGATTAAAGTTGGAATTAATTTAAGTAATATTTTATATCATCATACAAACATTGACTAATCAATTATATTAAGATTTTTATTTTAAGCATAAATGTTTGCATAAGTTTGCAGGTTTTAACTCTAATCTTTTATATGTTGAAGATGCAACAGATTAACGAACGATCTAATATGGATAAAGAATGTGTGTAAAGGTGTGTGCTTAACAATCGAAATTTATTCCTATATACTTATTATGCTCCTAATTCTTTCAAAACAAAGAAGTGCGATGTTTAATTAAATGGTAATTTAAGAATATTTCCCATTTGCAGAAATATTAACAGTATTGTTTGTCATTGAACATTTTAAAAGTGAAATAATTTTTACCGGATAAATAATAACAGAGTTTTAATTTCATTAGTTTTTTTCTAAGAAAAAATTTGGAATGTAAAATAAAGGACCTATTATCAGGAACATTAATGTCTGGTTCGCGGCTAAAATTTTACTGGAAATTTAGAAGGAGGAAACAGTCAATGTAATTTTTTATTTTAATTCAAGGGTTCAAATGGTATAATGTATAAATAGTAATTATAATTAAAGCTATTTGTTAATAAATTTTGCATATTTCAATTTAAATTTTGAAAATATGAGGTTTCTTAAAAAATTATTAAGAAAAAAATAAAAGTTAATAATAGCCTAACCTGTTTATATTCACACATTTTTCAAAAACATTATAAATAAAATAAGTTTATTTACATAAAAAAACTTTATTACTTTTTTAAATTCTACTCTAATAATGTATAATGTTTTAATTCTCATTTGTATAAAATATAATCATAATGCAATTCTTTAAACGATTTCTTTTTCATGAAATAAATCTACATTTTACTACCAACTTTTTTTAAACAAAAAAATGTACTTAAAAATCTAACATAGTTTTAGATGTCTAATATATTTATAAGTTTTAATGCTGCTTATTATGTATTTATTTAATAAATGAAAAATGTTGTATTTTTATCAGTTAAAAAAACATATGTTATGAATAAACAACAAGTAACATTGTTATGCATATCAATTTATCTTATCATTCACTTTTTTAAACACAAAAAAACTTAGTAATTTGTAGTTATAGGAACCTAATGTTGTTCATTATTATTCATTACTGCATTATTCATTATCCAGTATTTACTTAATGGAACTAGTGTGATAAAAATGTAGCTTTTTCTATTGGTGAAAAAAAAAAAAACATTCACTTTATGTTTAAACAACAACAATCTTTAAAATACTATTAAAAAAATAAGTTATTAAAATGTTTTGCAAAAACGTTGTCTGGAGTATATAATTACATCAAAGGAAGGGAAATGCGTTTTACAATTATGATAAAATAAAAGCAATTCAACTTAAAGGGAGTTTCAATTTATTATCTAAAATATATTAATTCTAGAAAAAAAAGAAAAATTATAGCTTGATCAAGCTTAAGAGCCATTATTTTGAAATTCAGACAAAAAAGTGATATTTTGATAGTTGTATTTTTTGATTGGCTTTTATGATTGGCTTTTGATTGGCTTATGATTGGCTTTTTGATTTTCTTTTTTATGATGAAGTAGGTCATATTTAATAAATATTGTGCAATTTTTAAGCTCTGAAAAAATTTGCTGTTTCCTGTAGAAAATATCAAAGTTCAAGACCATGAATACCTTTTTTCATGAAAATTGAAATGCCAGTATGTTTGGATTGCTATATCTCTGGAAAGCAACAACATTCCAAAATTATTTTTCATAAACTGTTAGTATAACAGTACATACTTAGTATAATTTACTTGGTTCCATGGGGCATTGTTAATTTTCATTGTTATGTTTCCACTATGTGCAATCAAAATGACGTTTTTGTCCGTTTTCTGCACTTATTATCTTAATTAAGCAAGAGTACCCCAAAATTTTTCTTATAGAATATGAAAGTTTACTATTAGGACAAGCTAAGTAATATAGAACTTTACCGGGATATCGATGCTGCTAGCAGACATAATCTGTTAAATATTCAAAAGTTTCAAAATCTGCAACATTTGAATTAGTCCTATCTCAAAACAGCATCACAGTTGAATAAAACAAAATACACCAGGTCGTAGTTAAACATATGTACAAAAACTACCGGATATATTTTGTTTTATTGAACTGTGATGTTGTTTTGAGATAGACTAATTCAAAAGTTGCAGATTTTGAAACTTTTGAATATTTAACAGATTATATCTGCTAACAGTATCGATATCTCGGTAAAGTTCTATATTACTTAGTTTGTCCTAATAGTAAACTTTCATATTCTATAAGAAAAATTTATGGGTACTATTGCTTAACTAAGATAATAAGTGCAGAAAACGGACAAAAACGTCATTTTGATTGCATTTTGTGGCAGCATAACAATGAAAATTAACAATGCCCCATGGAACCAAGTAAATTTTACTAAGCATGTAGCGTTATACTAATAGTTTATGACAAAATAATTTTGGGATGTTGTTGCTTTCCAAAGATATAGCAATCCAAACATACTGGAATTTCAATTTTCATGAAAAATGGGATTCATGGTCTTAAACTTTGACATTTTCTACAGGATACAGGGAATTTTTTCAGAGCTTCAAAATTTCACATTATTCATTAAATATGATCTACTTCAACATAAAAAAAATCAAGTAAAACAAAAAATACAACTATCGCACTTTGTCTGATTTTCAAAATAATGGATCTTAAAACAAATGGTAAGGTCAGTAGTTCAATTCACAAAAAAGTTAATTTTTCTTTCTTCCTTTTTTCTGTATTCCAATATAAGTTATTATAGAAAAATAAAGTTTTTTTCGTTGAGACACATTTCAATATGTACTAAAAAATAAACTATTTAAACTTTAAAATGAATCCGGAAAAAAATCCATACTGAAAACAATTAATGGTATAACTATCTTTTGTTTAAGTATTTAGATGAAGACTAAGGCATATGTAATTCGCCTGTCTTGAGATACAAAGCATCTGAAATACTACATATATCCTTGAGAAATTATTATGCACTTGCTTGAAGCGAAAAAAATAAGGGAACATGGCCTGTCTTTTTAAAATAATATATTTTCTAGAAACTAATGTTTTTCATCTAAACATGCTTCAACATATTTTAAAAGAAACTGAAAAACAAAATAAGATAAAATATGCGTAATATGAACATAATTTTATTCTGTTAAATATTTACAGGATATGGAGAAATGTTTTAGTCTTGATAACACTGACATATATTTTAAATAGGAGGTATATGCACAAAGTAAGTTCCGTTTGGCCATATAAAAAAAACGCATACAGATACAAAAAAAAATATTTATTGTACAAAATCTACAACTGTGAAACTACTTTTCTACACAGCTTCCGAAAATTTGTAGGCAATTGTCGTTGCGTGACACAAGGTTTTGTATGCCTTCTTCATGGAAGGTTGCCGCCTGTGTTTTCAACCATGTGGTTACATTTTCTTTCAGCTCGTCATCATAGGTGAAGTGTTGACCACCAAGGAATGATTTGGGGTGTAAGAAGAGATGGTGAAAAACTGAAGTGCACTGCCCAGCCGTTGTTTTTGGTGTTGTTCAGTAAGAATTTTGGGTACCCAACGTGAGCAAAGTTTTCGAAATTTCAGTTTTTCAGTAACAATTTCATAAATTAGTGATCGTGAGATTTGCGGAAATTCCATAGCAAGAGCACTGATTGTAAACTTACGGTTTTTCTTAATCTTCTCTTCAATTGCGTGAACCAGTTCATCAGTAACCAAAGACGGGCATTCACTTCGTTCTTCATCGTGCACTTGATCACGTCCTTCATTAAACTGTCTGACCCATCTTCTAACCATTGAATCAGTCATAGCATTTTGTCCGTAAACCTCGCAGATTTACCGATAAATTTCACTTGGTTTAACTTTCTTTTAATTGAGAAAACGAATCACAGATCTGATTTCACAAGCGGCGGCATTTTCAGTTAATGCTGACATTCTAAAGAAGCACTACAAATAACACGTCAACAGCAGCGATCTGAAAAATGTGTACATTTCTTCTCCTTCAGTCAGAGTAACTGCCGCTCATGCTCGGAACTGCGATCGCAGCGCTGCTGCGGATAGAAATAGAAACGGAACTTACTTTGTGGATATACCTCGTATAAATGTTCGACAGCCATTCTACAGTCCTTAAAAATTATTATTAGAAATTAAAAATAAGACAAAACATATAACCTAAAGCAATATACATTTGAGTAAAGAAAAAAAAAAACTAAATCTTGCTTGACTAAACTATGTGGAATTATTTCTTTTTATATCTTTCATATGCTAAAAAAACATTTATTCACCCTTAATGTTGAAGAAAAACAATTTTAAAAGACATTCAGTAGCTAAAATAAACTTCAGTGCTTTGACTGTTTCAGATTAATTCCATAAAATTTATTAAATAATCGGAAAAAATGTTAAGCAAGTGGCGAGAAAGATTTATGTATTTACTAGCTGTTTAACCCGTTCTATGCACGGGAGTTCATGAATTTAATTCTAAAACCAAAATAAAAAATAACTATTTGATTTAGTAAAATATTTTTTCTACTATTGTGCCTTTTTTTAATGAAATTTAATTTATCATGTCACTATGGCAGCAGACGAAAAACCGATATCTTTGGAATAAGGGAATAAATAGAAAAAAAAATTATTGTTGATGTTTGTGATAAAATGTCTTTCTTTATTTTTAAAAATTTGTAATAATTAAGCGCAAATAAATAATATCTAGTAAGTTGCATGTGAGGTAAAATATTTATCATAATACCCGCTAGAGCTTCTTAGAATTGCAGCGTGGTGTACGTAATATGTATATCTCTAATTATTTGCATATGAGGTAAAAGAATTATCGTAATACCCGCTACAGCTTTTTAATATTGCAGCGCCGCGTACGTAATATACAATGCGTCTTGCAAGAGAAAGATATTGTGATAACAATTTTATTGTTAATTTTAAATTGTTGGCAGCTGCTAGAACGAAAAATGTTTAAACCTGATAGGAAATTGCTGAAAGAATTGGTGTTTTTTATTAATGAGAAGTTAAATATAAAGTATTTCGATTCCGAATCTCTTTAGTTGCCTCGGCCGCGTTTTATTACACATGTAAATATCATTTCACAATTCTGGCTTCCAAACTGTGGATTTGTCTAGCATTACAGACAGACAGACAAATTTTTATTTTTATATATTAGATTTTACTTTTGTTATGTTTCTACATGTCTAATCGTGTTTAGAGCACAATTGTCTTAAGAAAAATAAAAGAGAGAAAATTCTTTATTAACTCTACCGTAAATCATCGTGTAAAAAATGTGACCGGTATCTATCGGTAAGTAGCAACTTCTACCAATGATCATTATAGCGAGTCGTGTACACATACAGCCCTACTGATGTAAAAGTTCATAGCTATATCTATCACGACCGTTGAAGATAAAATTTTGCAGAATTATATATTTCATTTGTCCGTTATGATCCATTGCGTTTAGGGTCAAAATCCTTTTCAAGGCTCTATCAAACCCTTTAAGATGAAATTTTGGGAGATGATAAATTTTTAAACATATGCACGGCAAAGAACATAGTAATTGAAAATCCCAGATCCCTTTAACCTTTCCTTCCCCAGAGATGCTAAAGCATATCTTGTGACCTATCAGGAATTAAAAAAACGAAATTTTGTGGAACGGTATATATTTTTTAAATATTCATAGGAAGCACATTTGTATTGTAACTTTTACAAATATACAATGGAAATATTTATGCTAATCAAAAACTAAATGCACTCTGGAAAAGTAAAATATAAATGTAAAAGATATAAAATATATAAAAGTTGTAAAATATAATAAACAATATAAAAGATAAAGAAACGCATGTAATAATTTGTCAGCATAATTTTTCAAAGTAAAACAATTTAATGTTTTAATATTATACACTATCGTGTTTTTAATATTTAAGTCACTAAAATTTGACTACATGTGCTAAATTATCATTTGAGATACGTAAGGTCATATTAGTTCATTAGTTGAATAAGGTATAAAAAATTCTTAATTTCATCACATAATGCCCCGTACTAGCAAGTTATTCTTTTTATTCAACTTCTTTCCTCGTAACAAAATGCTCACAAAATTAGACACCAACAATGCATAATAAATTTGTACAATATGCAAACGCAGACACACATAGTAAAAGAAAAAAGATGAAAACGTAAGATATATCTCAAGTTTTAAAAGTCGGAACATAACTTGCTTTTAAAAATATACATAATTCTAATAGTTTTTCATGTTTTGAAATACTGTTTATTTATTATAATATGAATTTATAAAATATAATTCGTTATAATCTAATATAAATATACAAATTTCATTGAAATATCTGTTAAATGTGAGCTAACCTGTTCATGGATATCTTCGTAACTCTACTATTAGAAATGATTCGAAAACCTTTTCCATTGCTAATCGAATAAAATTTTTCGATAAGAAATTCTAGAATAATACATATATAACGCCCAACGACATGGTATACACATTATCATATTACGATGTTTGCAGCCTGTCTAATAGAAAGAGACCTAGCATTATATACTACTATTTTGGGAGAGTAGTCCTTTTTGTGGTAATACTTTTGCACTTTTGTCTTTATTTAATAGAATTTAAAAATATTTACGTTTAAATGGTTTCTTAAATTAATACTATATTTGAAAAAAAAAAAGAAAATGTATGTCAGTGGATTGCGTTTTTGTTTTGGTGGGGTGGGGAGTGTGAGATTTTCTTTAACATCTGTAACGTATAATGTAAAAAATCCTGTGTATTCTTGCTGATTTCAACTATGGCAATATTTTTTCTTGAACAGTTTGAACTTTTATTATTTCATACTATCCTTTTAATTTAATTTACAATTATTTGTCATTTTTTATAGTTGTATTTCTCAAATCTTCGTCTTTTCCGACTTCGTAGCATTTGTCAGCGAATCACCGCTTTCCTATTTTCTGATTAGTCGATCGTGCAGCCTGTCCAGAAAAATAGACCTTTCTTATCCCCCTATTCAATTTACGTTCTGTCTCAGTAAGCTGAAGACCTGAACTTTTTTAACTCTAGCTTTTAAAATTTTTATTATAGTATATTTATTGTACTACGGTTAAATATTTTTTAATGGTTCCTATAAGATACAACCATCCATCTACAGGGAGTTGCTCGCAACTAGAAAGCTCCTGGAATCCATAAAATGCTCACTGTTCACTTTGTTTACGTAAGGCAAAATTTTCTGCTTAAAATTACCAGTAGAAATAATCAAAGTGGCGAAGCACTCTGTTTACTTCTCTATTACCCCAACACATTTGTTACTATATTATGTAAATTATTTTCAAAAATTAGGAGAGAAGTAGAAAAATGAAAAGGAATTCAATAAATGCAAATTGAAATTTTGTAGAGTAGACTAGATACACTATTAGAATAAATATCTGAAGCAGTTTAAAGACTGAATATACAATAAACCACATTATTCATTACATAATATTTAAAACAACAATATAAATAATTAAAATTTTGTGCTTGAAATTTGCAGTCATTTTGTCCGTGTTTTCTATATCAGTAAATGTACAAATATTTTTTAAAGTGAATTCACTAATGTGAGAGTTTAGTAAATATAACCAAATTCAGTATTAAGTTGAACAGTTACATTTATTGCTGTGTTAGTCAGCTTACCTCTGTGCTAACTAATTGACGAGTGAAGACGAAGAGGTTATTTTTTTTTTTCAAGATGGCGTGTCGGGTAAAATGGAATACAATTTAGACAACTGTTTCAAGACTTGTCTAAAGAAGATGGACAATCATTCCAATCCGACGCATCATCTGAGATGGGCTTTTTACCAAGTTGCACACCAGGTGAGGAAGATAAAGTGTGCCTGTTTTAAAATGGAAAATGTTCAGAAGACGGAAGAGCGGAGACTACATTTGCGATTTTTGTAAAAATTAAGACAATTTTTCAAAGAATCAGATGATTTATAGATGATGTACTAAAGTTTACTCATTAAATAGTTTGGGTTATTCTTTTAAATATCTTAGTTTTTTTTTCAATTTAAATAATTTTATTGAATTTTTTCAATTTCTTTTCTATTTTTTTAGTATATAAAAGTGTTTTCTTTAAGATGAAAAATATCGATTGTTTCCTGCCAATTTGTATGTTAGAAATTTTTACTCCTAATGATGATTTTAAAGAGTAAACCGAAACGTTGAGATTGATTTTATTCATGTGTTTATTTTATATCATCGATTTAATTTATGAATAAAATGTAAGATGGATAGCAACATCTAATTTGTTTAGTATTAAATATTCTTTATAACCCTATTCGATATTACTCGACTGGTTGTCATTACCCGAAAAGTGTACCTCTTTTAAAGCTAAATATTGATATGTATTTTTTCTTACACTTTAAACGATTAAAAATGTGTTTAAAATATTCAATATTTCTTCTTTACTAACATTTATTGTATCTCAATTTTTTATATTGACTTACAAATAAAAATGGTATTCCATAATACCTGAACTTCCTCTGGTTATCTATGGGCATTTGATAGAGCTACGAACGTCATATCCTGCGTGATTAAATATTTATTTATTAATGTTTGAAATTTCGAAAAATCGAAGTCATAAATTCAACTTTATTATAAGATGTCTATTTTTCAAAAATTACACTTCTTATATTATTATATTCAGTACTATCCGCTGAAAAGACCACATGCTTATTGTCAAGAAAAATATTGTTATTTTTGGTGACTTTCCGTATAACGCAAAAAAGGATGTGTTCAAAACACGTATTTTGCTTCCGCTTTGAAAACATATGCGAATGAAATCAACGCCTGAGTAGCTCATGTATCTCTTATATGGATAACGCAAGAATTGATGAACAAGATTTGTCTGTAGAAAATCGAATATGAATTTCATATGAATGGCACTGCAGTGCCCTAGTGGCGATATTTTGGAGCTCCTGACTCTATCTCGAAAACCTTGGGACATAGAGAAAACATGCCAGATATGTGATCTATTTAATATGAAATGTCTTGCAGGTAAAAATAATTTTTTTAGAAGCCCTGATATATTTGGTTTTTTTTTTCAATACTCAAACACTGGTACGTCACTAATCGCTCGTACAAGTTAGCTTTATACTATAAAGCTGATGCATATTTAACAGTAAAACCAACGAATGTAAGCAACATAAGTTTTTTTCCACAAAAAAACCAAGTTAATTGGCTTAAAATGCTTTCAAACTTATTTTTATCTATAATATTTTTTTTTTTATCTGTTTTTAAATTTCCAACATAGAAAAAATATAATACGGCTTATAAATACGAAATTTCCCTTTGCATCATTTTCATCTACTTTTATTTTAAAAGATCTGTTTCAAACAGGTATAAACTGAAAGCGAATAAAAGGATAAAAAATAGTAAATATTAAGATAAAAAAAAATCAATAAAGTCTTTATTTTAAGATTTTTTAGAGTGAAGTTTTTCAGCGAAAATCTCTTCTCATAGGATTATACGTTTTTGTCTGAATGAAATTTTAAAGTTAAGTCATCCATATAGTATAAAAATTGGATTTGATTTTACTTTTCGAGTTTAGAAAGAGAAAAAAATATATTATCTCCATAAGAAAAATCATCAGAGAAAAAAATAAATATTCGCTATTATGTCAGTAAGATATCTTTCGGTATTTCTATTCTACAAAGCAGATATAATAGCACTGAAATTTGAAATAAGAGATAAATATGATGAACAAAGCAACATATATACATATTTAAAATAAAATTACTGATAGAAAAAGTTCTCGTATCTAAGAAACATTTAACAAATAAGTTTTTTCCGTTATTTCTTCAGGTTTTTTCAATAAAGTGAAGTAAATTTTTCAAAAATATTGATAAAACTAATATGAAGATCAAATGTGATCATTGAACGCAATTTTAAAAACAGTAGCTGGCAGACATTTGCAGCAGGTTAAAGTCATATTTCCCCTTTTTAGAATTGCATAATAAGACTGTTTCACTTAAAGTTCCCTGTTTATGATGCTCTAAGCTAATGTTAGAGTAATTTTATTTTGAGGGACCATATATTTTTTATACGAACATTGAAAAAATAAATACGGACTGTATATTCTATATTTCTTTATTTTATTGTAGTAATCAGATTGCATTTTCTCGAAATACAGATATTCATTGTTTTATCTAGAAAGACTTTACAGATGAGTTAAAGTGATTCTGACAAAATTAATGCCATTTTTAATGAAACCTGGCAAAATGCAGTAGAGAACAGCATACGGTAATTAGAATAGATATAGACTAGTCCTCCACTTACATTCTTTTGTATTGAATCATTAATTGTGACAAGAACTTTTGGCCTACCACGTATGTTTTGTCAATATATACAGGGACACTACCAGACCGAGATACTTGCAGAAGGTGCAGAGAGCACAGAGGTGGCTCGGAATCACATAGAAATGCAGGGTCGGAAATGAAATACTAACGAGATAGAAGGTTTGTTAGGGATATCATATTCATTCATTCTGAATCATAGGTATAGTAAATCGACTTTTAAAAAATAAGCTTAATATACACTGGCCTCCAAAATTTAAGGTACAGGGACTTAGAAGACATCTAAGACTTACATCTAAGAAAATGGCAGTTGTAAGAATGTTCAAGTCGCGGTTTTCACTAAGGAATTCCGCAACACGAATCAGCTGATGTTGGGCAAATAATGTAGCTTTAAAGCCAAATTGCTCATGAATAAGTATGTTATTATTCTGTAAAATGCTGTGGAGCTGGGACCAAATGACACATTCAACGATTGTGCTAAGCGAAGGAAGAATGTAAATTGCGCGAAAATTAGTGTGATCAAGAAGATCAGTTTGAAGTTTAGGAACAGGTATTATAACAAAAGCTTTTCAAAGTTTAGGAAAAAATAGTACAGGATTAGTGAGATTATTTATAAAGATAATGCAACTTACAAGTAATTTTTTTTCCAGATGTGGTAGTAATGTTATGATATCCAGGTCATTAGCTTTTTAAGATTTTAGATAAAATTGTAAATAATAATAGGTTGAATTTCAATTAGAAGCTCGGGCTGGAGGAGTTACAAGTTATTGACGCTATCATTAATATGGTGATGTGACCAGGGATAGCAAAAAAAGGATTAGAGGGAAATTCCTCAGCATAAGTTTTTGTTAGCATTTCAGCTTTATCTTTGTCGGTATACACATTTGAATTAAAAAGAGTAAGAGGAGAAATGGGAGTATGATTATTATTTAGTGTTTTTTAATACGATATAAAGAGTTATTATCCGAAGATAGCTTACTGAGGAAATATTTTAGGATTTTTTTGTTTTGCTTTTGTAATTAAGTTTCTAATTTTATTATTTGATAATACACTGCTAAAAACAATTAAAGGATATTGAGGTTGTGGATGAATCTTGCGGCTGGGGAAAAGATTAGATGATTGATTCATGATCGACATAGGCTATATGATAAAAAATTTACAGATGTTTGACAGAAAAAAATGCATTGTATTGAGCATTTGGGTACAAAAGGGATAAAAAAAACAATTTGGGCATATGAGAAAAAACGAAAAAAAGAGGTGTTTTCTTCAAAGAAAATCGTTTTTGGTAGAGGGTATGGTTTACCCAGACGGCCGGCAACGTTAAACATCTTTGAGGTATGGAGTCAATAAGGCTATTAATGAGAAGCTGGAGTATTCTGCATCACTCCTTCGGAACAGCTCTTTCCATTTCTTGGAGAGTTTGTGGGTGTGGTAGATTGCCAGCAACTTGTCTGTCTAGAATGTCCCAAACATGCTCTATTGGGTTCATGTCCGAAGAACACGCTGGCCATTCCAGGCGTATGATTCCCTCCTCGAAAAATAAATCATCCACTAAGTGAACACGAGATGGCTTGTAATTGTTGTCCATTAGCACCAAGTCATCTCCAATGGCTGCAGTGTAAGTTACTACAGTAGGTCTGAGGATCTCATTCCTATATCGCAGACCGGTCAGAGATCCATTTCGTATGATATGGAGGTCGGTCCAGTTTTCTAATAAAGAAACCTAAATATTCAATATATTTTAAGCAATTTTGATTCTGTTGTATCAGCTCTACTTGGAAAAATAGCGATTATTCTGGAAAATATGAAACTATGACCTGCCGCTCTTCTCGTTTCAAATCTTTTTCTTCTACGTCTTTTTACATCAAATACAGTAATACGATATATTAACAATCAAATAATCTTTGATTTAACACCCAAATTGAGAAATTTTTTATTTGGATTTTTAAGATAAATCGTTATGTTTATTAGGGTTACGTACTAAAAAAGTAAAAACGAAACCATTATAAGATCACTCCTGTGTCTGTCTGTCCCAGCCATTTTACTCGTAAAATTTGGGACGCAGAAAGTTCAAATTAGGGGAAGTAATAAAGACTATTAACCCACATATTTACAGATTATTAAAATTCGGAAACGTATTTAGGGAAAATGTAGAGGGGCTAATTACGTTACTTGAAAAAAAAAATCTTTTCTTTGTATATCGTGTGGGGTATCGAGTGAAAGCTTTCATAACGCTGAACTCACAAATACAATTCTTTTAATTTTAGGTATTATATTTTCAGAGATATCTTTGAAAATGTAGTGCAAAAATATGTCCCGCCCCCATCTATTTCGGAATATACTATTATAGCAGCATTGTTGATAATGATTTTTAAAAAAATAGTCGGTAATTAGCTGAGATATTAACCCTTAATGACATGGACGATTTGGAAATGCTTAATGACAGGAGCTACATACTCTATGTACCATCGTCTTTTAAAGCCAAGGTAACAATTTTTAAAGATATATTTGCATAATGCAATGCCCGGTAGCAGTATAAAAGCAATAAGCGTCAAATTGTTAAAAAAAGACTAATTTAATTAGAATTAATCACGTAAATACCATGGAACTCGCGACTAGTTTACATTGAGTGAATGTCTCAATACGCCTCCCGTGTCTGTAAGAGCTAATTAAAACCTATCTGTAGAAACGCGACACGGACCAAGGCGGCGTTACGATTTTGCAGCCTCCTTTCCAATCGAGCTTAACACAATGTTAAGTTTAAACTTTAAAAAAGGGCTTTTTTTAGCTACACTGTAAAAAGAAAAGATTTTTAATAAGCTGAATTTTGTTTTCTGAAATGCCACACGAAGTTTAAATATGCACTACTTTTATTGTCAGTACCGAATTAAGTTCATCATAAACAGATTAGGATAAGATTAAATAAAAGAGTTGTATAGAATGGCAATATTTCATATTATTTAAGCATCATATCTCTTCGAACTTTTATGATATATAAAGTTATACCTATCCTTACATTGTATAGTTTTCTGCGAAATCTTATTATTCTTTTAGGAAAGATTTTTTTTTTTAAATAATACAGTTAATATGATAATTCTTATATTTATTGTACGGAAACCTCTGGGCGCGAGCAATACTCGCACTCGACTGTTTATTTTTTTATTCTAAGAAATTACAGTGCATCTTTAATATTAACAAAGTGATAACCATTACCATATCATACGTAAATTTTTAAGTATGATTTGGTTTGGGGATTTTTTACATATTAATATCACAAATGTGCCCACATAAGCATAAAATTTCATACAAATTCTTTGTTTAAAGCTACTTTGCAATTATGTAGATGTTTTACAAGAGAAAAAAATATATAATTTTAAACAATTTTAAGCGCGATTGCTTAATCCATAAATTTAATTTTTTAAATCCACCCTTTTGCTATTTATGTAAACAAGACAATCTTTGTTCTGATACGTAATTTAATATTTCTTATTCATTAACAGAGATATTTTAAAAACAAGAAATTAGTATCTTACATTTTTCTGTTAGAAACCATAATTTTATAATATTAGTGCTTAAATATTTTTTTTTCAAAAGGATTAAAAAAAGTTTTTATGACTAACATTCAATTTTCATTAAAACGTTATTAAGGCGATAGGACGTTACTTTAAAAAAGATGTCTCGGTGAAGGAAAATAGGGCTGTGATATATATTTACATACAGAAAAAATACATTATAACGAAGAGCTTAATACTTAATTAGTCGAAAAATATATTCTAGAAGCTAAGTTAATTAGCTCAATTATATGGGTAAAGATAAACTATGTGTCGAAAGATGCAGTTAATAAATTAAATAATTAATATATATAGTCTTTAAATATTCATCCATAGACAATTTTTTCATATTGTGTTAACGTGCATTATAAATATTATTTCTTACTTAATATAATGAATATATATAGTCCTTAAATATATGCATCCATAGACAATTTTTTCATATTGAGTTAGCCTGCATTATAAATATTATTTCTTAATTATTATAATTTTTTTAAAAAAAGTAATGTTACAATCATTTTTTAAAGTAAAATATAAATTGAGTTCTTTTACCTTTCGACCCTCAAGTAAGAAAACACGAAAGATGTTATACATTTGAAATACAGCACAAGGCAAAATATGTGAAAACATTAATAAGAAGAATTACGCTTGTTGTAAATCCTAAAGCATACACGTTCCAAATTAGGAAAACACATTAAAAATGCAATTTTTTCCTCCCTATTTTAAATATCGATATCTCTAAATTCAAACTACAAAACGATTAATATTTGTACCATATATTCCGCAATATAACGAGCACGTTTAAAAAAATGTTCCAATTTTACAGATGTGCGTCTTACACTCTGTAAAAAAAAAAAAAAAGGAAAGATTAAAAAGTTAAGCTAAAAATAGATATTTCTTTTCATGAAGAACAGAAGAAGATTTGATTATTTTAATAAACAAGAGCGCGATTGTGAACACTTTGTGGGGATTCAGGCAACGCTTCTTATATCAGACAGAAAGCCGTGACAAACTTTCTTTTGACGTCACGAAAGTTCACACGAAGCAGGGAAAACAAAGAAAAAAAAATCTAACAAGTTTCATGTTTCGATTTCGTTGGCTCGTGGAATTGTTAATTATTATTAGTAAATAATAATAATTCCACGAGTCAACAAAGTCGAAACATGAAAGTTGTTTGGCCTTTTTTCTTTGTTTTCCCTGCTTCGCGTGACGTTTTCTGACGTCATAACAACGCGTGTCATGGCTTTCTTCCTTATCTGATGGGCGCTGATTCAGGCAGACATGCATGGCAGTAGCGTATGGGTCCGTGCAAACGCATGTTTTACCATTCTTCTACATTTTTCTTTGAAAGCGTTTGTTCTCGACCCTTCTGCGGTTTATTCACAAAAGGATGAGTGGAAACAACAATGGGTCAGGTGATAAGGAGCTCAAATGTACCTGACGGAAATGTTCCCCTTTTGCAGGACATAAGTCCCTTTGCTTTTAAGGTCATTAACCTTCTCGCTGCGCAATCCGAGATTTCCTCGGGTAACGTAAATGTAGAAAAATTGGCGCAACCCGAGAATTCCTCGGGGATGCATTTTATACGTCTACTTAACCCTTCTTGATTATTCTCACCAGTTATTTTTTTATTGTAAATTTTGCCTTATTTAATCGGAGCATTTCCCGATTAAATTAGGCAAACATTTTTGTTTTGAAAAACTGGTGAAAAAGAATAAAAATTCTTAAAAGACGCTCGCTGCGAAGGGGTTAAATACGCAATACGCAATTTTTGAATCTATTTTGAGATAATAATTACGCAGCGAGAGGGTTAAGGATAAAAAAACAACGCGTGACCACAAGAAAAGACGCCGATACTGTTAACAGTTAGAAGGATGAGCTTTTCGCATTTAAGTCTTCACTTTGCATTTGCTTATATTTTCTTTATGCATGTACTAGATATACGTTTTGATGCGATTTATACTATTTTCACGTTATACATTCCTAGAAGATTTCTTTGGTAAAAAGAAAGGGCTCGTAATACGTCAAACATAACTAAAAATAGAAAAATACATTCTAACATCGCAGGTGCACATTTATACGCCGTAATATATGATATATACTTATATATGATTCAGTGTAAAAAATATTGCTTATAAAATAATGTCTTTATTAATTATTTTTTCTAATTTTCAAAAATGTAAAATATATAAAAATGGGTTCCGTAATATTTAATAAAAATTTTATAAATTTAAATAGGGTGAGAGCACCAGTGAGCAGGGAGACACAAAACTTACATCCCAATAACTGAATATTAACGATTTAAATATAATTTTCACATTCGAATTGAAAAGATTCAAGTAAGTTATTTTATCTATTAAATAGTTCAATAATAACAACAATATAAAAAAGTGAAAGACAAATGTCGTTAAAATTCACACATAGCGATTTTAAACTATACTAATTTAACGTTTAAATAAAACTGTTACATAGATTATTGTATATTTTACCCTATGATATTCCTTCATTTACCATTTTCCTTTAACCTTTCTATTACCATTGGTGTCTTTTTTGACGCCCCTTTATTTTGTTTGAAGATTTCAGTGATTCGAAACAGAAAAAATAATAATTTGAACTTGGTACTAGGAGAGTCGATAGAGGATATGGTTCAAATAACGGTTAGTAGGTGATTTGAGAACTAAGCGAAGCGCAACCTGGAGGAGATAGGCAATGTTTGTACTCTCAGAAGAAAGGCACGAGCAGTACGTCACTGAAGTTTGATTTGCAAACAGTGAGAGCAAAACTGTCGACACCACGAAATATGGAAAATAAAAAGTTTTTCACAAAATAGTTTCTTATGATATATATATATATATATATATGTGTGTGTGTGTGTGTGTGTGTGAAGATTGTTGGCAACAGCTGTTATCAAGTCGAACATTTTAGTTGTGCAATCGTGGCTTAGGATGCGAATTTATTCAACACATGGAAGAAGACTTCGATGTTGAAAGTACAGCTCCAAGTAAGAAAACATAGTGTCGTTTGCAGTCATATTATCAATTAATAAGGTCGTTTGCAGTCGTATTATCAATTCATATGGTCGTTTGCAGTCATATTATCAATCTATATGGTCATGGCGTAAGGGTAAACAAGGCAACGGGTTCAAGGGTGCAGGGAATTTCTCCACATAAAGAAAAACTTTATCAGCTTGTCGTTCGAATATGTTTATTCATCAGGCAGAAAAATATAAAAGAAGTCCCACATTGCAGTGATAATTCTGAATGAAGCCTTCAGGCATCATTCAGAGCCTCTATATTATACTGCAAGATCTTAAAGAGCAATTTAGAACACTACGAGACTTACAAGACACCAGATAACATTTTCTGCAGCATTTGAAATAAGACAGAATCTGAGCTCCGAATTGAATGCATGAACAGAATGGAAATTAGACTGTCAGAGAGAGATTTAAATTTTTTATAAATTTGAAATAAATTCTTGTTTATTAAAACCTCCATGTTGCTTCTGCACATGTTAAATGTTATTATTTAATAACGTTTATTAAACCAATATTATTAATCTCTCTTAATCAGCGAAATTAGCCCCATCTGTCAGATTCTTTTGAAAAAATCTGAAATAGCCGGTATTTAAATCCCAATTTCTAAACTCAAAATTTAAAAATTTCGGATTTTTTTTTTTTTTTTTTTTTTTTTTTTTTTTTTTAAATAAGCAGAAGACATTTTTAAAAAGGATTTTTAATGGATGTGAAACATATCAAAGAACTCCACCATAACTTTTTCCTCCACAAATTTTTTCAATTGTATTAACTAGATAGAAAATAGAAGTTGTAGCCGGTATATGTACTTTCTTCTCTACATATACCTCAGATATTAGTTTTAAGAATAGGATTTTATTTTAGATTTATTTATGCAATTTGCCTGGAATAAAAACTGTATTACTTATGTCATAATTTAAAGTGCATTTATTCCACATTGTATCAAATACATAAAAATTTCTTAAGAAGATTATCTTTTACGAGCAAACATATATTGTAATTATTACATTCTTTTCCTGAGATTATACCACTTATAAATTTTTGTCATCAGTCTGAAATCTCCATCTCTACTTCTTTTTATTTTACGCTGTATTATTAGCTATTTTACTTACTTATCATCTACTATTTTACTGACATTTCTATTTTATTTTGTGTTACATATATCGTATTAAATATTGTAAACTTACACCAGAAAAATATTAAAAGTAATTTAAATATCTCTCTATTCTAAAAAAAAGTAACTACCGCTGTCACCGCCGCCGCCGCCGCCGGTTTTGATTTTTTTGTGACCGGGGGCCTTTCTTTGTTAATATTAACAAAAATAATGCATACAGAAATATGAAAATCAGTGGTTTTATACAGAAATGTTTGATAAACACGCTGATGCAGACAGTTTTCAAATCGAAGAATTATTTTAAGAGTTATTTAATGCTAAAGTTGGACAAAATCGTTCCACTAAAAAAGTTTTATAGCAGAAAAACTATACATAGCAGTGTAATCATTTTTACATCATTTTATGCGTTAGAATTTGCCGGAGTGCAGATTGCATTAATTTTTTTATTTTGACTCATTTTTTCAGGTTTTATTTCTATTTTAAATTCAAATTTTCAGCATTTCTAGAGATATTTTTTACAGATTTCAGAAAATTGTACTAATTTAAACTGTTGCCAACTGTATAAAAAGCGCAAGCAATAATGTTTGCTTCAAATTAAAAATTTATTTACACGTGACTATTATAAACAGGAAAAAAAAACTTTCAAATTAGAATTAAATAATTACGTATAAAAAGCAGGAACTTATTGAAAATTACGTCATAAAAAGTATACACGTGAATTTTAAAAGAGAAAGGATATTGTAAAATAATAAATTCATTAACATGCGTTAGAAGTCTTAGGAGAAATTACGTCATATTTACGTCACATTATAGTTATTACATAAAATGAACACAAAATAATATTGCAAAAAAGTTTAAATTTAGAAACTGCGCTAGACATTTATTTGATATTTTGAGAATTAATTTAAAATGTCTCATTTAAAAGAACTTTCTTTTCGCTTTGTTAAAATATACCAGGAGACAAAGACTCTCTTTACTTAATTCCTTTTATATTAGCTTATTTTGAAATGTTGTTACACGTGTATACGTCATCAAGTTATTTTTATTTCGACGTTTTATTTGTGTTTTTATTAATGTTGTACGAATGTATTTGTTCTTTCGTTATTTAAAATAAAAATTATATCAATTTGTATAATTTGGCGAGTGGTTTGGCGATTTATATAATTAGGCGAAATTGGTCGACAGGATAATCAAGTAGTACCGCAGCGGATTTGGCGTTAAAATTCCCCAATCAAAGAGAAATGAATAGAAATTCGTTTATAGGGAGATCGCCACTGTTTTTTAAATTATAATTCAATCTTTCGAAATCTTTTTAAAGCCGATCAAATTAGCGTGCATTTAGAGTTTGCGGTGTCTGGATGGGGGTTGGCGAGCGTAGCTCGTAGGGGGCCGAGCCCCCTAGTATATTAAGAAAATGTAGATCTGCTATACTTAACCTTTTGTTTGTTCTGTCCTGTCTATAGTATTAAAAAAATGTTTTTCTGCTACTTCTTTAGCATTATATATTTTTAAACTAATGTATGGTCTCTGAAAAGAGTCTTTTTTTTTATGGGGCACTCCCCGATATCTTTTTCGTATTTTCCTTCTTTTTTTGGAACTAATGGAATTTTCTTTCTTTTTTAATTAAATTTTTTCTTTTTCTTAAAAGTAAATTTAACTTTTGTGGCTACCAGCCATGTCTAAACATTATTTTTTAAGGCTCCCTAATGCCCTTGCAACACAATCACCTATCCACTGGAAGTAAAGTTGCAACGCAACTAGGTAATCCATTCAGCTGCTCACATTGTTCCATTGTTCGTATAATCTTGCTGTAGGATAGTTCTGAATTATAAGTTACCAAGTTGTTCGTCTTGATACAGCTTGGAAAGTTAGCATAATATTATAGATACATTCTTGGACAGCTGATATGATTTTATTGATGTCGAAGCTATTAATTTATACTTTTTTGATTGTATTAAATGATCTCAACGGCAGTTTACCTCTGATGAAGAAAATGAAATCATATTTGAATGGGAAAAGTTTCTCAAACTAAGATACACAAGATTTTGTTGCAGGTAAGCGAATCAGTGTGTTATTGTTTACGAATTGGATTTAATTAAGACTAAATAAATTCTGGATTTATTATTTTTAAACCAATTGCAAAAATAAACATTTCTAGGAATAATTTTTAATATGGTTCGCATAAACAGCGAAATATAATATTTTTTATAGTCCTGTAAAAGTTTATTGGTAACAATGAAACAGTAAAAAAGTGATTATTGAGATTAATACAGAGTTTGAATACCGTGTAGCAGATTTCGGTGGCTACTTAGCAAAAACATTTTAGTTCTCAGAATTCCATTTTCATGAATATACTCTGTTATTTCTGTAGAGAGATAAAAAAAAATCTGTGATAAGAGTTTGAAAAAATTCGAAAAAGGATGACTTAACGGAGATTTTTTTCTCGGGTGAACTGAATAGCAGCTGATTTTATCGAAAGATGTAATATGATTGCTATTGTTTAGAACAACTTTTCTAAATGAGAATACATTTTAAAACAAAATTAAACTAGATGACTATTGAATCGTCATACTTAAAATTAACCATCGTTGGCTAGAAGGTTAAGAAGCTACACTTTATTAAGCAGACCAAGGCTTCAAATCAGCGAAGTTCTGTTAGTATGGAAATTAGTGGACATACAAGTCTACCAATTAAACATATAAGTCTAACACGTAAATTGCTAAAGTCCTTGACTGCACATCACTATACAATGTTTTATATAAACAGCTAAGCTGCAACAAATTTACCGTAATATGTGGCTTATTTTGACACAATATAACAGCGTTTTAAACAATAACTTATTTAATTTTATTTTTTCACAGAAGTCTGGTTCTAAAAGTTTTAAACCTGTACAAAATTAACCCACTTATTACAGAAGATTAGTTGGAGGCTGACACCTATGTATACATTTATACTGTAAAGAGTAATGCTGATTTAAATATTAGAATATGATCGATTTATGAGGGGCAATCAAATGAAAACTGATCCCCCCCCCCCATAAAACATATTCATCGCCAAATTTTGCATCATTAGTATAACATATCGATACTTCCCTCTCGAGGGCTGAAAGAAATGCACAATGACAACTCACAGGTGCTCACAGTTGTTTTTTTATATGTTTGTAGATTAGCGTAGTGAAAAGTGTATTTATCCAGCATTAGAAATGGAGGCAAGGAAAGAAGAGCGGAAAGATGTGGTTCAGATTTTAATGTCTGTTGGTGCAGGATCACGCGAAATTCATCGTCGCATGTCTGCTGTCTAAGGCAAACACTGCATGTCATTGAAAAGTGTGAACGAGTGGCATAAGAAATTCTGAGAAGGACGCACATCACTGAAAGACGATCCCCGGCCAAGACAAGCCCATGATACCGTTAATCCTGTGGTGATTTCTCAGATTGATCGTCTTATCCGAGAAAACCGACGAAACATTTTAGCCCCTTGAAGTAAGACATTCGTGGACGTCGGTTTCATTCGGACGAGGAAGTGCAAGATTGGGTGTGGTTATGAATCTGTCAGCAATCTCTTTCTACAAGATTGGAATATATTGTCTCGTCTACCAGTCGGATAATTGTCTTAAGAGTTCTGGCAATTAATTTTGAATAAAAATTTTCTATAATCTCTTTTTAGCGGGTGTTCGATTTTCATTCGACTGTCCCTTATTTTAACATGGGATTCCTTGAAATGCGTGCGTTTTCGGCCTTCTTAGAATACTTTATATACATACTGTTATGATATCTAGTTTAGAATTTTTGGTCCACTTTTGAGAACGGGTCACCAGGACACGCGCAAAAAAATTCCAATTGCAAATCACTCCCTGTTATTGTCACCTTCGTTTCGTTTTCTAGTAGTGCAACAAAGTATAAACTTGTATTTAAGTAGCACGCCAGTCTAAAAGCATTGGAATCCTAGTTCTAGTTCACACTATTAATATATTTTAACTAAAAACAATACGTTAGTAAAATATGCGATTTTAAAAATGTTGGAATTTACCATTTTTGAGTTTGATGTATTTTTAATTATAGTGCACTTCATGATGCATACCAATTTTATAATGTTTGTTGTAGCGTATTATCATTGCAGTGTAAATACATTGCAAATATTTTTTTCCGTTGATCATAATATAATATAGATATTCTTACGTCCCTGTAAAACGAACTACAAACGCTACCTTTCTATACTATAATGGAAATATGATGCATCCCACCTCAGTGATGCCCATCAAACTTACTGTGTTTGAATTATCTAACATTTCTAAAATGGATTCTTAAAATTCTCTATATAGAGCAAGAGCCTAGAGTCACCTGAACCACGTTATAGTATCAAACCAAATTTTTTTTTTCTGCGGATGTATAGTACAGTAAGTAAGAACGTATTGAAATTAGCTAACTTGTGTCAGGGGGTCTTTTGGCAGGTAACAAGTACTAAAAGTGCCTAAAAATGCTGTTTAGCTATGTTAAAGCATCAAAGTTGTTTTTTAATATGTTTAATGGGAAAGTATACGAAAGTCATATTTACTATTACCAGACACTTATCGTTGGTCATAACTGTTGCCAGACGCTTTAAAGCTCGATAAGTTATCGGATAACTTACGTCATAGAATCCAGGCTGAATTTCACATACGTTATTCGGGCAATTGTTTTATAATATTTTCTCAGCAGCCTGGCCGATCCCATTTGTCTAACATTCTGCCGGACACGGTAAAGGTTCGCTATGTATGGGATCGTGACAGAATTAGCTTTGCAAGCGAGAGCAAGTGAGTGCATTTCCTCTCTGAGCCAAGAATTAAAGACAAGTAACATGATAATTTAGATGCTTAAATATGTATTTTTTTATTTATAAATAACATTATCAAACAATTTTAAATGGTGTAAAAAATAAGTAAACTATAGAAGAAATATTCTAATTATTGATTCAACCAAACTGTTTTTGGATGGGTCTTGTTAGAAAGAAATTATATTCCGATATTTAAAAATATGCGATAAAGTTTTTACTCTATCCACTACCTTTTAAATTCTTCAGAGTTGCTATCTTTAAATTTCATTTCTTAGTTTGAGGTTTTCTGTCTGCTCCGTATCCAATGTTTCCCCTTCTTTCGGAAAATAGTCCATTTCTTTTTGCCCAATTCAATAATGCTAAAGTTGTTTATTAATCCTTAAGATATTAATATGTATTAAATTTAACTGAGTATAATAAAATTAATATTTTGATGGTAAATTATAAAATTGATTTTAATTGCATAAAGTGCATTTAATAGCGTTAATTTAATTAATTAAAATACATTTGAGGTTTTATTAAACTTTATTTTTCACTATAAATATAGTAAAACTGTGATTATTGGAAAGAATATTTTTCATCAACAATAAATTAAATGAAAGGTAATTTCTTGAGAGTTTTACATAATGTTAAATAATACATCATGAAAAATAGAAATCTTATAAATAATTATAATTACATAAATTAAGTAAAAGGATAATTTCCTGTCTGTTTATCATAATGAGAAATAATATATAAAAAATCTAAATCTTATAAATAATTATACATTAAAAAATATTTATTACTCATTGTCCTCATGTGCACTTTGACATAAATATGATTGTAAAACATAAATAGTTCATTAGATTGCGAATAGCTACAAATAAACGAAAATATTTTGAGGTAAAAAAAAAATACCTGATGGACTTTGCAGAGATTCACTGACAAAGCTTGGCAGTTGATCGCCTTCGAACCAATTAAAATTGTACATGTATCTTCTTCCAGTATACAACCATTGGATTCGGGAAGATAAATGTTAAGTTTTTTATATGAGCGGTATTCCGGATGCTTGCAGTATAATGTTTTCTCAGAAATTGTTGAAATAGTTCACCTTTGCATAGTACTAGATTATTTGCGTCGAAATTTCTCACATTTATTTTGTTAATTGTTTAATCTACATCAAAAACTTTGTATGTATGGATGAATAGCTGAAGTAGAGTAGCATCTACATCTGTCATTTCCGCCACATTGTATACATCACACTAAAAATTTTGTATGATATCAAATATATTTTTCTTCTCGTTGTTATCATCAAATAACTCAATATCGCTAAATCTCAGAAAAGCTTTCTGATATTTAAGGTTTCTTTTTAAGATTATGAAAAATCTCATCTTTCCTTTTTTGAAAATGGCAGGATTGTAATAGCATCCTGTGATAGCATGAAATCTAGAGAGTCTTTTACACAGAGAGGAACATAACTGCGTATAGATCTTAGTTTGATCGACATGTCTCAGCTTCTTTCCAGTTCCTGTGAGTATCCAAACATGGGAATCCTTAGTGTTTAAATGATGCATATGATCTAGCATTATTGAAACAATATCAGTATCAGAACAGCTGATTACTATTTTCACTTTGAGCATACTTGTTACACGCATGATAGATCGTTTTAGTGTCAGCTTCTTCATGTTCTGGGCATGATACATTTTCATCAATATGAGACAATAGTGTATTTTGATTATCAATTTAAAAAAATGATATTGCCTGAAGTTTACATTGCTGAACGTATTACCGATGAATGACGCCATTTCATCAGTGGTCCATTGTAAAATGAAGAAATCAACTGGAGCTTGTTTAAAATTTGAATTTTAAAACTCTTTTATAAAATAAGTTGGTCGAACTTGATCGTGTCCAGTAATAGTGTAGTCCAATTGTGTAGATTCATAACGAAGAGATCGTTCATAATCATTGTTCCAATATAACGTGAACACATATAATCATAGATGCCAACATATCTTAATTATTCCGGAGTCCTATCCAAGACGAACATGTTTTAAGCCGGAAAGTTTATATAAGGAAATATGTCATGTTTTATAAGAGAACAATGGAACTATGAAGTCATTTTCTGGATTCCCTAGTGTCCATGCAACTTTACATCCGGAGTAGCGGTAGTGTGTTTTTCAATGCAATAGGAGCAATACAAGAATGTTTAGACGCGGCTGATAGCCACAAAAATTTAAAGTTTAAGTTTTATATGAGATACTTAGCAGTTTTCATTTTAAAGTGTTTCATTATACAAAATTTTCGGTTGGAATAATATTTATCTTGTACTAGACTCCAGAATAATTAAGAGATGTTGGCATCTATGATATAATTGAGTGACCATTCATAACATTATTTTTAAATACTTCTAAAATTTTTTGGATCATATTTCATTGTGTACGACAGAAAAAAAAGCCATCAGTTATTAGTACGTCAATTTGGCTGGTGGCTGGTGCTCAAAGTTTTTCAATAAACCTTTCATCAAAGCAGATTTTTCGGTCCTGCAAATAGTACCATCTAAATACAAATCATAGCAAATCACTGCAATTCTATACATGGACATAGGCGCTGAAGTCATTAGATAAGATAAATCTTTTGCAATATCAATATTATAATCTATCGATATATCAAACATACGTCCAAATAAATCTCGCTGAGTCCTCACTTCTTGTACGTTACCACCTACCTTTATTATTATTATTATTATTTTATGATTTTGCGAAAATATATTTATACACTTTTTTATACACTTTTCAAATCTGTTTATATCTGTTTTACATTCAGTAATATTTACTATTATTAGGCTAGATTGGGTGATGATGCCGTAGTTTTTGACTTAATTGTTTAAAAAATATCCTGTTGTTTATCTTTGTTATTCATTGATTTCTTGTTAAAGTTAAGACTTTTATGTATGATTTAAAAACTTATTTAATTTTACAGATGTTATATAAAGCATCAAAAATTTTGTTTTTGTGAACACCGGCATTACGGCATCTTACCCATAGGTATGGGTAAGACGGCCAACTATCTAATGGTAAGATACCGTATGGAGTTTTAATATAAACAACACTGTTAAAAATCTGGGGCATTTGCTGCATCGTCACTCCATCGCTTTTATAGGAAACTGTAACTTGACTATATTATGGGGCATTCTCATTGGTCATAACAGAAACATTCTATAAAAATGGTGGAGTGAGTATGCAGCAATTGCTGCATATTTTTAACAGTGAATAATTTTTGTGAAGCAGTATAAAACATAATGGGACGAATAAAAGTTACATTAATATTTTAGACATACTAAAGTGGTCCACTTACTTAATATTAGGAAATTACAAAAATATGAATGTAACAAACGTTGGCAATATAATATAAGAACAAATTAATATTTATTTCTTATATAATTATTTATGTTATGTTAATATATTTGTTTGTATAATATGTATTTAATATATTATGTTCTACTTAACGTTTAAGGAATTAGGGCTCTTAAGCATGCCTATTTTTAAACATTATATGTAGTTATAACAAGTTTAACTACAGTAAAGCCACTGTGATAACGTGCTTTAGAGTCAAGCTTTTTTGTTAATGTTTTCCATATGTCTCTTTGTTCTTTTTAGCAATATCTCAGGTCTGCCACAAACTGCACATTTGTTTAGGAACTTTGAGCAACTTTTCTATAACTAACAGTTACACTAAATGGACTTGGTCCCATCACAATCACTGAGCTCTACAATAATACGGAGAGCCAACTCACTGATCCACTTTCTTCCGCGACCTCATCACACTTTCAATGCGCGCAAGTAATGAGTGCTGCACTTTTCTTAATATTACAAGCATTTTTTAAAACTTTTACCCATATTTTTTATCAATTTTGGTATTTTCTATATCTTTTTGATATTTTATGAGCAATACTTAATTTGTTATTAAATTCTTTTCGTTGACCTTACCTAAAACTTCATTTTTAACTAATATCAAATTAAAAAATTGCGATTAATTTAAATAAAATCTATAGTTTTTTTCAATAAAAAATATATATCAGTGAAAATTGTAGCAACTGCGTCAAAATTTTAAAAGAAAATCCAATTTCAAAATACCTACCCCATACTCCTCTATGGGAGGAAATCTACGTTTTGCCAAAAATTTTCAGCGGAAAATCTTTGGCATTGTATTCATGGGCGGACCGCTGGATTCAATGTATCAGTATGGGGAGTTAGCCCTCCGTTCTATTGTCGAGCTCAGTGATCACAATGTCCCGAGGTTTTATTGCACTGAACTAGAAATTCTGAACTATCATTCCCATTCACTTAATAAAAAAAAATCCTCGTCTCTAGAATCTTGGGAAGGAATTTAATCACCATCCGTATCATCGTCAGTTGAAGATTCTGTCTTTCTACCCTTTGACTTCTTATCCAATTCCTTTCTAGAAAGGCTTGACACATTATTTTTATTTGAACATTAAAATGGAAGAAACTTTGGTGAAAATTACGTCATATTCAAAACGACATATTTAAAATGTCTAATTTAAAATAAATTTTTTATAGCATTTTTATAAAATTGTTTACTTAGCCATTTTTTTCAAGCTAATTTTAAATTGTTGTATTGATCTTATTTTACTGATCACGAAAGTAGCAGTTAGCTGTCTCGACAGCAATTGATTCTGTCTTAAAATCCCTCAACCAAAGGAAAATGAATGGAAACTTGATTACAGGAGATCGCCATTAGTCGTTTAATTAAGATTTAATCTTCCGTAATCTTTTCAAAGCAGATCAAATTAGCGTGATTTTAGAGTCTGCGGTGTCTGGATGGAGGTTGGCGCATAGATGCAGAAACCCCTAGTTATCTAAAACTATATTATATACTACCGATATTTGCATTTATTAAAATTATTTATAACTGTATTTACATAAAGTTTTTAACAATGATTAAAATGAATAATTATTAAACAATTATTTATAAGGTTAATAATGTTTATTTATAAGGCAGAATACATATAGAAACCTTTCAAATTATGTTCATCTTAGATTTGAATATTTCTTTACGTCAATTTAAACAATTAGAAAATTTATAATTTTAATCAATGATTTTTTTAATCAGTTGATTAAAATCACGATTTAATCACTGATTTAACTTATCTGATTAAAATTGTTGACAAGTTAGTTAATAGTCAAGTGTAATTTAAACAATGAAAATACGACCAGGCATTTGACCGCAACGGAAAATAACCAGCATCTTACCCCAAGGGAAAACAACCGGCATCTTACCACGAAAAATTTTCGTCGACTCACCCCACAGTATTGGGCAAGACGCTGGTGCCCCCCCCCCCCACTGAAGTGAAGCAGCGGGAACCGGCCACCATTTATGCTTTGCGGATAAGGTCAGGTAGCAGTACTCTCTAAAAAGTCAGATTTACTTCTCTGGTGTTTAAACTAAGACTTATATAGGCAAATAAAGAAGTCACGTAACAGATTTTGGTCACTTACCAGAAGTGTTAAGACGGAACAGCAATATAAAAGTACCACTTAAAAATTTAAAAAAAGAACGAAAATGAAAATTAAAGTATCACTAGGGAACCCTCTTCCTTAGAACTGAGCAGCGTTTCCCTACACCGCCTGCGCATATGAAAACTACACGATATGGCATCTTGTACAGCACGGCATCTCACCTCAAGTTACCTTATACCGAATTATAATACTAATAATTATAGCAAACCGAAATACTATTTGAGAAGTATCGAAAGTCGGACCTTGGCATGTTGCCAAAAGAAACTTTCCATTCCGAAGGAAGAAGGGAAGGCATTCAACAGAGGTGACACAAAATCGTAAACTAAGAAAAATGAATTTAAAGACAGCAACACTGAATCGTTTAAAAGGCAGTGAATAGAGTAAAAGGTTTTTCGCGTACTTTTAAATATCGGAACATAATTTCTTTCTAACAAACCCCATCCAAAAACAGTTTGGTTGAATTAAGAATTAAAATAATTTTTTAATTCACGTTACTTATTTTTCACACCATTTAAAATTGCTTGATAATGTATTTTATATAAAAAAATACGTATTTAAACATCTAAATTATCATGTGACTAGCCATGTGACTGGATGATTGGCTCAGAGCGGTAACGCACTTCACTTGCTCTCGCTTGGAGAGCTAATGCTGTCACTCTCCCACATTTAGTGGACCTTTACAGTGTCCGGCAGAATGTTAGGCCAAAGGGATCGGTCAAGCTGATGAGAAAATATTATAGAACAATTGCCCGAATAAAATATGTCAAATTCGGTCTTGATACTATGACCTAGGTTATCCGATAATTTATCGAGCTTTAAAGAGTCTGGGAACAGTTATGACCAACGGAAAGTGTCTGGCAATACTAAATATGACTGCCATATACTGTCCTATTAAACATATTAAAAAAGAGCTTTGATACTTTAACTTATATAAACAACATTTTTAGGAACCTTTAGTGCTTGTTACCTGCCAAAAGACCCCTGACTCAAGTTAGCCTAATATCCATAAGTTCATATCTACAACAGTATACATCCACAGAAAAAAATAGCTTTGATACTATAACGTAGGTCAGGCTACTCTGGGCTCTTGGTCTAATAGGACTTTTCCCTTTTGACGATAATGTAAAGAAATATTTTGTCTGATCCTGTAAATGATCTAGAACTGCAATATACTTCATCTTTAATGGGAACATACTATAGTGAATATCAGTGTCATGTATGATCGTCGTGAAAATTCATGCATATATCACAAGAAATCGGCAAAAGTTTATTTTCTAGTCAGGTTTTCTGTTTTTGGAGGTGAAATCCGATAGAAATGATTACGTTTCAAAATGAAGTTTATTATAGAATGACTCTGTTTTAATAACGAAATATAATTGCTATTTACTGCATATTATACAGAAAGCAATCCGACCAAGCAATACAGATCTGCCTGTTGATACAGAATCACTACGAACAAAAACTTATTTTAAAGACACGTTTCCGTTTCTGCAGGTGAAATCAGATAGAAATGATTTTGTTTCAATCAGCACTTTGTTTAGAACGATTCTGTTTTAATAACGAAATAAAATTGATATTTACTGCATATTATATAATATAAAAGAATCCAACCAAGCAATACAGAGCAGCTTGTTAAGACAGAATCACGAGGAACAAAAAAATATTTTTTAGACAGGTTTTCGTTTTTGCAGGTGAAATCGAATAGAAATGATTACATTTCAAACAGCACTTTGCTTTAAAACGATTCCGTTTTAATAACGGAATATAATTGGTATTTAGTGCGTATTATATAGAAAGCAATCCAACCAAGCAATCCAACTTAGTAATACAGAACAGCCTGTTAAGAGAGAATCACAAGGAACCGGCAAAATTTTATTTTTCTCCAGGTTTCCGTTTTTGCAGGTGAAATCGGGTAGAAATGATTACGTTTCAAACAGAAGTTTTTTTCAATACTGAAATATCAGTACTATTTGCTTTCATATTATATAAAAAGCAATACAGAACTGCCTGTTAAGACGGGGTCACAAGGAACTGGCAAAATATTATTTATTAGAGACATTTCCGTTTTTGCAGGTGAAATTGGATAGAAATGATTCCGTTTCAAACAGCAGTTTGTTCTAGAACGAGTCTGTTTTAATAACGAAATATAAGGCTATTTAACGCATATTATATAGAAGCAATACAACCAAGTAATACAGAACAGTTTGTTACGATGGAATGCCAAGGGTTGGGTTGGGTTGATTTTTGACGGCCAATTATCTACACGAGGGATATAGGCCCGGGGGGAGTGCCCTCCGTGGGGGTCTTTCTAAGGGAACCTAATCCGTATTAACGCATGGAAGATCCACGGCTCGAAGAAAACCACGAAAACTCCGAACGATTAGGCCGACGGGCGCGATTGGGATCGAACCTAGCACCTCCCGTCTACCAGCTTCGAGAGCAGAACCTCTCGGCCACTGGTGGGGCGAATGCCAAGGAACCATTAAAAAATTCTTTTTAGACAAGTTTCTGTTTTTGCAAGTAAAACAGCAGTCTTCTATAGAAATATTAGGTTTTGATACATTTTACAGTATCAGTTCAATAAGGAAATATACACGATTTCTTGTTGAACTTTAAAAAAAAAAATTCTTGTTTAGTTTATTTCTCCTTTTAGTTTCATATAAATCAATTCGATTATTTTATGTCACTCAGTTGAAGTTTCACTCTTTAACGAAAAATTATTCTTTTTGAAAGCAAACGGAAATCATGAACATGCTGAAACACGTGACGTGGCTAAAAACAATGATAACTTATGTGTAAATATTCCTGAAACTTACAATAACTAGAGAAAAATAAATGTATTTTGTCTATCACTTCACTTTTTGTTGAAGTATTAAAAATATTACACAAGGTGGCCTAATATGAACTGAACGTTTGTAAAATTCAATATAAATTAGCTGTGACAGGTATGGAAGTTTCTCCTTGCAGGAAGTTAATGCTTGAAGAAAGGAATTTTATTCTTTTTGTCACCGGCAGAGGGTGCTCATTTTCGCAAATAGCCAGGATAAGCAGAAAAAAATAAATGGATATTCTGAACAACCATTTGACTTTATTTTGAAATAATAAAAATAATACTCAAGGTGGCCTAATATGAACTGAACGTTTGTAAAATTCAATATAAATTAACTATTACAGCTATTGAATTTATTCTTGCAGGACATTAATGCGTGAAGCCAGGAATTTCTTTATCTTTTTTGTTTCACATCAAATTCAAACATCGCCAATAGATGGTGCTCATTTTGCAAATAGCCAGAAAGAGCCCAGAAAAATAAATACATTTTATGAACAACCATTTGACTTTATTTTGAAGTATTAAAAATAATTCAAAAGGTGACATAATATGAACTGAACGTTTGTAAAATTCCATAAGAATAAACTGGTTCAGCAATTGAAGTTATCCTTGCAGGAATTTAACCATTTATCTACTGTCGGTACGTATAATTACCATTAAAATAACTTGTTATAAAATTCATTTAATACATCGACTAGTAGTAATACAGTTTAGAATGAGTTTTAGATGCATTATTTTATCTTGTCCCAAAAGCATTGTTTGTTACACAAAAAAAAAAAAAAATATTTTTAAATGGATGATTTATTTTGCCTTTGCATCTTTTCAGCTTTCTTGGAGTTGGGGGGGGGGGGGGGACGATTTTTCAATTCGGAAATATTTCTATGTTTATATTGTAAGAACATCATATTTGCATATTTCTTAATTCTACAAAATATTAATAAAAATATTTAAAATAAAAGATTTGAGTCAAGTTATAAATATTGCATAAAATCCCTATAAATTCAAATTTAATTAATCCTTCTAAATCCTTCAATCCTTCTAAAATCCTTCTAAAGTTTATTAAATGATTATGTAAATCATCAAATGTAGTTTAAAAAACTCACGAAAAATGCTTTAGAAGATAAAATATTCATGAAAACATAATTCTGTACATAAAGGTTAATGCGTGAAGTCGACTATTTCGTTATTGTTTTTGTTTCGCATCAAGTTGTCACCGATAGAGGGTGATTGCTCATTTTCACAAATACCCAGAATGAGCTCAGAAAAATAAATGTATTTTGTGAGCAACCATTTGACTTTTTTTTTAAGTATTAATAATAATACAGAGGTGACCTAATATGAACTGAACGTTTGTAAAATTCGATAAAAATTAACTGTGACAGTTATTGAAATAATCCTTGCAACAATTTAATACTTGAAGACAGGAAATTCTTTCTTTTTGTCACCGACAGATGGTGCTCATTTTCGTAAATAGCCAGAATGAGTTGAGGAAAATAAATGTATTTTGTAAACAACCGTTTGACTTTATTTTGAAGTATTCAGAATACTAGGTTGAGCAAAAAGTTCTGGGAAATTTGTGAAAGTTATGCGCAAATTAACAATAAAAGCAACAAGGACTATTCTTCAAAGTAGAGACCATCATAGTCCACGACTTTCTGCCATCATTCTGTCAGATTCCAGATTTGCTGGAAGTAACATGGTGGCTCTTGGAATCCAAAAACTCTTGACATGCTTCTTCAATTTTATTAAAGTATTCAAATCGACGGCCCTTGAAAAAGTGTTGCATTGATGGAAAGAGGCCATAGTCGGATGGAGCCATGTCTGGACTGTAGGCGGGGTATGGGAGAATTTCGACGCTGTCCAACTGTGCAAACTTGTCCTTGGTCCTCTGGGACACGTGAGGTTTGGCATTGTCGTGCTGAAACAAACGCGCTTTCGGCGGACCAATCTTGGATACTTCTGCACCAATTTGTCGTAGACGCGATCCAACTGCTGGTAATAGAGTTCGGCATATATGTCACGACCATCATATACGATGCAAATTCTGGTAACTACTAGATTAAAATTTTACCAGTACTTTTTGCTCAACTTAATAATACAAAAGGTGACATACCATGAAGTGAACGTTTGTAAAATTCTATAAAAATTAACTGTGACAGCTTTTGAACTTATCTTTGCATGAAGTTAATGCGTAAAGTCGGCGATTTCTTTATCGTTTTTGTTTCACATCAAATTTTCACCGATTGAGGGTGCTCATTTTTGCAAATAGCCAGAATGATCTAAAAAAATAAAGGTATTTTGTGAACAACCATTTGACTTTATTTTGAAGTATTCAAAATAATACAAAAGTGACGTAATATTAAGTGAACGTTTGAAAAATTCAATAAAAATTAACTCTGGCAGTTTTTGAAGGTATCCTTGCAGAAGAGTAATGCGTTTTTTTATCTTTTCTGTTTCACATCAAATTGTTATCGATAGATGGTGCTCATTTTCACGAGTAACTGGAATGAGCTAAGACAAATAAATGTTATTTGTGAACAGTCATTTGACTTTATTTTGAAGTATTAAAAATAATACACAAGATGACCTAATGGGAACGGAGCGTTTGGAAATGTCGTGGATATATATATATATATATATATATTTTTTTTTTTTTTTTTTTTTTTTTTTGTAACAGTATATTCAGTCTTGTGACTTAATTCTTTTGCTCAACTCTGTAAGTGAACGATAAATACTACGCACTCCGTAATGTTTAGAATGCATAGCACATATGCACTGACATATTAAATATATCAAATTTCACTGACCTTTTATCCTTCATTCTGTTTATCTGTCGAAATAACAAAAAGAAAAAAAAAATAACAGTTTGTGTTTTCAAATTACTATGTTTTTGTTGTTGTTTTTACCATTGTTACAATTTTAAGATGATTCAGAGTCATCTATCGATGATATTTGAAACTAAAACTAGGAAGCGTAGTAAAGAAACTATAAATTTACACATTACTTTCCTGCAAGAATAACTGCAATAGTTGTTACCAATAAGCTTTATATTGATTTTTAAAAAGGGTCAGTCTCTTCTATGATACCTTGATTTTATAACATTTATATTGTTTAAAAAAAAAAAAAAATACGAATTTTTGAAAATATACTCTTTATGATGAAGATTCTTCAAGTTTTGGTTATTTATTTTTGTTTACATTAACTTTTGGTATTTTCATCGCTAAAAGTAAAAGAAAATTATTTCTTGAAGATACTACTTAAAAATCATTTTCCTCCGCAGTCTAATTAAAATAATTTTTCACATAGGAGAATACTTTTCGATAAGGATTTTTAGAGTTTCATTAGCAAAAACATGGGAATAAAAAAAATTAATTTCGGTTGTTATAATTTTATTGATTGGTATCTAGCGTATGGAAACTTCCCACGTTTAAATTTCAATATCTGAGTTCATTCAAAAAAGTTGAAACTCATTAACACTACGAAAAAAAGCTAAAAATTTTAAAATAGAAAATTAACTCACGTAACGAAATATTTATCCCCAAGTAGCATCATAGAAATAACGCTTTTTTAAAAAGATTTTCTTTTATATGTTTTTTAATAATATTTTTCTATTAATATTTATCATGTGAAGCAGACATAAAAATATATGTTGCATTTTTAAGGCCGATAATTTATAAACTATGTTTTTTAAATAAATTACACTTTTATTTAGGAAAAAAAAATGGAACATTTTCCTTAAACTAATTACTTACCTTTTTTCACTTTTTCTGAACTGAGGTTTTTTTATAATTAACATTAAAATTTCATTATTTAATTTAAAAAGTATTAAACATAAATAAAATAATTAAACAATTTTTTGCACACTTATCGTAATGTATGTATGCGACATAAACGGTTGATATCTTCAGACGTCATTATAACATGTCTAAAAACTGTTCTTCTGACGAGGTTGGTTGAATAATTTGGTAAATTTTTTTTTTTTTTTTTTTTTTTTTTTTTTTTTTTAAGATAAAGTCAGAAAAAAGGAGAACGCCTAAAACCATTTTATCTCCAAAATGTCTAAGAAAAAAAAAATCCTCAGAAACAGGTATTCTGAATTTCAAAATTTAGTGTCGACCGCGATGAAAAAAAGATACATAAATATAGATAGTACAAAGTAAATTTCAGTTTTAAAACTTAAAATACTCTGTTTTATTTCGTATAAAATGACATCATTTGCATCCGCTGAAGAATTCGACATTTACGATCTAGTCTTCAACAACATCTATAGACAAAGTATGCAACCACGCGGAATAACACACAAACTCAGAAAAAAGCGATGTCGTCATTCTAGAAACTCGAAAAAATATAGGGTATCTAATGATTCTTATGCCCGCAATTTGTTTTTGTAACATTAAAATGGATATCGAAAATTAAATGTAGTTCCTCATAGCTCGATATATTAGCAGAAATCATTCATTTATCTTTTATCTATATTCAGAAAATGTTTTTATACACGGGTTAATAAAATTGCATTCTTTCTGCTTTTTGATAAGAATTAAGTAAATGCGGAGAAAATAAGTGATACAAATAGTCTTTGAAATACATTTTTATAGGAGACGATATTCTTGACATAGCACGTATTTTAATTGAAATTTTGTTTCAGTTATTTTGAGAAAACGGCAACAAAAAAACAAGTAGTCTACTATTTTCCCTTTACGATCTACAGAAATGGCATTAATAATTGCAAAAAAATTAATATTTCAAAAATAAATTGAGCTGCAGTTTTCAAACAAATTGCATTTAAAAGTACTTTTTTCCCTATAAAACGGTGTAAAAATTGAAAATGTGCGATGTTTAAAAGTTTAAAAAATTGCAGTAGATTATCAGTTTTGTGGCAGAATTTTTTAAAGCTTTCCGCGACAAGCCTCATTAACATCAAAAGTTTTCTGCAACAATATATTTTTAAAAAGTAGAAGTGAAAGACAAATTTATAAATAACATAATTAGAGCAAATACAATAAAGAACTAATGTAGCACAAACCAGGTATTATATTATTTTTATATTTAGTGTTCTTATCTGTTTTTAAACTTCATGTAAAAAAAACCCCAAAACCTAAATTTAATTAATAATGAATGGAGGTTAAATTACTGCAATTTGTAGCAAAGCACCACAAATTTGCAAACTATAACTAGAACAATTTATTGGTGGATGGCAGAGTGAGATTCTACACTTATCACTGATTTTTTCAAATAATTAAACTATAAATTAATTTGTATACATACATATCTGATTTTTCTTTGTACTAGATGTTGAGGATAAAGTCATTCTCATTATCGGCATGAATTGGAATACCAAACTTATCTTTTTTTTACAAAGTTAATTTAAAGCTAAATTTTCAAAAACAAATTTTTTTATGCTTGCAAAACATAATTACATACCTAAATAAGGCGTTATTTAATTGCATAAAAAATTTAGTTTTCTAGAGAACTTCTACTGGTACTTTACTAACTTTAATGCTCATTGCTTTCAACGAAATAACTTTTTTAAGCAGTCGTAATATTAATTTTAAATGTAATTTATACTAATAGTATAAAGAACTAACGCCTGCTTGTTTGTTTGCAATGGGTAATCTATGTAATTACCGAGCCAATTTAACCCTTAAATGCCTGATTTTTCAAAAATCATTGTAATAATGTTTTTCGGCTTTCATTTTTTAAATAAATCATGGGGAAAATACTTAAAAAAATCATATTTTGTTTTAAGTATGGTTTATGGCTAAAAAACAGTTTGTTACTAATCGGCAATACTAGTCTTTAATTGAAAAAATAATTTTTCTTGATAAAATTCTATAATATTAAACACACAAGAATTTTTTTAACTATAATAAGAAATAAATTTTATTTGCTCACTGCAGAACAAAATAGGGTATTTCGCAAGCTCCAAACAAAACAAAAAGAACAATTAGCAAGAATTGAAAAAATAAATCTATCTTTATTCTTAAACAGCGCAAGTGTTGCCATCTACATGTTGAAAATCAATTTAATAATATTTTCAGAATGTATTTTATTGGCAACATTAGGCATTATAGCTTCAATATTGTTCTAATAGTATTTTAGAGCCTAAATTGGGTATGTTGCCGAAAAGCAACACCCGTCATTTAAGAGTTAAAACACTATTCTTAAAAATAAATAAATTGTACTAATTATTGAGCACTTACCGATCTTAAAATAGCTCCGAGTACTTAACTCTTAAATTTGAAAAACGCATTTATCCATTTTTTGAGTACATACAGGGACTCGAAAATAAGTATGTATAGAAACACACATGCTCTATAAGAAAAAAAGCGAAATTATAGAGAACCGACAAATCACCATTTTTAATTACGGCAATTTTGAATTGCGAAGAACTACAATTTTTGGAGTAAAGAACAAACTTTCTTAAGAAAGTTTGTTCTTAAGAAACTATTAAGAACAAATTTAATAGTTTAATACTTGACACGTTGAAAATCGATTTAATAATATTTTCAGAATATATTTTATGGGCAATATTAAGCGTTATAGCATCAATATTATTGTAATAGTATTTTAGTGCCTAAATTGGGTATGTGCCGAAAAGCAACACCCGGCATTTAAGGGTTAAAAAAGGATGGCTGCAAAATGTTGGTGACCAATGAAGTAATTTCTAAATCAGAAGAAAAACAGAAAAAATAAGTTATACAAAAAATTAAACCGAAAATATGGAGAAAAATATTTTCTCTGATTTATATAATATATATTTTTTATATACATACATTAATATTATCTATTATATAATAGTATTTATTTATGTGCGTGCGTCTCTGTTTCATGCACGTGTCTCCTGATGCACTTCAGATTCAGAATTTTAAATTTATAATAATTAGTTGAGTTATTAATTAAACATTGAAATTCAATTCCATCAAAAAATCAGCTATTTGATCCCCAGTCAAGTACAGTGCTTGCGCATGCATAAACACCCATTTACGCATTGGAGGCTAGCGAAGAGCCGACTTTCGATTTTATATGTGTTTTTAATTGTACAGCTTTAAGCTAAATCTACCAAACAGATAGGTGCAGTTAAAATTAAAAGTCATGTAATGAAAGATGGTAGTCTTACGTCTCAAATACCGAAATCAATCGAAAAAATGTCGCAGTTAACAATTTGAAAAAAAATTAAAAACGAATCGTTTTTCCGAAAAACATTTACTCTTTTATGAAAATTCCATCACCAGGGCGCAATTTTAGAGGTACCGACAAGGTAAAAAGATGTTCTTAAAGGAGAAACTTTTTTCTAATCGATGATGTAATTGGATTTTAATAATAATAGTTTTAACCTTTTCGAATACACTGGCGATTGCAGGTCAATTCGCACCTGACGAAGACGATATTTTTTCTTCGCTAAAAGAACTAAACGTCCGTATTTCAACAGAATCTTCATCACTTACAAAAATTTTGAAATGTTCAGATGGGTAGAAATGTTTTTTTTTACAAAATAAAATGTGTAAAAATATCGACGAAATCAGTAAAAAACCTTAGTGTTTCGTCACTGTTTAGCTCTCTTTCGGTACCCATAGGCTCCAAAGATCAAATTATGCAGAAAATAAATATGTCAAATATTATATACTTCCAATTCAATATTTTTTGCGATTTTTTCATTTAAAAGTATAAAGTAACAGAAAATGAAGTTAAAGATATCAAATCATACAAATTTCAGGTCCATTTATGGGTCATTTTGCACGGCCGGTCAACGCCGGGCGAGTGAGCTAGCGCATATATATATATGCATATATACCAAATAATTGCAATAGATTGATTTTCAAAGAAAATAATCTCAAAGATACGGTTTAAAAGCGCATTCGGTTTATGGCATTGAGTGACAACAAAACAACAGTCTATCTCGGTTTAAAAACTTGTTAATTTTAGCATCGTGTCTTTCTTAACATACATTTTAATAAAACGAACCATTAAGAAGTTTATTACATACACAATTGCATTCATTTAACTTTTTATAGAAGATAAAATCGCTGATAATATATTTTCGAAGAAGCCATTGAATGTACCATAAATCACCAAAACAGTATTCGCAGTCTACTGATGGGGTTCAACCCAGTTTTTGGGAGCACTGACAGACACTAGCATGCAAAAGGTTTTGGTTTAACGTGAAATTAACAATAAAGAATAAAGTATAAAGAAATAGCAAATAATTTAGTATAGAACGATTATATACATGATGTAATAACAAAATATACAGCTGAACATTTTAAATATCTAACATAAAAAAATATAATTGAACTCCTATTTTGCTTTCATCGATATGTTCTCCCTTTTCAGCGTATTACAACTTTGGCATTCGATAGACCAATTTTTTTAGTGTTTTGTGACATTTCTCCAGGTATCATATTCCTAAAGGCTTCAAAGATTAGTTGGAGGCATCATACGAACTTTTCTGCCCATTTCAGCATAAAATTTCTCAATAGGATTGAGATAAAGTGATTGTGGGGGATCATATCATAATTTTTAGAGCTTTTAGGTAGCTTTCATTACAAAAAGCTACCTATTGCAGCCGTTCGGAGGAAAGCGATTTCAAAAAATTTTGGTATATTTTCATCGATCATGACCCCCAGACCCCGAAAGCACCCTCCGTTCAAAATTTATATATATATATATATATCTTTCTGACGTATGTCACACTGTAACTCTCGTATTTATGAACCGATTTGGATGTAATTCGGTGTGTACATAGTACATACCAATGTCTCGACCGAGTTCGTTGGCCAGCTTCATCCGCCATTTTGTTTCAAAATCGCGGCCATTTAAAAATTTAAAAAAAATTTAAAATTTGAAATGTGGTGCCAAAAAATTGAAAATGGAAAAATATTTTTTTATGTTATTTGACCTTTATACAAAGACTCCGGAGCAGTTTTTGTTTCGTCTATATCTTAAAAAATGGCTGAGTTATAGCATTTTGAATTTCTAGCGTGGCTGACATTTTGAAACGTCCTGAATTTTGTCACGCGATAAAAGGCGTATTTATGAACCGATTTGGATGTAACTTCGTTTACACATAGTACTTACCAATGCTCGACCGAGTTCGTTGGCCAGCTTCATCCGCCATCTTGTTTAAAAATGGCGGTCATTTAAATATTTTTTAAAAATTTAAAATGAGATACCAAAAAATAGGAAAATGAAAAAGATTTTTTTGTATGTGTTTGACCTTAATACAAAGATTCCGGAACAGGTTTTATTTCGTCTATATCTAAAAAAATGGCTGAGTTATAGCATTTTGAATTTCTACTGTGGCTGCCATTTTAAACGACCTGATTTTTGTCACGCGATAACAGGCGTATTTATGAACCGATTTGGATGTAACTTGGTCTGTACATCGTACATACCAATGTCTCGACCGAGTTTGTTGGCCAGCTTCATTCGCCATCTTGTTTCAGAAGTGTTGCCATTTTTTAAAAAATGTAATTTAAAATTTAAAATGAGGTATTAAAAAATTGGAAAATGAAAAATATTTTTTTATGTGTTTGGCCTTGATACAAAGATTCTGTAGCAGTTTTTGTTTCTGAAAATTTGTTCTTTTGTTTATATCTTAAAAAATGGTTGAATTATAGCACTTTGAATTGCTAGCATGGCTAACACTTTGAAACGTTCTTGTATTTGTCACGCGATAACACACATATTCGCCTATTTCGATGGAAGAAGGCATGTGGATAGTATACATCAATATATCGACCAAGCTCGCTGGCCAGCTTCATCAGTCATCTTGTTTCAAAATGGCGGCCATTAAATTAAAAAATATATATATTTAAAGTGAGGTGCAAAAAAATTAGAAATTGAAAAAGATTTCTTTCTTAAGTATTTGACCTTGATATAAGGATTCAGGAGCATTTTTTGTTTGTCTTTATCTTAAAAAATGGTTCAGATATAGCAGTTTCAATTTCTAATGTGGGTGACATTCTGAAAAATCTGATTTTCTCTGACAGTACTCGTATCCGAAATCTGACTGAAATCTGACAGCACTCGTGTATATCAACCGATTCCGATGTGAGTGAGCATGTGCACAGCAATTACTAAGGTCTCGACCAAGTTCACTGGTTAGCCTCATCCACCATGTTGTCTTAAAATGGCAGGCACTTTAAGAAATCGCCGAATTTCGCAGCCAAATATAAGTTACTTTAAATAAAAGCAGCTTGGATAAAGCTGACTAATTTCCCGAAATTCTCATTCATAATGATTTAGTATTGATAAAAATTAGTATTGAATCTCCTATATTCGGTTTCCACTAAATTGAGCTTCGTGTGTTTGAATAATATAAGTTGGCTTTTTTAAAATAAGGAATATGAAAGCTACCTCTTCCTCCCGGCACTGGCCGGAAGGACTTTTTGCTTCTTCTTTGGTTAAATTAATTTAAACATAATATATATGTGCGCTGTGTGTCATTCTCTTGCTGAAAACTGAATCCTCTTCCTATATTTCGAGCACCAGATGGAGCTTCATGTAGTGTTAAGACACCGTGATTCAACCTCAAGTGTGCTACTCCAGCCTTGAATATGATTTATTCATTTAAAAAAATCTTTCTCGTTATTATGACCTAATTACATGGTATACAGAAGTTTCCGTGTTGTAACACACTTTCATCATTTAAATGCTACAGTTATAATGATGATGAAGAAAATTAGCGCTGCAGTTCGTAGCCAAGTCCACTAATAAGAGTGAATTATATCTTCCAAGTATCGTCCGAATAGCTTAACAGGTAATGCATTGGCACGGCAAGCCAAATATTAAGGTTCGATCCTTGCTCTGGACAATTTTCGCTTTGTTCGAATAAACCTCATCTGTGCTAATCCAGCCTTGAATAACATTTTCTTATGCTTTCTGCAGTTAACTTGTACCAAATCTTCAACATTTCCACCTCCAAAACTACCACCAAATCATGGCGTTACCGCCTTCATATTTCACAGCGTGAATTAAAAAATTTTCGTGTACACGCACTCCGACCATTTTCGAACATACTGACGTCTTTTAGTTCCAAACATTTCTAACAGTCATCGGTCCAAAACAATTTTTCACATTCACTCTGTGTCTAAGATTGATGATCTTTAGCCAATAAAGATGTTTTGTTTTATTTATACTTTTTAGCAAAGGTTTTAGACAAGTTATACGATCATTCATTGTACATTCTGGATTTTTATTCTACTCTCATTTAATTCAAGTTTCTGAAAGTCTTCCATTTCGTTTACTTATGATCACAATATGTTCTTATTCCCTATTTGATGTACATTTAAGCCTTCAACAATGTTTTACTTGAATTTGTTCATGTGTCTTCCAATCGAGCTAATGCGCATATTACGTTTAATTTTGGGATCCCTAATAGATATATTTTCAATTTTCTCATGGGTATAGCTATTTTCATACTGAATTTCTATTTTACCCCGCGATTTGATTGAATATTCGATTGAATCTCAATATGCACTTTCTATTAGGTCTGTGATGTAAGCATATGAATGTACTAAAGTAGTGTGAACTTGTTTATAAACACAAAATTAAATTTGAGAAAAAAATGAAATCAATATTTATAAAAATTATGTTTTACTAAAGATATTTGTACTCTAGTGCATATTTCTTTTCATTTATTATATGCATCAGAGTTTAGAAGAAAAAAAAAACATTTAAAGTTCTAGATACCGTTACTGAGGCTTTTATTTCAAACGTATGTTTCATTCTTTAGATTTTAAAAAAGGAGCTACTTCTAATAACTAATAATGTATGATAAAAATAGAAAAAAAAAATGCTGAAAAACTCTTATATGTGTTTAATCTATTTGTTCTACGATATTTACCATTCTCCTTAAAAAGTTCAAAGTTCTTCCACAACTTATTGTCATTGTAATAGTACATAAAATATCTGAAAAATGTTACATTTCCCTAAAACTTAATGTTTCTTTTTAGAAATACTTTTTTAAAACCTAAAAGTAATTTTTACTGAAATAAATGATCCAAATGATTATTTTCTGGGATTTACACGTGCTAGCGGAAACATAACTTCTTGGCTCATCCTGAATGCAACAGGAAAAATTCCTGAAATATAACTGCATATATTTCCTTAATGTCTCAAAAGTCTTTTCGAATCCAGATGTTAGTGTGTGCACTACTTTGCTTCAGCATTTCGCACTCAGAAGCCAGTTTTCATGCAAGGACATGAAGATAAAAATATGGAAAATACTTCTATTTGGAACTATTCGGGATGAATAATTTTAATCAGTTCATCGAATAAACCCTTCAGGAACTTATATTGCTATTTTTAACACTTTCTAATATAGTTGAAAAGAGCTTTTAACATCTGGGCAGTTATCTGGCTATCCGCGCTCTAACTTTTACAATTAAAATTGGTTTGCCATGAAATTTATATGTGTATTATTAAGATTTCAAATGAGATTAGGCAACTCGTATAATTTAATTAATAATGAAACTTCAGTTATCATGCAATTAGAATTCAGAAAAATGGTTCGTGCAGTGAAGAAGGAGTCTTGAACCAGATTATTGAACTAATGAAATTGTGATGAAGTCGAATTCATGCCAAATAATAGTATATCGAAATATTCTATTAATAAATAATCTAATAGTTTCTAATACTTTAAAGTTGGGCCGACAAAATTATACACAAAGAATTATTTATCTGAAGATATTAATTTGAAAAGTTGTATGTGGGAAGCTATTTATGAGATTAAAAATAGTTTTACAAAATTCAAGATGTTTTCCTCGCCAAACTATGTGTATTTAACGAAGGTTCCAGAAAAATCAGGAACTTTCAGTGCACAACCAAACCACAGAATCCTTTAAATGTACATCTTGGCAGATTAAATCAGACAGCGTTGAACGTTAATTGTATCAGATTATTTTACCAAAATAGTTTCTGCAAGTCTCAAATAAAAAGCTTCTCACTCATACGCAAGTAAAAATCAAATGGCGAATTTTAAGTTATCTCAACAAAGAAAAACTGGCAAAAACAGATAATAAATAACTACAGCGAGATCTCAGTTATCTCAATCATACCGTAAAGATTTACAATCTACGAAGTTAACAGTCACTAACACCCTATTGTGCTACTTCTTTTATAAGCGCGACGTGACAGTCCTTTTTATGTCGATTCACGAAGTACGAGAACTTTCCGTAACACTTCTTCAACAGAAAAACTCCCTGCACCTATAAATGCAATTTAAATGGTTTAACGCCCAAAGAAAGATGGTAAAGTGCAGCGTATTGTTAAAAATTGATTTAGGTTTCAAATAAGTGAACCAGACAAATGTCTTTTTACCCGACTGAAGAGAATGGTTATGTGTTTCAAGCGTATCTACGTATGTGGATTTCTTTATACCCTCGAAACATCCCAACGGATGGATGGATTTTAATGAATGAGGTCTCTATCAATTCGTCTTAACGGCCATTAACGTCATCGTTATAGGCTAGGTTTTGTTTTAAAAATTTCAAAATAGCGGCCGTAAAATACAAAATGACGGTAGAGAAGAAAAAAAAATATCACTGGATAGGTCTTTCAAAATCAAGACGATGGTTTATTGACTATTTTACAGTCAGAAGCTCCGTTAAAATATTACACAACCTGGAAGTTGTGTATGTAAGATCTCTAGCTTTACTGCAACTCGAACCATCATAGACATCTATAGACCTCATCAAAACAGTGTTTATAGACAGGAACTAACAATTAAACACAACTTAAAAGTCATCAATACAAGTAAATAAAAAAATAGGTAAGTAATATAAACAAGTAATATAAAAAAAATTAAGTTAATTTCTACTTAGGTCAATAAGATATTTTTTTTTCTCCCATTCTTCTTTCCTCTTGAGTGGCACTTAAAATGCCTTGATCACGAAGAGGGCTCTCTCGATCTTATAATACATTCATCAAGAAGATGACTATTTCAATTATTGAAAATTAACTAATTTAATTTAATTAATTAATTAATATTTGAAAAAAAAACGGATTAACATTAAGTGTCATCCACTACAATTAAAAAAAGTCCTTCCGGCCAGTGCCGGGAGGAAGAGGTAGCTTTCATAATCCTTATTTAAAAAAAAGCCAAATTATATCATTCAAACACACGAAGCTCAATTTAGTGGAAACCGAATATAGGAGATTCAATACTAATTTTTATCAATATAATGAATGAGAATTTCGCGAAATTAGCCAGCTTTATCCAAGCTGCTTTTCTTTAAAGTAACATATATTTGGCTGCCAAATTCGGCAATTTCTTAAAGTGCCTGTCATTTTAAGACAACATGGTGGATGAGGCTAAGCCGTGAACTTGGTCGAGACCTTAGTAATTGCTGTGCACATGCTCACTCACATCGGAATCGGTTAATATATAGGAGTGCTGTCGCATGCAAAAAATCAGATTTTTCAAAATATCACCCACAATAGAAATTGAAACTGCTATATCTGAGCTATTTTTTAAGGTAAAGACAAACAAAAAATGCTCCTGAATCCTTATATCAAGGTCAAATACTTAAGAAAGAAACCTTTTTCAATTTCTAATTTTTTTGCACTTCACTTTAAATATATATATATTTTTTAATTTAATGGTCGCCATTTTGAAACAAGATGGCTGATGAATCTGGCCAGCGAACATGGTCGAGGTGTTGATGTATACTATCCACATGCCTTCTTACATCGAAATAGGCGAATACGTGTGTTATCGCGTGACAAATACAAGATCGTTTCAAAATGTTAGCCATGCTAGAAATTCAAAGTGCTATAAATCAACCATTTTTTAAGATATAAACAAAAGAACAAATTTTCAGAAACAAAAACTGCTCCGAAATCTTTGTATCAAGGCCAAACACATAAAAAAATCTTTTTCATTTTCCAATTGTTTAATACCTCATTTTGAATTTTAAATTTAATTTTTTTTAATGGCAACCCTTTTGAAACAAGATGGCGAATGAAGCTGGCCAACGAACTCGGTCGAGACATTGGTATGTACTATGTACAGACCAAGTTACATCCAAATAGGTTCATAAATACGCCGGTTATCGCGTGACAAAAATCAGGTCGTTTTAAAATGTCAGCCACAAGAGAAACTCAAAATGCTATTACTCAGCCATTTTTTTTAGATACAGACGAAAGAAAAACTGTTCCGGAATCCTTGTATTAAGGTCAAACACATACAAAAAAAAAATCTTTTTCACTTTCGAATTTTTTTGGTATCTCATTTAAATTTTTTTATTTTTTAATTTTTTTAAATGGCCGCCATTTTGAAACAAGATGGCGGATGAAGCCGACCAACGAACTCGGTCGAGATATTTGTATGTACTATGTACACACCAAGGTACATCCAAGTCGGTTCATAAACACACCTGTTATTACGTGAGAAAAATCAGGACGTTTCAAAATGTCAGCCACGCTAGAAATTCAAAATGCTATAACTCAGCCATTTCTTAAGATATAGACGAAACAAAAACTGTTCCCAAATCTTTTTATCAAGGTCAAACACATAAGAAGAAAATATTTTTTCAATTTTTAATATTTTGGTACCACATTTCAAATTTAAATTTTTCTTAAAAATTTAAATGGCCACCATTTTTAAACAAGATGGCGGATGAAGCTGGCCAACAAACCCGGTCGAGACATTGGTATGTACTATGTATAAACGAAGATACATCCAAATCGGTTCATAAATACGCCTTTTATCGCGTGACAAAATTCAGGACGTTTCAAAATGTCAGCCACACTAGAAATTCAAAATGCTATAACTCAGCCATTTTTTAAGATATAGACGAAACAAAAACTGCTCCGAAATCTTTGTATAAAGGTCAAATACATAAGAAAAAATATTTTTCCAATTTCAATTTTTTGGTACCAAATTTCAAATTTTAAATTAAAAAAAAAATTTAAATGGCCGCCATTTGAAACAAAATGGCGGATGAAGCTGGGCAACGAACTCGGTCGAGAGATTGGTATGTACTATGTACACACTGAATTACATCCAAATCGGTTCATAAATACGCCTTTTATCGCGTGACAAAATTCAGGACGTTTCAAAATGTCAGCCACGCTAGAAATTCAAAAGGCTATAACTCAGCCATATTTTAAGATATAGACGAAACAAAAACTGCTCCGGAATCTTTGTATAAAGGTAAAATACATAAGAAAAAAATATTTTTCGATTTTTAATTTTTTGGTACCACATTTCAAGTTTTAAAATTTTTTAAAAATTTTAAATGGCCGCCATTTTGAAACAAAACGGCGGATGAAGCTGGCCAACGAACTCGGTCGAGACATTGGTATGTACTATGTACACACCGAATTACATCGAAATCGGTTCATAATTACGGGAGTTACAGTGTGACATAGGTCAGATATATATATATATGTATATATATATATATATATATATATATATATATATATATATATATATCAATTTTTAACGGAGGGTGGTTTCGGGGTCTGGGGGTCATGATCGATGAAAATATACCAAAATTTTTTGAAATCGCTTTTCTCCGAACGGCTGCAATAGGTAACTTTTTTGTAAAGAAAGCTACCTAAAAAAGTATTTGAGCTTGATTGGATGAATAATAAGCATTTTATTAATGATTGAAAATTTGAACAAGATATATATAGCGAGAGTGTGAGCTAATAGTAGGAAGTGAAAAAATAGCTTAACATTGATAAGAAATAATTAATTAGTTCGCTTTTTACGCAGTCAGTTTTCTGATTTTTTAAATTTAATTGTTTATTCACGTTCAGATTGTAATAAACTGTTTTATATATACTTATGTCCAAACCTTGGACTTCATTTAATTTTACGGTGAATCAAGGAAAGTTTATTACATATTTTCAATAAATCTGGTAAAATAATTAAAATTTAGTTTATTCTTTTCCTTTTTGATATAATATAATAAATAAATGTGGTACAAAATACACAAAAGATTTATTGTTCAACCCTACTGTCAAAGAAATGATATATTTAATACTTCGGCAATACAGCACAGACTAATTTTATCTTAGAATTAAAACGTTAAGCCATTGTCTGTACAGCTATCGAAACAGCTATAGTGACAACAGAAGCGTAAATCGCGTCAAAATATATTGCTTCTGATAAATATATTTAAGAGTGTCAAGCAAATATTTCTTTAAATCTGTAAGATATTTGCGTAAGCATTGCAGTTATGTAAGGAAGATATAAAAGTGATGAAAATTTAGTAAGATTATAAAATATATCGTTTTGTTTAGTGTTATTAATAATGAATATATTTATAAGGACAAAACATTTTTTCTATATTAAAAAAATGTGATCCTTTGATATAATTTAAATTAATAGTTTTCAAATATTGATAATATATTATAAATTACATATATGATTGTGATATCAATAACAAACATATATCATTTATATTCTTTTTTTTTGGCAATAACGAGTACATTTTATTATGTTTTTCATGTTTTTGCTTTTCTATTTCGCTAGATTTTGATCATTTTTCTTTTTCTGGAAAATCACTTGCTAAAAACCTAAATGGGTTATTAACGAAATTGTGTAATGGCTGCATATTTTTTTTCACCGAACAATAAATGTAATGATTATACATCGCCAAAATAGATGTAGGAAATATATTAAAATGGCAAAAGTAACTTTTGAGATTAGAAAGAACAGGAAATTTGATAGGATAAACCGTAACCCTCAAAGTTTCCGACTGAGCCTAAGCTTTTAGAGCTATTTTGTTGAACGAAAAACCTATTTACACTTGTCTAGAGTTCAAGTTGAGACTTCTTAGGTAATACCGATAACATTGTAGCTGTAATAATCCATTTGATGTTTTTTAATTTCCATAAGATGTAGTCCTTTGAAGTGCAAGTCGAATTGTATTAAAAGAATTGAGTACTGCGTAAAAAAAATATGATTCAATTTTGCTTTTTTTCACATCACAATTCAGCTAAAATACTTCCAATGCAAGAAGAAAATCTTGTTTTCTAGAAAACAAGATTTTTAATATAACAACTAATAGTTTTAATATTTAAAGATAAATAAACATACTTTATAAATATGACATAGGTTTTAACTGTTTACATAATATCTGTATCATTTTAAATACTTTAAGTATCATTTGAATAAATTTTTGTAAGACAGCTAAACAAAGTTACTTTCTCTCTTGTGTACTAAAAATATGTATAAATTAAAAGCACGCATTCTAGGTTTTAAAAAAATAAAATTCCATCATAAAGCATTGTATAAAATGCACTGATTATAGGGCTAAAAACATAGTTCATATCAATGAATATCATTATGTTAAAATGTGATTATGGAATTACATGTCGACAAAATTTGTAACTAATTTTGAAACTATTGTATCAGATTTTTGCAGATTTCAAAATAAATTCCCTTCTTCTATCGATTTTAGTTTCCGAGTTATTTAATATTAAATTCGGGGAGTCCTTTTCTAGACACTCTGTATATATATATACAGATTATCTATGAATCATTGTCGGGGTTTCGTTATTTCATAACTTTTGATTTAAACACAGCATGAAAAAAAATTATTATATATCCATAAAGTACAACTCAAAAATTTTTTTTAATAACACAAACAAATTTTCATTTATGTAACGTCGCAATTCAAAACGTTATAGGGTGATACTACGCAAATAGGCCATTTTCATCATAGTAATGAAAAATAAATCATGTCAAAAGTATCTAATTTTTTGTAACATGACACTATAAAATATACTTATTAAAAAAATAAACGTCAGGCTTAATATTAACCCATTCGGGACCATGAATTCGTTTATGCACCTTCAACAGGTGCATGCAGAATATGTTATTGATACCAGTAAAAAAGAAAAGTAATATTTACTTTGTTTAATTTTACCATTTCCGTGATTATTTAAGTAAAGATAACTTCTATATAAAAAAGTGGTGCTTATTGAATAAAATTTGTGTAAAAGTCGCCAGCCCAGGAGGGTTAAGAAATTGTATAATTATTAGATTTTTTAAATACTTATTAGAATGAGGGGATGATTACAGTGTGAGGAATGAGAATTTTGTGAAAACCAATTTCAAATAACGCTTTAAAGAAAACTTTAGTCTGGAAAATTCAAATCTACATTCTTTGTCATCAAAAGGCTCTAAAGGTAGTTTTTTTTAAATATAATGCCACATTTTTTGTAGACATAAGTATCCTCTTTCGTATGCCATTTACTTTGAATGATTTGTCATCAATTTCCAATAGTTCTCCAAGATACATTTCAATTTCATGCTCCAAAATTATCCAGTCCAAATATTTTAAATGCCCGTTAAATAAAATTTTCTGAGTCTCCATTATTTGTAGGCATAATACCCGAATGAAGAATTCTTTGTTGCCGATGTCTTTCGAAATGCACAGCCTGAATTTCTTAGGTGAATTTACAAATAAATTTTTCGCTGAAATCTATATGGAATAAAATATAGTTTTGTGTCTAAGATGACTTTATTTTCTTAATTCCTTCATATATTTTATTATAAGCTACATTTCTGCTGTGTGCCAGGAATACTTTCAACTGAATGCTAAATTCTTTCACAAGTTGTTTTGATGAAATTTCTTCACGAACATTTTTGGGGTTTCTTTGCTGATTTTTCTTAACATTTTACATAATAAATAACATTTTATGCACAGCTTTGCTCAAACATACGCTTTTATTTTCATCAAAAGCATTAAATATTTAACAAAAGTATAATTTTATCAAGTTTCTTAAAATAATATAACAATTATCTCACATAAAAAAGCATTCCCTCACGTGAAGGAATGACTAGTGGGGGTAAGATAAAATGTACATTATTAGCTTTAAAATTTGCACTCATAAAGTAAATTAAAAAAACAATACATTTTCTCAAATTATCCTACATTATTAGAAAATAAATTATTTTTGTAAGTTTAAATAAAGGAATGATAACGTCATCTTAACATTTGCCCAATCTGTCTATTAAATTATTCCTTACACACTGAGGTATTTCTCAAAAATGGCTGAAAATTGTTTTACAGATGGGTAAGGCACATATGCTCATTACATGTGCAATAAATATTTCAGTCTACGGTAGTACCATCTGTCTCAAATATCCAGAATTATTAAGGAGTCGGGGAATGATCTGAAATATGAGTTGAAAACTTTTTTGACAAATAAAAATTACATGTGCAGCCCCCCCAAAATAATGTAATACATAGAAATAATACTTTATGTGTTCATATTAAAATACAGAAATCAGGCAAAAAAATTATAAATATTTCAGTAAGAAATGATATATTTTATATTTTTGGGAGGTAGCAGTTTAATGTGAGAGAATGATATTTTATAGGTTTAAAAATTTATTTTAAATATAGGGGAGACTATGGACGGTTGACCATATGGGAGGTTTAACCCACCCATCAATTTTCATATTTAAAAGAATTTCAGAGTTTTATGAATAGGTGTCAACCAAAGTTACTGGAATGCTCAAAGAACAGTCTTCGTTTCATAGAAATAATCGAAATAGGTGTAGAAAAAATCAACTGTGAGGCGTTTTCAACCTAAAAGTTCTGTTGTTCAGAAATAATTTGTTAGCTTTTTTCAGATAAATTACATCATAGAAATTTAAGTAAGTAGGTTTAAAGTAATGCAGAAATATCGAGCTTCAATTCCAGTCAAAAAGACTGTACATTAAGTTAGGCTTAACATGACAATGTGCTATTCTTTACAAAAGGTCTATGTAGGGAGGCTTGACCCAGTCAATGTGAGGGAAGGTTGATTAGATGGTCAAGGCTCCCTTAATTAAGTGGTTTTGGAAATCTTTTTATTATGCACTGTGCATAATGAACAGTTAATGGTTATATATGTAAAATAATGTAAATTAATTCTGTAAAGCTACAGTAAAATGGTGTGATGGAAAAGAAAATCTTCAAAACTGACTAAAGAAGGATGTGAAAAATTGCTAGAAAAGGGAAAAGTTGATAGGAACTTTTTTTCATTTAAATATTACTTACAATAGGTAAATAGAAACAGTGGGAAATGCTAGAAAGGATGAAAGCAGCAGTCTAAACCCTTTCAGGGGCAGTAGTATGTTTATAAAACCAAAAAATATAAAACTTTAATTCCGAAACGTCACAATAGCACCAGAATTTTGTTAAAATCTTTTCCATTAAATATATATGTGAAATATAGCTTTTTTCTAATTTCCAAGTAAATTTATTCGCAAATTCCGGTGCCAGTCATTCATTTCAACATTTTAGTTCTAAAAGTACTTTGCCTGTTAAGGGTTTAAATCATGTTAATGGTAAGTTAATTGCTCATGCGGCTGCAAAAGAACATAGCATCGATCGAAAAACTTTAGGAAAATATGTAGACAAATTTCACTAGGGTGAATACAGTGAGATGAGGCCAAACTTTCTGACAACTAGAGTTGTTACATCGAGTGTCACAAAAATAGGACAAGGAGACAAAAAACGGGACAGTGGTTCCTAAATCCGGACATAATAACATCAAACACTATGAAAACGGAACCTGTCTCTAACATATTACTGCCTTAAATGTTAAAATTTCATTTTCCCTGCTGTACAATTATACCTGCTGAGACAAAATCCTTTTTAAAACAAAATTTTTCTACCCTGACTTGCGATTGCGTCTCAACAGGTTTGTTTAAGCATCATATTTTAAAAAAACTATTTTTTACAATAATTAAAGCATTTAGCATAAAATTATTTTTCTTTTTTAAAATTGATATTATTTTTCTTCACAAATATTGCAATATAAAAGAAAGTGGGTCAACCCTTCCATATGTGGGGAACTTTGACCCATTATTTTTTCATGATTAAAATCAATCATTTTTCAAATTTCTTATATGTTACACTTATGTAGCAATTTTATTTTGATAATTGATTGTATAACGAATAAAAGGATATATAAAACTTTATTCTACGTTCAATATTTAAAAAATAAAAAATCATTTTGTAAAAAGTGAGTCAACCCCCCCCCCCCCCCTAGTCTCCCCTATGTTTTCAATTTTATGAACTAATATATAAAAAAAACCATGTCTAAACTAAATGTTAAAAAAATACAAGTTTTTTTCAGTTGAAAAATGTAAGTACCCTCCAACTTCCAGTTCCACCATTATGGCATATTTGCGTAGAATCACCCTATTAATTAAATAATGGTTATAAACAAATAATAATTAATTTGTATAGTTATAAAAAGTTATTAATGAATTTTGTATATCGATCTATCTAATATTGTATTAATAAATTATTAAAAACATTTGGAAAAAATTTATAAAATTTTAAAATTAATTATTATTATTTTTAGTCATGTTCTTAAACAAAATTTTATGAGTTAAGGAAATCTCGAAAAGAATTTATGGACAACCTGTATGTATATATGTATATATATGATGATTTTTATAATATATTTAAAGATGCATAATTAAAAAAGCAGAAATAATTAGGAATGTGCCGTATTAATAAATATTATTTTTCAAACCTTTATATTAGAAAAAAAATCTATTATTGCTAAATAACTAAAAATTAACAATTTTGCGTTAGAGAATTTTATGTTGTGTATACTGTAAGTTAATTTAATTTATCCGTAACAAATTAAATTAAATTATTAGATATAGTAGAGAGACTGCTATAATTGACAAAAATTTCTGTCTAGGAGATACTTCATGACTAATTGAAAAACAAAAACATTAAGAAAAGTATCACGCAGATAATTAACAAAAATATATCTTAATTATATCATCTTTTTTAATCCAAAGCAAAATATTAAAAGATAACGTTTTTGAAAAAGCAGATGATATATTTAAATGTACGGCTAAAAATTATATCATATGTTTAAATTTATATAAATATTACGTTTTATTCTTTTATAAATCCTTATAAAATCATCTATTCATATGCAGGGTGTTCTAAAATTATCTTTACAACTTTGATCACGTTTATTTAAAAAATGGGGATAGGTAGAAAGGCCGGCTTGCGGTATAATGTTTACACACACCTAAAGTTTTCTTTTTTTCCAGTTTAGTTAATTCACGAAAAGGGCAACCCCCAGCAGATGGCACAATATGTAGAATCGTTGATCAAGAAAAACATCTGACTCCTAGGTACAGCGGAATTTCCGGACACGTTACAACAGTACACCACCATCACGTCCGACCATCAGAAAGTGGAACAAGCAATTGCACACGTTAATACGGACATCCTAAACTGAACATGGCAGAAAGTGGACTATGGCTTAGATATCCTGCATGCTACAGATGGCGCACACATTGTACACTGTTAAACGGCTACACTGGTGGAAATTGATTTATGAAAACACTGTTTTTTAACAAAAACTTCTATAATATTAATTAAAAGTTAATAAAATTCCATCCATTATACATGCTATGTATAACAAATAATTTAGAAAGCCACTAGATACTTGCACCGACCACTGCTGGTCACAACACGGTGCCCCCCCCCCCCAAAAGTCCGCCACGCCACGCAAGGGGGTCTCCACCAGACACGGGCCGGTCACTCAGGACTTGCACCGATGAGTCTGTTAAAATAGAGCATCCCAAGCAGGATTGTCCCGCTTTAGTCTCCTCTGGGGCATTGCACTATCCGGTGAACCACGGACTCACACTCACGTGAGTCAATAACGCCCCCCCACCCCCGGGCTGATCTCTGACATCCGAACGCTACGAAGAAACCCTGCTCAGTAAAGCTGTAAAGAGGGGTCGGAACAGGTTCGATCCGATGCAGAGCAACCGTCACATCATCGAATCCTAATCGCGGGACACTTCATAGGAAGAGCCCGTGCTCGGAAACTAATGAGGGGGACTCCACACCGGCTTACTTTACCGCGTGCCGAAACTGAGAAATTCCTATAAAGGTTATCTCTGCAATTTTAGTCTGCGGATGAAATAATTTAGAAAAATAAAATTTCAGAAATATTAATAAACTATAACGTAAAGTAAAAAATTAGATTTTAGAAACATAAATACATGGAAATTGATTTATGAAATATCACATTTAATTGAAATTAATATTTAGTAAAGCCGCTTTTATTCATGAGAGTTTCTTTTATTCTAGATGGCATTCATAAAAAAAAGATTTTTAATGTATTTCGGTGCAATTAATTTCCAGCTTTTACAGATTGAAGCTTTCAATTCTAGAAGTGATGGGTACTGCATCCCATTTGCATAAACCATTCGAATAAGCTGTCCCTAAATGTTTTGGATGGGGTTCAGATCAGGGCTAATAGGTGGATGATGTAAAAGAGCAACATTCTGTTCGCCAAACAAATCTTTCATGGAATTTGAAATGTGGATACTTGCATTGTCTTGCATGATGATGTAATCTAAACCATAATATTCCCATGCAAATGGACGAAGTGAATTTTCAAAATCTAAACTGTAATCAAAAGAATTCTGGTGACCCTTTAAAAAGACAATTTCACTTTTGCCATCGTAAGCAATCGCTGCCCCAATCATCAAATGTACATCACCAAATTTCTGCTGAATGTAGATTTTCGTTCTTTTTGGAGATCCGTCCAATAACATTTCAAACCATCCGGGCTATCCAAGTTAAATTTTTTATCGTCGGAGAAAATGATTTTCTTCCAATTACACTGTAAAAAAAAATCTGTAAAGTTACTAAAGTTTTTCTAGGAAACTGGGATTCCTAGATCTTTTTATGTAACGGCAACAACAAAAATTCATGTCACAGACACACTTTTGAGCTGAAAATCAAAAAATCTGTAAGATTACTAAGAATTGTTTAGAAAACTGGGATGCCCAGAACTTTTCATGTAACTGCAGCCAGGGTTGCAGATAAAATTTTAGTAAGATTACTGAAATTTTAGCAGATTAATTTGTAAAATTACAGTTTTCTGTAGCTTTACAAAAACTAGTTTTGTAGATTTGCAGTTGTTTTCGTATAGTTACACATGGAAGTTTAGTAAGCATGTAACTTTACATCTGTAGAACTACAGATTTTTTTTTTACAGTGTATCAACCGTTATCATATACTTCTCGCAGTACTGCGAACGCATCTGCTTGTGAGGGAGAAGTAACTTTGGACCAGACTTCATTTTTTGACCCTCTCAAGCTCCGTGAAGAATGTAAAATTTGCCTGACTCATCTAGGAGTAACAGAAAAGGTTCTTCAAAATAGATCTGCACAAATATGCTTTGAACTGTGACCGGCTTTCGATGCAAGTTGAAGAATTCCAATTTTCTCTCTTTGACTTAAATGTGGATTACCTTTTTTGTTAAACTTTTTGTCATAATTTGCTGGATCTTTTCTATCGTTAAGTATCATACAATCTGATCTTTTTATTAATTTACTAATTTACGGAACAGACTTTCCACGTTTTAGATATGCTTCGATTTTAGCTCTTTTTACCTCAAACAACATCGATCGTTTACCCATCGTGAAAAGTATGACTGAAACGAATTGCTTCTAATATATAACGCTTTTTATGTTGACTGTGTATGTTTCATTATCTTGCTTTATGCAAATTTTTGTCACGTTACTTCGGAATAGCCAATGAAATGTGATATTTCATAAATCAATTTCCATATTTGCATATTACGAAAGTATAAATTTTGACTTTTTTTTATGTTTAGTATTATATAAGAAATTTTATTTTTGTAACTCATTTGTTATATTTAATATGTATATCTCATGAAATTTCATTCATTTTTAATGAATATTATTGAAGTTTTTTATTAAAAAACATGCGTTTTTATAAATCAATTTACACCAGTGTATCAAAAGTTTAGGTGTGTGTGAACATTATGCCGTAAGCCACACCTTCCTACCTATTCCTATTTCTGAAATATATCCAAGGCTTCCACAGGCGACTATTTTTCTATTCAATTCGAACCATTAAAAAGAAATAAAGTTTGCTGTATACTTCTCTTGCAAATGTTGTCAAATGGTATGTCAAAGATTTGTATTTTGAGAAAGTGGTGCGAGATTGAATTGAAAACTAGCCGCCCGTGGCAGCCCTGTATAACTGATCAAAGTCGTAAAGATCATTTTGAAGCTCTCTGTATATCGTAAAATTTACACAGAAGCATTTAGACGGGACATTGTTTCACCTCATGTTTCTGGAATATGCTAATTAAGTCTATATATGAAGACTCTGTAGGCGCCTTTCAACGATATTTCAATATTTTAATAAATAAATTAAAATGAAAAGTAATTTCTCGTGATGTTAAAAAAATCACCTTCTCGTATGCAAAAAAAAATTCCTAAATCTCTGTACCAGGCAAAATTTAGGAAAAACTTAAAATATTCATTGAAATTACAATACATATTTCTTGAAATTCCTCCTCAGGAATTTACTTTTTATTGCTTTTAAAAATGAGTAATGTTAAAGGAAAAGTGAAAGTAAATTTTTCATTTGAATGCATTTCTTAAAAAGAAAAAATTCTAAAGAATAGGTACAGCGCGCACATTTCTCTGTTATTTATAACAATAGTGGAAGCGGAATTGCTCTGGATATTGTACTTCTTCGGAAATATTTAGTTTAAAAGCATAAAATAAATGTATGCCATTTGAATTTCACGCTATTTCTTTTTTATGTTCCCCAAGAAATAACATTTAAAATAGAAATACATGAAAATCTTCCGTGTATGCTAGTTTAAATTTGAGTATTCTTGGTGATTTACTACGATTATTTCTACATATATAAGCATTATTTTAAATATGATGTGGTGTAGGAATTCATCCCCAGATTCATGTAAGTATGAGAGGGAAGATACAGATTGATAGGCCATGGAATTTTATATGCTCCAGCACTGTAATAGAAACTTTTGAAAACTGCGAGAATATGACCATCATCTGAAATGATAGCACAAAGAAAAATAATTATTTATCAAAAAAAAAATATATATATATATATATTCATAAAAAACTTTTAAAATAACATGTTTTTATTGTAAAATAAATATTTTTTTACTATTACCACAGCCAAAAGTGCTTTTTCAGGCATTTTACTGCCATTTTTTCTTACACCGCAAATCAGCAAAACACCGATAAAATATTACCAAAAAAGCTTTATTTTAGCATTTAATGGAAGCATTAATGAAAGTGTACAAGATGGAGTATTTTATGTTGCAAAATTAGCTACCTAGATATTAATTAAAAGGTTATTTTATGACGTTGCAGAAGAGACACAGCTAAATGATTGCACACCCTGTAGGTTTTACTTTTGAAGATACAGTCACACATGCAAAAAAGGTAATTTAACTGAAAATAACTACATTTATTGTAATTTTCTCCTTATACGTTGCCAAGTCACACAATTTTCTGTCCTACGTTTGACATATAAATCTGTTTAGAATTACATTAAAATGTAGAAATTTATTGCTTAAAAAAGAAATGTCTTATGGAATGGAAATACAACATACCAAGTTGCCACTCAGCTCATCTAGTTATTAAACTAATAAAATATAATTTTTGTCTAGGTGTCTACGTTTTTGCTTGTTAGTTTGCTTATTAGCGATGGCTAGGGGAACCTATCTCGCGTAGAAATCTAGAAATGTGAATCTGAGTAAACAAAGACAGGTCTAAGTACAAATAAAGCTGAGATTTTTGATTTTTTGATTCGATTCATGTTATAGTATATTGAACGGAACGATTCGTGCATTCTTATACTGCCGAATAATTAATATAGTCATAACATATACTATGTAATAATTACTATTATCATCATCGTGAGTAATACCACTTTTTACTCCTAAATTCTTCTGCAAACATATAAATACTGTTCCACGTTAGCAGTATTTAAACGCTACATTTCGGCAATTTTGAGAGCGCTTATTCTATTACTAACTATGTTTTTCTGTATGGTAGACAGTACACAACATGCACATTTTGCTTTATAGCCAGTGGTAAGGAAGCAAAGAAAGGTCAAATTCGGAAATAATTAGGGGAAAGCTGGAAATTGTTTTAATCCCTTCAGTTTATGTCTAGAATGAATATGCTACGTTTTTCCCCTCGTACTAGGTGAGCGTTAGGAATTATACATTGATTTATAGTCAAAAGACACGTTTTTTTTTTTTTTTTTTTTTTTTTTTTTTTTTTAAATACCATAACACTATCCCGAAATCACTAACTTTTTCAAAAACATTGTCAGTACAAATGTTGTAGAGCTTAAAATTCTGAATAAAATGATTACCTACACTTAATACTTTTGCTGAATATTAAGGTCACAAATCTACTTTAAAATTTTAGCACCGTGGTCAGAGGGTTGAACTCAGAATTAATTAGGATAAAACTGGAAATCGCTTTAATCCCTTCAGATTAGGTCTAAAATGAATATTCTATTTTTCCCCCTTGTACTATGTGAGCGTTAGGATATATGTACACATTTACGTTCGAAAAACACGTTTTTTCTTTAATATTTTTAACAATATCTGAAATTGCGACCTTAATTTTACACAAAAATATTAATGTGAGTATTCATTGTATTCAAAATTTTAAGCTCTACAACATTGACAATTTTTTGATATAGTTAGCTGTTTTGAAATATTGTTAAGGTAATCTGGTCTCTCCTATTATGAAGCTCTTGATTAGTCATTAAGTCAAAATTTTGAAATGGAATTATGACCTTAATTTTGAACAAAAATATTAATGTGGGTACTCATTTTATTCATAATTTTATGCTCTACAACATTTGTACTGACAATATATTTGATAGACTTAGCTGTTTTGAGATATTCTTAAGTATTCCGTATTAGGTATTACTTGAGATATTCCGGACTTCAAGCTCTTGATTAGCGATTAAGGCAAAATTTTGAAATTAGAATTGCGACGTTAATTTTGAACACAAATACTAATGTGTGTCCTCATTTTATTCAGAATTTTAAGCTGTACAACATTTGCATTGATAATGTTTTTGATAGAATTAACTATTTTGAGATATTGTTAAAATTATTAAGGAAAAACACGTTTTTCGAATGTAAATACGTACATATTTCCAAACGCTCACTTGGTACAAGGGGAAAAAATAGAATATTCATTTTAGACCTAATCTGAAGGGTTTAAAACAATTTCCAGCTTTCCCCTAATTATTTCCGAATTCAACTCCCTAACCACTGGGCTATTATTTTTAGCAGTGATTCGTTTCTTTTCAGTGTTATCAATTAGAATATATTAATTATAGAAACAATGTATATTTATTATTTTTGAATATCGATAAGTGAAAAAATTATATCACCTGTCTAAAAGGCATAAAACGACTTTTTTTTTACCCATCTACTTAAAATAAAACCAGAAAAATTTATTGTAAAGTCTTTATCATTGTATTCGTTTTTTATATCACTAGTCTAAAAGGCATAAATCGACTTTTTGTTGTCTTTTTTTTACACCTCTATTTAAAATAAAACCAGGAAAATTTATTTGTAAAGTCTTTATCTTTGTTTTCGTTTTTATAAATCAACACAAAAATTGATAATCATGCTAAGGATTGCTGATCATAAAGTTTAAAGTTCAAGTTTTTATATGTTAAGTAATATAAGATTAACAAAATTTGATTTTAAAAATAGTTTTAATATTCAAATAATAATAAATTACGCATAAACAAAAATTAAATTCAAACATTTTTTGCACTTTTAATTGTAGTTATCTATTATCATACATATTTTTATCATCTTACAATACACAAAAGGGATGATAAATAAATAAAAAAGAAAAGTGCTCAGTTAAACTGATGACATTGAGCTCACAGGCTGTTCACACTAATTATATATTATACTCTTATTTAAAAGAATAATACCCCTCAAAAAACAAATTAAGGGGATTTGTCAACGTTTCCCCCTTTATACTTAACCAATGAACCTCCAAATCCAATCAGGGAAGCGCCTTATCAAAATGAACGTGTATACCGAATTTGACGCATATCAGATAATTCTGCAAGAAAAATCCATTTCGCTAAATTAAGTGGATATTAGCTCCTCCATTTCCCCCTTTACACATAACCAATGATCCTCCAAATCTAATCAGGGAAGCCCCTTATCGGAATAAACCGGTATATCAAATTTGAAGCAAATCGAATAATTATGCATGAAAAACCCATTTATCTAAATTAAGGTGGGGGTGGGGGGTAGTGAGACACCGTTCCACCCCTTTATATTTAATCAATGAACCTCTAAATCTAATCAAGGAGGCCCTTTAAGATAATAAACCAGTATATCAAATTTGAAGCTAATCTAATAATTCTGCATGAAAAACTCATTTATCTAAATTAAGGGGGGATAGCCCCTATTCCCCCCTTTATTCTCAGCCAATGAACTTCCAAATCTAATCAGGGAAGCTCCTTATCAGAATAAACCTGTATGTCACATTTGAAGCAAATCTAGTGAATCTGCGTAAAAAAACCCATTTATCTAAATAAAGGGGGAATTAGCCTCCCTTTTCCCCCTTTATACTTAACCAATGAACCCCCAAAATTAATGGGGTAAGCGGCTTATCAGAATGAACCTAGAAAAAGGACTTGAAGCAAATTGGATGCTTCTATCAAGAGCTATCTCGTTACGTACATACATACGTAGATAAGTACATACAGAACCTGTGGGCATATTAGCTCTGAGGCTTTGATAGCCTGTCTGTGAGTTAAAACCATTAATTAGCAAATCTGTAATTAAAAAACAGCCTAGTTTCCAAAAAGCAATATCCGTATTTATACATATATTTTTATAATTACTTTTTTAAATATTGTTTTGAATAATATATACTTGCTTTGTAGTGTATTATTTATTTTTATAACACACAGTTTGAGTTAAATTAAATATCTTACATTAAAATATTTAAGAAATTGTTATTAAAGTCAATACATATTATTAAAGATTCATTATTTATGCCTAAAATGTTTCGAATTGAGAGTATTGCGTATTTTATGTTTATTACACGGGCGTTATTCAAACATTCAGTCGGTTCTGTTATGCGCGCCACTTGGCAGATAATTAAAAATTATTTCAAAAGATTTATATTTTTATGTAGTGTTTTAAATGTTAGTGCATAAAACTCTTAAGGAAATAGAATCTTCCAAAAAAGTCAGTGCTTCATATAAAGCCAAAAATGATACGTTAAAAAGTACACTACTTATGCGAAGACACTCGCATGATAATAATATTTTTTTTCTTTTAAGAATTAACATTTATATTCATATAGTGCATTTGCGGAACGATAAAAGAAATCACCTCAAATGCCATATGAAACAAATTTTCTGCTTCATATGCGGCCCAAGTATGCCCAAAGGCGGATACTTTTCGATTACATGTTTCATATCATTCACTTGATTTTCATTTACATATAATGCATGTACTGAAGTATGAAAAATTTGTTTTTTTACAGTGGTAAAGCAAAATAAAAAAAACACAAAAATTAAGCATTTACTAAAAATTGTAAAAATATATCAAAATATTAAAATTGTATTAAAATTTAAAAATAATATTAAATATTAAAATACTATTAAAATATTTAATTATGATTTGAGTTGAGGTGGGTAGTTGATTTGCCGACTATAGCTATCGAAGATGTTTCGAAAGACTTTTACTAATATATATATATATATTTTAACTCCATACATTGCACATTCTTGTTACAGGTAATCTATAGAAATGCAAATACAGAAAAGAACCAGGATTTGTACGCCACAGAGGATATGCATACAAGCTTTTTAGACAAGAAAAATTCTAGCGTTGTCTAATTTAAGAAATTCTGAGTATCATTCTGATATTCAAATTTTCGTGAAAATATTAGTCGCATTTCCGTGCAGTGACACTGAAACTACATTTAACAAAAAACTTCAACAGAAATTTTAAATACAATTAATGTTTCCATAAATAATTGACAAGTTAAAAGTTTTATCTATAATCATAAGGTAGCGTAAATTATATCTTCATAGGGAACATGTTACTGGAAACATTAAAAGCACCTAGAATGTTTTAGTGATCCGAACATGCACTGTCCTCCAAAAGTTAATGTACAGGGACTGGATGCTTTCGATTGCACACGTTTTGTCGAATATCTACCAACATTATTGGCAAATTGTTCTTGAACTTCTAGGATGTAAAGAACATGTTTAATTTTATATTTCTCGGTGAAGATTTTTCGGGGGGTACAATTAGGGGGCTAATAATAAATATAATAATAAAAAAATATTTGCGATCACCTATGTAACAGAAAAGGCTGGAAATGGTTTGTCATGACTATTTGGGTCCTGTTCAACGTTTGCATGCATTTGTGTAAGCATAGCACTCATATTCGTGAAGATGTTCAGGTTTTTGTGAAAAATTCAAAAGTATTTTGTTTATAGCATACAGGGCTTACAACCAAATTTAACACAACTTTCCGAAAACTTGAAAAATAATATTAGCAACAGTATACTGCAATCAAAACATGAATATGTTGAATATTTGATGAGATATGGGCATTTTTATGAGATAATTTTTAACCGCGCATGCGCGGAAGATTTCAAAATTTTTATTTCATAATTTGGTAGTCAGTATTTTGGAGCAACTTCTATAAAAAGTCCAGTCAAATGTTGTGAAAACTTAGAAAGATATAGTGAGCTGATTGAAAAGTTGTGGAAAATCCCTTATAATAAAGCTATTTTTAGGAAGCAACTCATTATATCGACCCTATCTTTGTGCATTTTCACGATATTTGACTACACTTTTTATATAAGTTGCCCTAAATAGCTGACTACCAAATTATATAATAAAAAGTTTAGGATCTTCCACGCACGCGCAGTTAAAAATTATTTCATACAAATGCCCATACAACATCAAATATTCAATATATTCATGTTTTAATTGCAGTATACTGTTGCTACTGTTTTTGTCAGGTTTTTGGAAAGTTGTGTTAAATTTGGTTGAAAACTCTGTATGCTATAAACAAAGATCTTTTCAATTTTTCACAAAAACGTTAACATCTTCACGAATATGAGTGCTATGCATACAAACGTTGAACAGGATCCAAATAGTCATTTACCACAGTGCAAACCATTTCCAGCCTTTTCTGTTACATAGGTGATCGCAAATATTATTTTATTATTAAATTTATTATTAGCCCCCTAATTGTACCCCCCCCCCCTCCCCCCGATAAATCTTCACCGATAAATATAAAATGAAACATGTTCTTTACATCCTAGAAGTTCAAGAACAATTGGCCAATAATGTTGGTAGATATTCGACAAAACGTGTGCAATCGAAAGCATCAAGTCTCTGTAGCTTAACTTTTGTACGCCAGTGTATTTACGAATTTTATATTGCGTACAGATTTAGAAACAGGGAGACGAATCGCATTTGGAAATACCTTTCAACTAATAGTGGAAAGTTTCAACTCCAATGAAATCTTGTTTTATTTACAATTCTCTGATTTCCCGGTTGCTGTTTACGGTTGAATACCGTCTCTAAAACGAAACTTTTTTGCGTTCCCTACTATTATAGTCAGTTATGATAACAGTTAAATTAGCATTTATATTTCAAATTTTTAACGTCTTTAGGACTAAGAATGAATTGTAAGGCATTTTCATATAATTAGTAACATTTATGTATATTTATAACAAAGATTTCTAGATATATATTTAAAAAATTAATTAAACTGAGCAATGGAAAAAAAAAATATATATATATATAAAAGAAAAGAATAACTGGGATAGTTTAATTCATAGTAACTAATATACTAATCAATATTTTTCTTTGAAATTTGTGGAATGAACTTTCATCGACTAGAGCTACAATCGAATAACGGTGGACAATTCTCTAAAATTGCTATATTTTTTTACATGAATTTTATTTTTTTGAGTCCTCAACATTTACAGCAGCTGGAATGTTATCGTATTCCAACTTAACCATTCAATTATATGTATGTACGTATTTCTTTAATAATGTACCTGGCAAAGTAAACAAAATATTGCTCCAAGTGATGATTTATATTTTCTTATTTACATTAGATACTAAAGCTTGTATAAACCTATGTATGACTTTAATTTTAGATATTAATCATTTCCAGACGTTTAGTAAATATTTCGTGTTTGTAGTCATTTTTTCGGAATTGAAAATTATATTTAATTTCCCTTTTAAACTAAGAACACAATCATATTTTAATTTATATCTGTTTATTAAAGATAAACAGGATTTGTTTCGTAACATTGCAATTGCGTTACAAAAGTAAATATTTCTTTTAGATCAATATTAGCAGTATTTTGTGTCGCTAAAGAAATCTAAAATGGAAGTAATGCATACTATATTGTTTTTAGACAATAAGTTGTGTACCAATAGTGTTGTGCAATAATGATGGGTTTAGCAATTATAGTTTTTATACAGACCCGTAAAAAAAAAAAAAAAAAAAAAAAAAAATATATATATATATATATATATATATATATATATATAAAGTTTTTCTCTACGAACGGTAATAATTTTAAAGTGTTTTATGATGTTTTAAACAGAACAAAATGGATGTTTGTTATTGAAGTTTTGAATATTAAGCAGTTTATTCAATATGGCGTGCAAAGCATTTGTAGCTTTTTTATCAGCGACGAACAACAACAAAAAATGTTTCTGGTCTACTGGATGATTGGATGTATTGTTGGAAATGCATTCTAATGTTTTTAAATATTTACAAACGAATAAAATTATTATATGTCACTGATTTTAATACCACGTGTTCCAAAGGAAAAATATTTTAATGCATTAATTTTTATCAGATGTTTGCAGGAATATCAGACGTTCTTCGGGAGGCATATATTTTTAAGACAGTATTGTTCATAATTATTTGGCGTAGATTTTCACAAATACATACTTTTCATTTCACCTATGTTTATGCACGATTGCTAACACGCTTATTTTTCACACAAAGAAGCATTTTATAAAATGCATAAAGTGAAATTTTCAGAAAACTGTGAAACGTGAGAACAAAAATACATTCAGAATATTTTGATGTTCAAAGCGAAAAATTTTTGATATAATGATGTGTATAACCTATATGGGGCTTTCTCACAATCTTTTGACTTTTGGGAAAAAAAATCTGGCGAAATTAAACTTGCTAAAATAACATTCTAATCTGATAGACGAATGCGTTAATGATTCAAAATAAATAAAAAATGGTCAGCAGCGAAATTTTATTTTATTTAACTGAAGTTTATGTTAAACTTGCGAGTTTAATTTTCCTTAAAGGGGAAAAAAAGAATTAAAATGGGTTCGAAGAACACCTCGGAGCCGAGGGGTTTTTGAAACCCATTTTACTTCTTTTTTTTCTCTCTCTCTCTCACTGAAGAAGGGGATCCAGGGATCCTCGAAACGATCGCATGGAATTTTTTTGTCGTGTATGTACGTTATTTGTGCGTAAAATCGTTGTTAAAGATTTTAACTTTTTTATTAAAATTCGCACAAACTTTGATCTATGCTTATAATCTGGCTTCAGTGAGCCTTTTAGTCTTTTCAATAGTATTTTTAACTAATCATTTGCAGAGACGTCACAGAATTATTCGTGGGTTTATTTCAGTTACTATTAATTTATTGTAGTCAAAAAGAATCAGTAGGGCTTTATTTAATTCTCGTTTATCTCTTTTAAGACCACTTATTCAGGATACTCGCACACGTTTAGCCAATATTTAAAGGGAATTGTACAGACTACATCTTTCAGCAACTGATTCTTATTATGATTTTTCATCTTTAGCTAAACTTTCTTGGAACAAAGCATGCTCGTCTGCTCATTATCATAAAATAAGTCTGGAAAAGAAAGTTTTAAAATTGTCTGAAAGTTTTACTCCCAGGTTCCCTGAAAATTTACCAATAGTAAACAATAAAACTGTGGTTAATTTTTCTGACTTTGAATTGAATGATAATCATACTATTAATGCTTTAAAACTAAACAACAATTTTGCAGTTAATAAAAATCCTGAGATTCCAAAAATAATTTCTCTAATTAAAAGGCTTTCATGTTCAGTACTTTGTCTCCTATGCAAAAAGATTCCATTAGGCATCTTATTAAAAATAATGTTCATTTCAATGCAAAGCTAGATCAGACTAATTTGAATAATTCAGTGAAATATTCTCTCAAATCTAATACAGATATCATTATAACTAAAGCAGACAATAGAGCCCAAATTTTAGTACTAAATAAAACTTACTATGTTCAAAATGTTATAAAATTAATAAATGAGGGACCTTACATCAATATTAAAAACGATCCATCCACATCTGAACTTAAAAACATAAAATCTGCGGTGAATTCCTCCCCCATTATTACTGATTCTAGCAAGTATTCTTTCATACCTTCTGTGGCCAACCTTGCTCGTTTATATGCTTTACCTAAGGTTCATAAATCTGATATTACGTTTCGCCTTATCGTTTCCAATATTGGTACTGCGTCCTATAAGCTTGTAAATCATTTAGTTTCTAAATATACCCTCCCCCTCATGGTTAACTCTATTTATACGTCAAAAAACTCAGTTCAATTTGCCAATAGAATTCGTAACTTTAATCCAACTGGCTATACTATGGTTTCGTTCGATGTCAAATCTCTTTTCACAAATGTTCCTGTACAAGGTGCTTTAGATTATTTGAGAAAAATATTAAATGGGTTTCAGTATTTTCAATATGAAATTGGGAGCCTGATTTCTTTAACCAGCGTTTGTTTGTCTCAAAATACTTTTGTGTTTCAAGGGAAATTTTATAAAATGTCGGAAGGTTTGGCTATAGGTAACCCTTTAAGCCCAGTTTTGAGTGATATTTACATGCATTGTTTTGAATTTAAATTATTTAAATTAATACAGTTTCCATTTTATACATGTTACGTAGATGATTCCTTTGCTTTACGTGATTTGGCTAAACATAATATTAACGCTGTTCTTAATTTATTTAATTCAATTGATCCATGTATGCTGTTTACTTTTGAAATTGAGACTCAACAACGTCTAGCTTTTCTGGGTGTCCTGGTAATTCGTAATGATTGTGAATTTTTGACGACAATTTATCGAAAACCTTTTGTTGTAAGTTTACCCCCTCATTATAAGTCCAGTCACCCCCTACATCAAAAACTTGCAGCTTTCAATACTCTTATTTTCCATGCACGTAAAATTTGTTCAAATTCTAACTCATTTAATAGTGAAATTAACTATATAAAAGAAGTAGTTGCCATCGATCGTGAATTTAGTTTGAATATCATTAACCGTATTTTATCTAAACTTCCGATAATCACTGATTCTGTTCCAGCAAATAAAGAATTTTAAAATATTATCGTCTTACCTTATTTTCCTAAAATCAGTACGCAAATTTCTAGTGTTCTCAACAGGTTTAGTTTTAAAGTTGTTTTCCAACTAATAAAATTTTTTTCTCCGATCTTAAAGATCCTATTGATGACTATAATGCCTGGGCGTTTACAGAAATTTTGCCAGTGCGCCCTTTCTTATATTGGGCAGATGAAGCGAGCACTTAGAATAAGGCTGAAAGAACATCGAATTACGTTAGAAAGCAGGAATTTGAGAAATCTAAAATAGCGAAACATTGTTGGAATTCCAACCACCAATTTAATTATCCAGAGGCTAAAATTATTCAAAAATGTAACTCAGTTTTTGATCTAGACTTTTACGAAGCTCACTGTATTCATAAACATACCTCCCCCTTAATGAATGATATGACCATCACCCCTTTACTTTCGCCAGTGTGGAGGGATCCTCATTTATATGCATTGTTTTGAAGTTAAATTACAAATGTTAGTCAGTTAGTCAGTAACTCCTTTTTTTAGTTGGTTTTGGTTCACTACGTCATTCTTTTAAGATACTAGGGGGCTCGGCCCCCTACGAGCTACGCTCGCCAACCCCCGTCCAGACACCGCAGGCTCTAAATGCACGCTAATTTGATCGGCTTTAAAAAGATTTCGAAAGATTGAATTATAATTTAAAAAACAGTGGCGATCTCCCTATAAACGAATTTCTATTCATTTCTCTTTGATTGGGGAATTTTAACGCCGAATCCGCTGCGGTACTACTTGATTATCCCGTCGACCAATTTCACCAAATTATATAAATCGCCAAACCACTCGCCAAATTATACAAATTGACATACTTTTTATTTTAAATAACGAAAGAACAAATAAATTCGTACAACATTAATAAAAATACAAATAAAACGTCGAAATAAAAATAACTTGATGACGTAGACACGTGTAACAACATTTCAAAATAAGCTAATATAAAAGGAATTAAGTAAACAGAGTCTTTGTCTCCTGGTATTTTTTAACAAAGCGAAAAGAAAGTTCTTTTAAATGAGACATTTTAAATTAATCGTTTTTAATCTGACGTAATTTTTACCAAGCTATTCTTTCTCTTTTAAATAATCGCGTGAAAGTACTTTTGTTAGCAATGAAATATTATTTGCGGTTTCCTAACAAAAATAGTTGAAAATATCCTCTCAAAATATTAAATAAATCTCTAGCGCAATTTCTAAATTTAAACTTTTTTGCAATATTATTTTGTGTTCATTTTATGTAATAACTATAATGTGACGTAAATATGACGTAATTTCTCCTAAGACTTCTAACGCATGTTAATGAATTTATTATTTTACAATATCCTTTCTCTTTTAAAATTCACGTGTGTACTTTTTATGACGTAATTTTTAATAAGTTCCTGCTTTTTATACATAATTATTTAATTCTAATTTGAAAGTTTCTTTCCTGTTTATAATAGTCACGTGTAAATAAATTTTTAATTTGAAGCAAACATTATTGCTTGCGCTTTTTATACAGTTGGCAACAGTTTAAATTAGTACAATTTTCTGAAATCTGTAAAAAGTATTTCTAGAAATGCTGAAAATTTGAATTTAAAATAGAAATAAAACCTGAAAAAATGAGTCAAAATAAAAAAATTAATGCAATCTGCACTCCGGCAAATTCTAACGCATAAAATGATCTAAAAATGATTACACGGCCATGTACAGTTTTTGCTGCTATAAAACTTTTTTAGTGGAACGATTTTGTCCAACTTTAGCATTAAATATCTCTTAAAATAATACTTCGATTTGAAAACTGTCTACATCAGCGTGTTTATCAAACATTTCTGTATAAAACCACTGATTTTCATATTTTTGTATGCATTATTTTTCTCAATATTAACGAAGAAAGACCTCCGGTCACAAAAAATTCAAAACCGGCGGCGGCGGCGGCGGCGGCGGCGGCGGTGACAGCGGTAGTTACTTTTTTTTAGAATAGAGAGATATAAATTCTTGTTTTTGCCTTTTCAATCAGTCCATAAGCCAGTACTCGGGGCCATACCCGAGGGGTTCTTCGAACCCATTTTTTATTTATTTTTTTTAATTATTTTTTTAGCCCCCGCTATGCTATTTCTTTCTCACAGCTTATTTTGTGTCGTCTCCAAACAATAACGTTACGTTACAGAAGCTAGCTGTAAAAGAAAGAAGATGCATCATTGTACGACTAAATACTCTATAGCAATTTTTTAAACTTCTAAGGATCGCACATTTTCAATTTTTATACCGCCTTTATTGGGAAAAAAATGTACTTTTAAATGCAATTTGTTTGAAAACCGCATCTCAATTCATTTTTGAAACATAAATTTTTTGTAGTTTTAGAGCCATTTGCTTAATATTGGCAACGGAAGTACTCCATTTCTGTAGAAAGAAAAGTAAAAATAATTGTAAAATACTAATTACAAATTTTTGTTGCCATTTTCTCATAACAACAAAATAAAATGTAATTAAAATATGTGCTATTTTGAAAAAAATATAAACGAATGATTTCTGTTAAAACATGGAGCTATTATAAACTATATTTAATTTTAAGTATCTATATTAATGTTACAAACACATGAAGGCATATGAATCATTAGATAGCCTTTTTCTGTCGAGTTTTTTTTAATGACGGCATCTTTTTGTTGCATTTGTGTATTATTTCGCGATAATGACGTTCTATGCATGCGTCCTTTACTGTAGATGTTTAAGAGTGGATCGTAAATGTGGAATTCTTAAGCGGATGCGAATTGCATCATTTTACATAAAATAAAAGCATGTGCTTTAAGTATTAAAATTCACACATGTTTTATACTATTTATATATACATATATTGTTTTTATCAGGGGCGACAATAAATTCTGAAAAAAAAAACAGAATTCCTGTTTTCTAGTTTTTTTCCTATCTCTCACTGACGAAGGGGATCCAGGAATCTTCGAAACGATTGTATGGGATTTTTTTTTGTCGAATCTGTGCGTTATTTGTGCGTAAATTCGTTGTCAAAGATTTTAGTTTTTTTAGAAAAAAAAGTAATGTCAATCCAGTCTCTGTGCTATCTGAAATTGGATACATTGTAAAAAGTGCTCGTATTTTTGTGAGTTTCCAATCAGATATTTGTGGTCAGAAATAAAACTAATTAATCTATCGCATTCACTTAAAGAATAATAACATATAACTGATAATAAGTAATTCGTTTGAAGTAAATCCAAAAGATAAAATATTTTCAATAAAATTAAAGAAAAACGAATTTTAAAAAATATTTCTTCCTCGCTTAAAATGCTTTATTAAAATGCCATCTTTATTATCATGGCGACTGTATGTACTGTAGACATTGCACTATAGTTCGACTTCACCCTGAGTTGGAGACATGGGTTGTTTACCAATGTTTTCTTTGAGATAGTTCGTTTCCCAGTTTTTTAGAGGAGAGAATTTTTAATGGTGTGACCACAAGAATTTTAGTCGATATGACTTGAAAGGTTAAAACACTTTTCTTTATGGCTTAATTTAATAAAAGGAGAAATAATAGAAAAAAAATTAAATTGTATTTTCAATATAGTTTTGTCAAAAAGCCCATTTTAGTAAAAGAAAATTATTATTATTATTATTATTATTATTATTTTTGTGGTAGAGTACATTTATCCATTCAAACATTATAATATATACAGTAAACGGTCTGTTACCCAGGAAAATGAGAGACTTTTTTGTTTAAGAATGAGAAATCGTTATTTGACAAATTTTCAAATAAGTCGTTATATCACTCAAGAGTTTTATTACTACTAATTTTGTTACATTATTTACAGAAGTATATTTCATAATTATTAATTAAAAAACAGAATATAAATAAGCAAATAAAATATCATTCATTGAACTTCAAAAAGGTAAGTCAATATTTTTGTTTTTATTTACCACAATATTTTTATCCTAGATAGTTTGATCAAAATAAACATATTTTACCTTCAGCCGGATGAATATTCCGAGCGTAATACAAGCGCAGGATAAGGTTTATATTAGAAAAGTAGGTTACATAATAACTCTTGTGTTCTTTTGCAAACGTAGCTAATTTTGATATTTTTGATATTGATATTTATTTTATAAGCACGTACAGATTTTCACTAGTCGGATCTGCTCATGTTTATAAATACCATATATTTCCGTATATAAGCTGAGTATACGACTTTTCAATGAAATATCGCCCAAAATCGAAAAACCGTATGGAAACCGATGTTAAAAAAAGTTGATGCAAAGTTCAGTGTTCGAAAACTAATAGAAACGTTAAATAGAAAAAAATACGCTCTCCGAAATTATTTATCTCTCCTATTCTGTTTTAACGCGCCGTCAAATTGGTGTAATTGGGTTTCGATGGAAGTTTGTGTAAATAAGCCATTTCAGGACAAGCTCCGTTCAAATTTCACTGAATGCATGTCATTTGTGGATACAGTGTGATAAATTGCGTTCATAAAAAAAAGTTGAAAAAGTCACTATCTCTAAACTAGCCACCCTTTGGGGTAAGTTTGGTCTCCCTTAAATGTATGCTGAGCAAGGTATCTCGACATGCACAGCCGATGCTCATGCTCATTGGTAAAAGTAGCATGATAAAAGTAGCATATCATGTTACTTTTATTCATAATTTAATTTACTCGCTCAATCCTTCCCCAAATAGGAGTATTCTGATAAAGAAATCAAGAACTCTGTATTTTTATGTTAGCCGGGCGCAGGTGATAAATCGACAAACATTGTTCGGGGCGCATTTTTTCGTATTTTGTTGATTCCATTTAAAATATAATCCATTCACTCATTTTATTTAAAACACAAAACTTTCATTGAAAACTGAAACATTTAAAATTTCATGGCTTTCATTTATTTCTTTAAAAAAAAAAAGGAAAAAAAATATAAATAGTACCATAAACCATGACATTTAATGTGAACATCAAAGCATTGTTTAAATTTACCACGCGAAAATTAAAAAATGGCAACTGGCGAGTTAAAAATGCTATTGGCGAGATTTACGCCCGGCTAACATAAAAATACCAAGAATTCTTTGTGATAATGGCAACTTTTATGTAGTTTTATTCAAATAAATAATTTTGATCTTTTACTCAGAATGGAAACGTTGCATATGAAAAGCGAAAGGGTCAATCCGTAATTATTTATGACAGTCAAATGACTTGGATTATTATAATACAGATTAACAGTATTTGGCGATTTATCACCTGTGCCTGGCTAACATTAAAGTACCAAAATAGCCGCCTGGCATATAAAAAGCGAATCGGTCAGCCCGGAACTGTTCATGACAGTCACATGACTTAGGCTATTATTATAGAGATGGGTGAAAGAATCTTGGCTTGAATTATCATAAGGAATGATCGTTCGATCTTTCAAAAAATGTTGCGTCAGTAATGAATTTGATGGAACTGAAGATGATGCCATTTTTAAAGAAGTCAAGTCAACGCGGTGCTTAAGGAGTGCGAAGGACGATGATGATGAATTAGACACTGGCGATATTCAGCCTGATGTACCAATGAAAAAAAAAATTAAGAAGTTGCTTGAACATTCTGATGACTTGGTTATAGTGAAATATGACTGGTGACTTTTTATTCTAAAAGAATGGAGTATTAAAGTATTTTTTTTAAAAAATGTATGTATTTTGTATGTTTTTATATTTACAATCTTTTTATTTTAGAATATCTATTTTGAAGATTATCTTTGACTTGAGTATAAGCCAACCCCCCACTTTGGAGTAACACAAATTTCCAAAAAGTCTCGGCTTATACACGGAAATATAAGGTAAGTTTTTTTTAACGGTAAATTTGTTACTTAACTACATTTTCTATCAAGAGGCAGTTCATTTTAGTCACAATGTTAAATTACAATTCTCATAAGATGTCTTATTCTAGATTTTTCCAATCTACAAAATATTATGAAATAAACTTAAAAATAATATACAAAAAAAATTAATTTAAATTTTTATTTTTAATTCGGTGTAAAAAAGTTCATCTAATGCAAATTTTATAATACTAAAATCAGCATTATTTGACTGACTTCAAAGGGAAAATAGAGACAAAAAATTTGTTTTTCTGCTTCGCTATTTCATCGATGCCCCCTCATTAGATATACATTTTGTACCACTCAACTATCCGAACATTTAACGAATTCTGTATTTAGTGTTACCCGAACATCCAAGTTCATTCATTCTTTACAATATTTCTTTCTTTCTTTTTTTTTCAGAGATAAATAATTTTGATAAATTTAATTATAAATCTTAGTTTATCTTCATTTTTTAAGAGATGTACTTTTTTAAACTATGTAACTAACAATACTAAATTATGCTTGTTATTATTTTTCATCAGTTTTAAATCATAAAAAACCTTCGTGTTTTTTTTTTTTTTTTTTTTTTTGTCTTTTTTTTTTTTTTTTTTTTTGTAAATCAATGAGGGGAAGAGGAGGTAAGTATTTTTTATAGGTGGCCAGAAATTTTTTTGTTGATTACCAGATGTTATAGTACACGGCTGAACATAAGAATTTTTACATTTTTCAGACTATTGATGGCAATTTCGAAAATTGGGTTTTCAAATGTGCTATACGTTTTCATAATGGTTTACTTAACATCGTATTTTATCATTAAAAGTAAAGTTTTGTTAATGTAATATAGAAGTGTTGTAAAGAGTTTCATAATCTATGCTTGACGCATGCATTTTCGTTCTTGTTTCTGTATATATATATTACATAAAAGTTTTACTTGCAATATTCATTTAAATTATTCTAAATTTCTGGCATGTTCATTATTTCCCTATTTCTTAATAATCTCTATAATTTGTTTATAGTTAAATTCCTATAAACTTAAAACGCGTATCTTAATAATGATCTTACTCGAAAACTTATATAAACTTTTAAACTCTTCATTAATTTTATCAGCTACCAAAACTGTAATATTCGGGCAGAAGCTACTTTTTATTTAGAGCCTGTCTATTAATTTGAACAGTTATAGGAGATAATTTGTTAAGGATTTGATAGGGAGTAAGTTTTTACTGGTCCTTAAATAAGAAATTGAAAATTATTTATTTTATGGTGCAAAAACTTAAAATTAAAAAATAATAAAATAATTTTCAACAAGGAATCAATGAATAAATAACTCAATTCAACTTAGACTCTTTGTAGTAATAATCTTTCAATAAAAATATTCAATAATTTAAGTTAGTTGTTTACCATGCTTAAATGGGTGCACTTCTTTATAATATTCAAATTATAATCATCTTCATAAATATCACCCTTCAAATTCATATCATAGTAGAGAAGAATAGATAACAGCATTATTATTTTAATGCTTGATAGTTGTAAATTCAAATAAGTGCAACACGTAATACTAACCCAAACAAAATAATAATGAATAATAAACAATAAATAAATAAATAACTCATTAAGATTAGGTAAAATAAAGAACAATTTTACGTATTTTTCATCAAAATATGGTGGAAAACAAAGGTAAACGTACTAAAAATAACATATTAAAACTTACTGTATTTAGTCAAAGTAATATATTAAAAAGCATATAAAATAACAATTAATTTCTATTATTATGATTACTTTTTAAACTATATTTTATTCGTCAAAATACCATTAACAGATTCGCTCAATTGTTTCCTTTCCTACTAAATTTATTTAAATTATAAGAAATTGGGAACAAACTAACCTTAACCAGAAATTCTTCTTAATAAAACATTGAAAATTGAATATCACAGTTATAATTTTAAAGTTAAATCTAGTCTTTAAGTTCATTATTTTATCATTAATAAACATATTCAAAATTTTAAATTGCATGTTATCTCTTTACTTTAATTACAAAATTTAATAAAAATTTTAATTATAATTAATCTGTTAAAATTTAGCAAAAGTTTCGCCAAATTCCATCGTTGTTTCACTGAATTATGTGAGAAACTCGAAACTAAAACAAACTGCAACCAGAAATTCTATCAAAATATAAAATGTTAACTTAACTTTCATAGTTACCTTTAAAATGTACAGCTTTTGAAGAATTAATGAAATGTACACTACTTAAAATTAACAATAAATCAACTTTCTGACCAAAAAATCTATTTTTAGGAAATTTTTAACATAAAAATGCTACATTCTGAGATTAATTCTTTATACTAACAAAAATAATTAAGCTATAAAATTTAATATTCTGAAATAAATCTATCAATTTCAATTTATAATCGTTAACTGAACTCATTTACTCTTTTAAATTGCTCTATTATCATATACAATATACTGGCTTTTATTATAATTTGGCGGATTATTATTAAACCCTTGTCAGGCATTGGTTAGGTTGCAAAATATTCGTACCACCTAGGGAAACATTGCTGCTGGAGGCATCAATATGGTAGAATATTTACAGCTCTGGACAGGCTGAGTACATTGCTGTTGACCAATTTAACCAATTATATCGATTTGTTTCTAGTAGGGAGATTAACTACGTTCAATCTAAACACCAGCGATTCATGAAGAAGTCTTACTCGAATTTTGATGGACTTTGATAGACTTTAGCATAGTATCAGGACATTAAATCATTCCAGTTAAGAAACTGATAGAGATTGATACTAAATTGAAATTTTTGTACATATTTTTAAAATGCAAATTTATTTTATTGTTACTTACATTCATGCTTTTCCTTTTATTTATGTTTTTTTCATTGTTTATGAACTTATTACGTATTACCTAACTTATAAATTGTGAGGAAAATTCCTCAGTTTTAGAGATTAATTTATAGAGATTAAACTAATGTTTAATCGTGATGTGGAAAGAACTATAATTTTCTAAAGAAAATCCTAGACAATTTCCAATATTTTCAATATATGTTAATACTGTAAGTAAATTAGATAATAAGTTGTTAGTAAAACAAAAGTAAATTATTTTTTACATAATTTACCCCATGTTAGCAAAAATATTTATATTGTACTTATACTTTTAAAAAAACAATGCCCACATACATACTCCCCACATTACATATTCGCATTTAAGAAATAAATTACTGATTTGGTTTTGACAGAATTAGAGAAAATTTTTAGATTACATGGTAACTCTATTGCAATCCGAACACATACTTTTCCCTACTGAACTTTTAGATCGCGGATCTACCAGTTGTTCATCGGGATTTAGGAGTGTGGAGGAGTTATTGTTATATAAAAATTTTACTTGCAATATTCATTTAAATCCTTCTAAATTTCCGGCATACTCATTATTCCCCTATTTTTTAATAATCTCTATTATTTATTTCTCCTTAAATTCCTATAACTTAAAACGCGTATATTAATAATTATCTTATTCGAAATCTTATCTAAACTTTTATTCCCTTTGTAAAGAATTGAACTTCTATGTTTTCATATGATGGGGGAAGAAGTCTTCCTAAAGGAAAACTGAATACACCCAGGTGCATAGAAAGACTAGTAGACATTTTTCTCACGCTCTAGGACATTGTAAGTGATGATGGATTAGCACTTAGGACGTAGCACGCCCTGATAAAGGATATGAGATACATCTAAGGGTTCGGAGTATAGACCACCCTGTTTAGGTCTCGCAAAGGAATTCGCTAATGCCTAAAGGCATTGACAGAGATGGATGTTGAAAGTATTCTCACGGTGTCCGAGAGAGTGACCATTTTTTTTTCGGAGGAAAAGAGAGGAGGGGAGCAGTTTGGATTCGAAAACTGAGGTGAGCGTTTGGCTCGCACGAACGAGGGAAAAAGAGATTTTTTCCCGGCTGGAAGCACGAGAGGTGCCGAGGAAAATTGAGCGAAGCGCTCGGAACTTGTATAGGACGGCGGGAGACCTTTCTGTAAAAGCCATCCGACCAACGAACTTGCTGCTGAATGAGAAGTTCTAGAGTGAACTAATTTCCAAATTTGAAGCTACAAGGACTCAGCGTTTTATACCATCATATAAGTCAACAACCTACGCATTTAATTTATTATTTTTGTTGTGTTCTATATTCAAGATTTCAAAATAAAACTTTTGATTATTTTGCATGGTAGAGAGAATTATTCCTCACAGCTACCGTTCAATTAGATTGATCGAGGAATAGATTCTTAACAGCTGGTGGCAGCGGAAGATCATGTTGACCAGATGATGCGTAAAACAATAGGGGTCCTCAAAGAACATTTGTGAAGTGCAACGTTAATAGTGACAAGCATTGTGGTGATTAAAACTTGTTATCAAGTGCTATTAGTGGTGACAACGTCAAGGATTATTGGAAAGAAACATTTCTTAGAACTGACTGCCTTGTGTTTAGACTGTGTATCTTGGGTCAAGCTAGAAAAACATTTCTGTGTGGATTACAAACCTCTGGAGCTAAAGGATTATCGTAGTGACGACGTTGATTGACAGTGCCTTCTATTCGGAACAGCTGGGTGGACGACAACGGATCCTGTCTTCAAAGGGGTGAGCTAACAAATTCTTTTATCTCAGTGGCATTCTGTTGAGTTTAATTTCCTTTTGCCTTAAGCTGGCTATTGTGTGTCAGTGGTTTATTGTGTGTGACACGAGAAATATCTCAGTAGATTTCAATGATAAAGGGCAGTTATTTTTTTTTCTTTCCTCTCAAAGGAAAAGTAGTAATAAAGGATAGTCTTTCTGTTATTGGCAGGTGAAAAAAAAAAAGAGAAATGTTAATATTTTTTACTGTCAGGAAAATTTTAAGTGCGTTTATTCTGTTAATAACAAGTTTTGTTTAGGAAAATTTTGCTTGAGCTGTATCTAAAATTTGATATTTTAATGTTCTGGTTTTTCTTTCGGGAAAATGTATTTGTCGTGATCTGGCAAAGACGTTTAATATGTGAAAATTTTGCAAGATGATGGGTTGCAGAAGTGAAACATAGTGCCATTTTTTTAATACAAGTTATAAAAAGGGGAAAGTATATTTCTAACTGTTTTGTAAATGTATTACTGAATTATATTTTTTGTGTATGTATGTATTTTTTCTGTTTTAAATTTTGATCTGATATCCATGTAAATTAGGTTTTGGGGTTAATTTTTCAAAAATGTCAGAGTGGAAAAATTTTAAAAAGGTAGATTTGCGAATCCTGGCGGGTGAATTAGATGTTCAAATAGAGGAGAGCGACACGATTGCAAAAATAGTTAGTAAAATAGAAACGGCTGAAGATTTTGATAGAGATTTTGCATTGGCACAAGCCAAAAATATACTGCAAGATCGGGAAGCGCTTATAGCGGAGGAAAAGGAAAGAAAGAGATTAGAAAGGGAGGATCGAGACAAAGACAGGGCTTATGAACTCGAAAAGTTAAAATTATTGCAAGAAGCAGAGACGCGTAGCTTAACATCAAATCATGGTGCAGAGAAAAGCAATAAATTGCCCTTAAAATCCTTAATACATCGTTTCGATGAGAGTCGATCAGAAATATCTTTATTCTTAAATTTGTTTGAGAGGGAGGCAAAAAAATGTAATTTAGAAGATGATGAATTAGTGACAAATTTATTAGCGCTTCTACCGGTAAATGTGGCAGAATTAATCCTTAGGGAGCCATCACATTTGATTGATAGTTATGATTATGTGAAAGGTAAATTATTAGAAAGGTACAAATTAAATGCAGAATCGTATAGACTAAAATTTAATCAACACCAGAAGAATCCGAAAAATCCGTGGCGTGATTTAATTTTCGAATTGAATAGCTATCTGGAGGGGTGGTTAAATTCTTTAAAAATTACTAATTTTGAGGAATTAAAGAAGCTTTTGATCACTGATCAAATTAAAAAAAGAGCCCCTCAAGAATTAAAGGATCATCTGATTGATGCCTGGTCAAATTTCACTGACCCAGAAGTTTTAGTGAAACGCTTAGATGAATTAGAGGTTGTGAAAAATTCCCAAAGGAAAACAGGAAATTCGAGAAATTTTTTTGATAAGAAATTTGAGAAAAATAGCTCGGGGATGGAGAATAAAAGTGCAGATAAAAATTTCAATTGGAGGGACAAGAATATAGTGACAGATAGGGATCGTGTTTTCGAAAAAAGGAGGGTAAACAGGTGTTTCCTTTGTGATTCTACAACTCACCTTCGAGCCAATTGTCCGCAGTTAAAAAAGAAGGAGAGAGACACCGCTAAAGTGAATCATGTGAGTAAAACGTCGGATTATGAAGAAGGGTTCAAACCTTATCTTAGTAGAGCGAAAATAAATGGGCGTGATATTGTCACTCTAAGAGATACGGGTACCAATTACGATTTGTGTGGTGAGGAACACGTAAAAAAGGAACAATTGACCGGAGATTATATCTTCGTGAAACAGCCCTTGGATTCTAAAATCCGCTGTTTACCTGTCGCTCACATAGAGATAGATTTTGATGGATTGGGTTCCCTAAAAACGGAAGTTGGGGTTGTAGACAAAGAAGCAGATTTGCATTATTATCTCTTAGGGAATAAAACGCAAAAGATAATTGAATTAGCCCGAAAAAAGGTTAATGCAGTGAATGCGGTAATGACGAGATCGCAGGCAAAGAAAGACACGGTTAGTTTGATGGACGGGGCTAGTGGAAATACGAGTTGCGAAAGGGGAGAGGGAAAGCCGGTCGTGGATTTAGAATGTGAATCGGACGAGTTTGCAGAACAATGCGAAAAGGAGTTGGAGCAGCTAACGGAAAATGAAACCTCGGAAAGTGTATTGTTACCTGCTGATTTAAATGACAAGTTCGGAAATTTAGCACGGATTAGTCGTGAGGAATTTAAAAAAGAACAGGATGTTGATCCTTCGTTAAAAGAAGTTAGGGAAAAAGCAAGAGCCAAGAAATCTCACTATGAAATTATGAATGACTTGGTGTTTAGGAAAACTTTTGACAATCGTGGTGGGGAGAGATTGCAGTTAGTGGTGCCTTCGAAATTCAGATTAGACGTTTTAGGAGCCTGTCATGAGGGGATTTCATCGCACTTTGGTGAAATGAAAACAAAGGATAAGGTTTTGCGTCATTACTTTTGGCCGAATGTAATAAAACACATAGAGAATTTTGTCAAAACATGTGATTCATGTCAGAGGATTGGAAAACCTAGGGAAATAGGGAAAGCGCCGCTCAGACGTGTGCCGATTATTGGAGAGGTTTTTTCGAAGTTATCAGCTGACATTGTGGGTCCCTTACCGAAGTCTGAAAAAGGGAATAGGTATATTTTAACAGTTATTTGTGTGGCGTCCAGGTATCCGGAGGCTGTTGCGATATCTAATGTCCGATCGGAAATTATAATTGAAGCATTAATGTGGGTATTTAGCAGATTAGGATATCCCAGAGAGTTACAAACAGATCTCGGAAGATATTTTGTAAGCGAGTTAACAACCGCATTCTTAAAGAAATTTGGAGTTAAGTTAACTCACTCGTCGGTTTGTCGACCACAAAGTAATTTGGTTGAGCGATGGCATCGCTCAGTGAAAAGATTATTGAAAGTTTTGTGTGTTGAAAATGGCGCAAGTTGGGAGGGAAATTTGCCGTATGCATTATTAGCCTTGCGGACGGTAACTCATGATTCTACGGGTTTTTCTCCTGCAGAGTTAGTACATGGAAAGAATTTACGAACTCCCGAATCATTGCTCTTTGAAAAGTGGACGGGAGGAGAGGAAGAGAATGAGTTAGTTACTGAATATGTATTTAATTTGGTTAATAGGCTAAAACACTGTCAGGAACTAGCAGTGGAAAATATGACCGAATCTCGTGAAAAAAGAAAGTTGTGGTATGACAAAACGGCGGTAGAACGGAAATTTAAGGTGGGTGACGAAGTGTTGGTTCTAGCTACCAACAAAAAGAACAAATTATCGGTATCGTGGATAGGTCCAGGAAAAATTCAGTCCAAAATCTCAGAGACAAATTATATTGTGAATGTTCCAGGTAGGCGCGAAAAGGCTCAAATATATCACGTCAATCTCTTAAAACCATATTTGAAAAGAATTGAGTTAGTGAATTTTGTGGCGCAAGAGATAGATGAGGGCGAGGAAAATCAAGATTTGGACATAGCATTTCCAGAAGCGGGGGCTGAGATTTATGATTTTGAAAATGTTATTAAAGACAGCAATTTGAGTACTAGATGTACGTCGGGGCAGATAGAGCAATTGAGAAATTTATTAGATAAATTTAAAACTTTATTTTCTAATGATCCGGGGCGCACTGACTTAATGGAGCATGACGTGGAACTATTAGAATATAAACCTGTAAAGATAAAACCTTACAGATCTTCGCCTAGACAAACTGAAATTTTGAGGAAAGAAATCAAAAGAATGTTAGAGTTAAATATAATCGTTGAAGGGGAGTCAGATTTCGCCTCCCCGATGATTCTGGTAGAGGCCCCTGGGAAAGACGCTCGTCCTTGTATAGATTACCGAAAGTTAAATGAGATCACACGGGCCGAGTTTTTTCCCTTACCAAACATAGAGGATAGGGTAGAGAGAGTTGCTAGCGCGAAGTATATAACAGTTTTGGATCTCACGAAAGGATATTGGCAAATTCCATTGACAGCTAGGGCGCAAAGGTTGGCCGCATTTGTAACCAGTTTCGGTTCTTATATCCCCCTGGTCATGCCATTTGGAATGTTAAACGCGTCCTATAGATTTTCGAAATTTATGGATAAAATGTTAAGAGGTTTAGAGGAATTTTGTTTACCTTACCTTGATGACATGGCCGTATTCTCGGAAACTTGGGAGGATCATTTGCAGCACCTAGAAAAGGTGCTCATGAGAGTAGAAGAAGCTAAGGTAAAGATTAAATTAGCTAAGTGCAAGTTTGCACAAAAAACGGTCAAATATCTGGGGCATGTGGTAGGCGACGGGAGACGCTCCCCGGCAGAAACTAAAATTCGTGCTATTTTAGATTTACCAACCCCTAAAAACAAAACTGAGATACGTCGATGCTTGGGTATGGCGGGTTACTACTCAGGGTATATAAAAGATTATGCAGTTATGGTGGAACCATTAACGCGCGCGCTTAAAGGTAAAAATAAAAGGGAAAAGGTAACATGGAGCAACGAAATGGAAAAGGCTTTTCAACTGTTGAAAACGAAACTTACGGAAGAACCCATTTTGTACGCTCCCAATTATTCTAAGGAATTTATCATACAAACGGATGCTTCTGAAAAGGGTATTGGGGTTATTTTAGCACAACGTGAGGGTTCAGAGGAACATCCCATAATTTACTTAAGTCGGAAATTTTCGGAAACAGAAAAAAGTTTTTGTGCGACGGAGAAGGAATGTGCAGCTATTATCTTTGCAATCAAGGAATTGCGTCACTATGTTGACGGCCAACTCTTTGCTATAGAAACCGATCACAATCCTTTAGTTTTTCTTAAACGAAATTCCTGGAATAATCCGAGGCTTTTACGATGGGCTCTCACACTGCAACCCTATCATTATGCAATAAAGCATAGACCAGGACGAGATATTGCACATGTTGATTATTTAAGTCGTGCGGAATAAACTCGTTGAGTACTAAATCTAAAAGTACTATTGTACAAAAAAAAAATAATAATTTCATTTGTTTATACTTTGTAAGCCAAGAAATAGTTGTTTTATTCTAAATTTTTCATTTGGTAATTTTTGATCTTGTTATGTATTTATATATGTATATTTTTTTTAGTGTAATGTATCAGAGCGCGCATTGATAATTGTATTTATTGCATCTGCCACTCTGAGATATTGGAATTTGTTGCGTTCATCCACTGGTCATAAGATTCTTCATTCAAGCCTGAAGAATCGTCTTTTAGAGGGGGGTGTTGTAAAGAATTGAACTTCTATGTTTTCATATGATGGGGGAAGAAGTCTTCCTAAAGGAAAACTGAATACACCCAGGTGCATAGAAAGACTAGTAGACATTTTTCTCACGCTCTAGGACATTGTAAGTGATGATGGATTAGCACTTAGGACGTAGCACGCCCTGATAAAGGATATGAGATACATCTAAGGGTTCGGAGTATAGACCACCCTGTTTAGGTCTCGCAAGGGAATTCGCTAATGCCTAAAGGCATTGACAGAGATGGATGTTGAAAGTATTCTCACGGTGTCCGAGAGAGTGACCATTTTTTTTTCGGAGGAAAAGAGAGGAGGGGAGCAGTTTGGATTCGAAAACTGAGGTGAGCGTTTGGCTCGCACGAACGAGGGAAAAAGAGATTTTTTCCCGGCTGGAAGCACGAGAGGTGCCGAGGAAAATTGAGCGAAGCGCTCGGAACTTGTATAGGACGGCGGGAGACCTTTCTGTAAAAGCCATCCGACCAACGAACTTGCTGCTGAATGAGAAGTTCTAGAGTGAACTAATTTCCAAATTTGAAGCTACAAGGACTCAGCGTTTTATACCATCATATAAGTCAACAACCTACGCATTTAATTTATTATTTTTGTTGTGTTCTATATTCAAGATTTCAAAATAAAACTTTTGATTATTTTGCATGGTAGAGAGAATTATTCCTCACAGCTACCGTTCAATTAGATTGATCGAGGAATAGATTCTTAACACCTTCATTAATTTTTATCAACTATCAAAATTGTAATATTTTAAGAGAAGTTGCTTTTTTATTTTCCGATTGTTTTTAAAAGCTATTTTAATATTTCTTATTTTATTCCATGAATCATCTTCCCACGCACTGTCTGGCGTCGGGCGTATTACACCAAAGTCGTCATTTACAACTCATTCTCTATTACGCTTCTCTCTCACTCTCAATTGGTTGCTTAACCATTCATTTTGTTCGCGCGCATTTCTTTGTGTGTCTTGTTCCTGAATCTGTTTGCTTCGTCATGAAGTTTGTATTTCAATCTGTATTCCTGCTCGAGTCCGGACAAAACCATCTTGTATGAGCTCAGAAGGAGAATTCTGTATTTTCCGATTGTTTTAGAAATTCTGATACCATGTGTAGAACATCGTAGATAGTCGTTTTCTACCACATATTCCAAAAGGTAATCTTAACTACATTTAATCACAAGGTTTCTGTAGACTTACAAAGACGATTTTTTCTATTCTAAAATAGACGTAGTTTTATGAACCACTTGCAACATATTGATTTTTTTTATTGTTAATTTTTTGAGTAAGAATTTCTACGATATTTTTCAAATTTTTGAATTGGCATTAAAATACTACGGTGTGCATTATACGCGAGACATAATTTTTTTCTTCTTCCAACCAAAAATAACGGTGCGCATTATACATGCGTAAATACGGCACATGTTATAATAAAAAAAAATGCCCGGTTAAACTGACGACATTGACAGGCTTTTCATAGTTATTGCATATTATACTCTTATTTCAATGAATACTGCCCCTCGAAAAGTAAATTAAGGAAGATTAGGACCCCTTCCCCCCCCTCCTTTATACTTAATCAATGAAACTCCAAACCTAATCAGGGAAGCACCTTATTAAAATAAACGTGTATACCAATTTTGAAGCAAATTGGATAATTGTGCATGAAAAACCCATTTATCTAAATTAAGAGGGGATTAGCTTTCCGTTCATCCATTTATACTTAACCAATAAACACCCAAAATCAGGGTAACGCCTTGTCAGAATGAACCTAGAAAAATATTTGAAGCAAATAGGACATTTCTGCATGAAAAACACATTTATCAAATTAAGGAGGGGGGGGGAAGGTAAGCCACCGTTCCCCCTTTACACTTAACCAATGAACCTCCATATCTAATCAGGGAAGCGCCTTATCAGAGTAATCCCGTATGCTAAATTTGTAGCAAATTAGATAATTCGGCATGAAAAACCCAGTTATCTAAATTGAGGGATGAATTAACCCACCGTTCTCCCTTTCATACATAACCAATAACACCCCAAAACTAATCAGGGACCTTGTCAGAATGAACCTAGAAAAAATACTTGAAGCAATTCGGATATTTCTATCACGAGTTATCGCGTTAGGTACGTACATACATACGTACATACATATTTACAGAACTTACTGGCACATTGGCTCTCAGGCTTTGATAGCCTGTGAGCTCAAAAGCAATATTGAGTTTTGACTATAACTAGCATTTTTTGACAACCATGTACAAGTTAATTTTCCGTTAAATTGCTTTAGTAAGTATGATTAATTGATTCAGCAATTATGTATTGATTAAAGCTTAAACATCTTTAACAAATGAGTTTCCCGATAAGTAATGTTATCAGGTTGTAAGTTATTAGTGCATATCGCGTGATTATCTATCAATAAAAGGGAAGTTTTAAATCTAATATGTTTATAACTATCAATACTTACTTAAAATAGAGCAAGGTGTTGTACACATTTAGACTTCAATAAGATTTCTTTTAAATATTTTCAGTAAACAACGTTTATTTCAGAAAATTTCCACGAAACAAAACTGGTGCATGTACTTTAGAATAAACATTACTATACTAGGGTGGTTTATGCGATTATTTCGTAAACCGCGAATGATATAAAATTATTTCCAATTTCAATATGTATTCGTTTAAACTATAGATTTTAGCATAAGTTTTAAAGGGGATACATATGAAAAAAACGAAAATTAAATTCATATTTAGCACTTTTTAACCCCCTGACTACCCAGCAAATGGGCAAAATTGTAAAACTGTTTTCTCTATATATTTTTTTAAATGCTATTTTTTTTCTAACATGATTAAAATAACTTAATTACAGCTTTGAAGATATTCCTTGAGAGTCTTAATCATAACTAAAGGATGAAAAACTGCTTTATATCACTTGAATTATATTAATTTAAAAATGTTTCTAATGCAATGAAACCTACAGCTTAGTAAACTGATATATCAGTTCACGGCGTTGAGAAAGTTAACAAAGCTTAAGTTTAGAAAATTTAGCCCTAAGATTAAGATGGATATTTAAAAAACCCCATACTGTAAGGCCAAAAACGCAGTTATGATACACATAATTTTTATCTTTTTCATTGTTCTGAGATAATAACATTCCGTTTTTTGAGCGAGTAAACTTTGAAATTTCATAAAATTCAAAGTAGCATAATAAATCTGAAATGTACTGTTTTGCCACAAAAGAGTGGAATTAAAAACAAATGCCCCGTTTAAACGCACATTAAGATTTTTACAACGATAATTTTGGAAAACAAAGAGCCATATAAAAAATTAATTTTTTGCATTTTAAGACATACGAATCTACTTGCAAACAAATGCGAGACTTAAAAGTTTTAAGGTCAATGTGCCTGATAATGCATCCCTAAATGCAATTAAGTTATTATGTCTAAAACGATGACGAATTTTTCTATAAACGTGACATTCAAAACATGGTTAGAATTATTGAATTTACTTATATTCCATTTATTTTTAATAAGTTATTCGTCATTGAATAAATATGAATTATTTAATACAATTCCCTTTTTTTAACTTTCCTTTTGCGATGAAAATCTTATCTATAGAATGGTATATGAATGTGTCTTAATAAAATATTTGCAATTTAGGAATATGTTTTACTGTATTTCAATTGTATCTTTTGGGAAATTATCCCACTCAGTATACATTATTAATTATCAAACTCAACAACACTTCCTGAATGCGGGGATTTCTCGAAGACTAGAATACCGTTTCGCTTCTTATCTTTAAATATCAAGTAATCCCATAGCACTGAAGGGCTTTTTCATCTACCAGAAACTTTACCAGAACGGTAAAGTACAACACAGTTTGAGCTAGAGTTATTGAAAAATTTTAATCGCAGTTTGATGTCTTATATTTTAATGGATCTATTTGTATCAAATTATATCATTCAAATGCGGAGAAATTTTCAGCAGATGTACTAAATAAAACTTATGTGCTATTTTCATAAATGCAATAACAATAACGTTTATGATCAGAAACTGTGAATAATTGAAATTTGCTGTATAAATATACTTAAGAATTTCTACAACGTGATGTATTAGTAATCTTCTTTGTCTGAGCGCTGAATTACAGATTTCAAATGATCAAAATAGAAATACACTGCCCTAAAAAATTAAAGTACAACATGATTTTTAAAACTCAGCATTAACATAAAGGCAGTAAAAATAAAATTCATAGTGTGTATGAATGATAGTATCAAACTTTAAGAAAACTTATGCAAAATACTTTGGTCACCACATTTATTTTAAAGATTTTTTCTAGGAGTAAGAGAAAATGGGTAAAGATCAAACTTTCCTGACTTTGTATGTGAGTATTGTACATGATTGTTTATTTTCTATTGTTTTTTGCCAATTTTCTTGACAATACGCAGGAGAGTTTAGCAATGTGTCGTAGAAGTCGTTTACCGGATTCATTAGGTTGACGGGCGATCGGATGGATGGAAATGGAATTGTCACAAGCTGATGCTGCTGGACATCTCTATGTGTCTCGCATTGTGGTCCAATGGCTGTGGAATCGGTTTACATCTAGAACACCTGTTCCATGACGGCCATGAACTACCGTAGACCGCTTTCTAGCTCTTTCGGCCGGAAGAAGGAGGACCACTACTCTGATGCAGCCTGATTAAGATCATTGTATCGCTTCAGGGACAAGAATATCCACTGCTATGGTGCGAAGAGGCCTTTACAATTCTGGTCTCTGCGCAAGACGACCAATTACGTGTGTCCCACTGAACCGACGGCACAGAAATGGCCGTTTATGTTAGGCAAGAGAACACGATTCTTGGACCAGACATCAATAGGCTTCTGTACTGTTCACAGATGATTCCAGGTTCACGCTAAAGAGCGATTTAGAGGGCATGTTGTTCTGGAGGGAACAACGAAAAAGATGTAACCAATACAACATTTCTGAAAGACCAAGTTACAGAGGTGGTGGAATAATAGTTTGTACAGGAATCTCTCTTGGTAGTCCCACTGACTTGCATGTGTTCCATGGAGGAACTGTGACTGATGTTAGATATCGAGTCGAGACCCTTGATAAATATATCCGCCCATATCCCCTCTGCTATGGGTAATGATTTCATTCTAATAGATGATAATGAAAGACCTCACTGAGCTATGCTTGTAGACAATCATCTTGAAGGTCGCGGTTTAAAGCGAATGGAGCTGGAACAAAGTTTACTCCGTGTCTGGTCTTCGCTTCCCATTACAGTCAGAGAGAAGCTTAATTGGCAGCTTGGAATGTCGGTAGCGTCAGTGCATCGCAGCTAGGGGTGGACATATTCCTTATTTGAATTTTTTTTTCTTGTGACATTTTTCCGCATAAATGTGTGATGTACTGTTTTCTTCCAGAATGAGGTTTTTGTGCCAAGAGTGCTTTTTTGCTGTAATTCATGTAAATTATGTAAATGTCTATGCCGTATTGAATAAAGAACTGTTTAGTGCACATTTCCTCCAAATTTCTTGCTTTTTTAGTTTATTCATTTTTAAATTAGTCATCAAAATCAGGTTGTACCTTCACTTTTGGAGAACAGTGTATATATGCATTTATAAAAGCTTAATAAATAATGGAACCAATATATTTAAGCAGATATTAAAGAAATATGATTATAGTTTCGAATTCATTGTGTATGGGGCAACACAAACAAGCCTTTTCTCATTTTTAAAACTTTCCGACTTAGTTCAAAAGCGTTTATGAATTCGGTCTTTATATGCCCGTCTGCATGTCTGTCCGAGCTCTAACTCGAGTAAATATAGTCGGAGTTCCATATAATTGATATATGTTTTTGCAATTAACTATGAAATAGTCTTCGTTGAAAAGTTGAAAATGAAGTGCATAGCCTTTACAGTTAATTTACAAGGTACTTTTAACAATATCGTTAGTTATGTTGTATGGGGAAAATTCGTTAGTAATGTATTTTAATGTTTTTATATCATTTCAAAAATAATGAAATTCATGTACATCAATCAGGTGCACTTCAAGATGCTTACTGAAGAATATGGTGTGCATTGGTGTGCATTGCATTTATTGTTCATTTACAAGGACACAAAAAGGAATTCTATAGAGTACTATCTATAAGGAATAATTGCTAAAAGTGCGTTTTCCACTGTAGTATCCCTTTTAAAATTTAAATAATTTTTTGAATCATTATACGTGTGTTTATAAATTATATTCATAATATGGATGACTGCACAAGATCTCAAGTGCATTTCGGTTTATTGACGGGGATGCTGAAGTGGAATCTTCAGTTGTGTTATGAATATTCGAATCGAACTAAATTTTGGCATACTATGTAGTATATCTACAAACCTATAGATCCTACACAGGACTGTACAGAAGAAGTTGGACGTTTTTTCGATTATAGATCGTAATTGATGAAACGAATTTTCAAATGAGTAGTGTATTTTAAAAAACTGTTTACATACCCTCATAGCATGCATGGTCACAGTGACGTCATTGTGACGTCATTGTAAGTCACTGTGGTCACATCACATCTGTGAACAAAATGCCACCACTCAGTGATGTCACATTGTGACTGAGGTGTGGATTTCTTAGAAAACTTTAAAAAATACAAAAAGTCTTCAAAACATGTTATTTACTGTAAAAAATATTTTTCTAACAACTATAAAAAATATTGTGACGGCACTGTTACGTCACTGCATGTAATGTATGTCACGTCACATATGGGGCGAAAAACCACCATATTGTAAACTCACAGTGTGACAGAAATATGAATTTCAGAAAGCTTTGAATGTGATAAGAAACATTTTAAACAGTACTTTATAGGCTTCATAATGCATTTTGGAGTTTGAATGGGATTGATTTTGTAGTATACTTTATTAAAATAAATAAAGTCACTTTTATACTTTCAATAATATTTTCCTTTTCTGTTAATGTGTAACTAGTTTAAGTGACTCTTTAAAAATAAATGTTGCTATTTGTTTCTTACTTTTTAAATAAATTTAATATTTTCAGAATATAAAAATATATACATACAAAATGTATGCAAAGCGCGTGACATATTTATTCATATTTTGATTTTTCCCCAAGAAATTTTATAAAAAAAAATAGTTATTTTACAAAGTGTTTTATTCTACAGAAAATTAATATAGAAAAAATTAAAATATTATAAAGAAAAAACTTCCTTTCCCCGATAACTTTATTTTTATTTTTTATTAACATATTTTGTATTTATTACATGTGACACAATCTTTAACTTTTTTTTCAAAAGGCCTTGCATTATTGTACTGATTTTATATACACTAGAAATTTAAATAATGTTTTATTTTATATACCCTAATCATGACTAACAGAATTTTTTATAATTTACGAAAAAGAAATTTTACAATTAATTTTTACTTGAATTGTTCCGAAATTGATTAAAAGCAAAAGTGAAATTCACAAAAAATATTCAAACAGAAAATTTTAATAAGATATGTTCTTATAAAAGTATTACACATTTAACTTACAAATCTACGATAACAAATAAACGAAAAAAAAATCTGCTCGCGAATTTTGTTTTCTGCAGACGATAACAAGAGAAAACACAGTGCATTTCTTCTATCGAACAGTGGCAGCATCTAAATAATAGTAGCTGTGTTATGAATGTGTGTAGTTGGCACGGAATTTTTAAATTTTATAAAAGTTATACAGGAATACGGTCAAGAGATATTTTATATAAAATATTTGTCCGAAAATATTACAATGTGCCGTGGCCGGTTAATCTCAGCTGGTCAATGTCATTGTATTGCATTCGGACATAATTCTTCCAAAGAACTTCTATTTGGATTACCAAAATGGAATTACACAGGACGATGTCAAGAAGAAATAAGTAAGAATTTTTTTTTCCTGCTTTCTTTTATTACGATTTCAGTTAATTTCATATAAAAACATGATATAAAAGCAATAAACGTCATTAACTTTTATCAATTCAATAAAATTTAATAAATTTAATGTTTATTTTGTTGAAATAAAAATAGTATGTCAAAGATTTTAATTAGATGGTTAAAATCATTTACTTAAATTACATTTTAATCACATTTATTTTCCCTTTTTTAAAATATCTGGTTAAAATCACATTTTCGTAAGTTAAAAAAATGTATAATCAATAATTCATATAATTAGTAAACATTCGAAGCTAATTAAATTACTGAATAAATAATCTTTTTATAGAATAAAAAATTTTGCATGCTTAAACTTTTAATTTTGCGTTAAGTAATGTTCCGAAACAATTTGTATTGCATACTTTTATTTTAAAAATGGACATCTGCTCAAAATATGAATTTATAATAAATAAGAATTTGTAGAGAGAATGGAAAACAACCGTGTTGTATATCTGCAACAAACCCAGAAGTCAAAGTTACTTACTCTGTGTGTTTTAAAAAAATGATTTTATTTCTTACTGCTTCCAACTTCCAACACAACAGTTAATATAAATTGCTATATATATATATATATATATTTTTTATTATTATTTCAAAATTAATGATAAATTACTGCATGAATGGCGCTACAGCAGCACATATCAAATGCAATAAAGCATATTATATCATTTCAAAATGCTAAAACAACATAACTTCAAAAGGAAGGTGTATATCTGTAGAAATTTTTAAACAATAAAATATTTATAAAAACAAAAACAAGAAAGACAGGTAAAAAAAACAAAAACAGTCTGTTCTTCATCAGTGGGAGGACAGACAGAAAACTAACTCCACCCCCCACTTTTTAAAATTTGCAGGTTTCTGAACACATGTCCACCCCGCATTCAATACTGAAAACTATTGTTATTTTATTAATCTAATTACATAAAAAACTGAAACAACTCAAATTAAAAACTAACAAACATAATATTAACCATACAAAAACAAAAAACTTTAATAAAAAGGTCTTTTAGAGGAATGCTTAAATTATCATTAAACTGAAAACAAAAGAAAAAATATAAGAAAATAGCATGAATGCAGAATAAACATGCGCCCCCCCCCCCCCCCCCCCCAAACCCGCAAAATGAAATTTCTCAAAACATGAATACCTGTATAATGTTTCCTACCCGTCAACTATAAACAAATAAATTTTTCTTCCAAATCCATTATCAAAAGCCAGAAATTCCAGGTTTTTGATAATGGATTTGGAAGAAAAATTTATTTGTTTATAGTTGACGGGTAGGAAACATTATACAGGTATTCATGTTTTGAGAAATTTCATTTTGCGGGTTTGGGGGGGGCGCATGTTTATTCTGCATTCATGCTATTTTCTTATATTTTTTCTTTTGTTTTCACTTTAATGATAATTTAAGCATTCCTCTAAAAGACCTTTTTATTAAAGTTTTTTGTTTTTGTATGGTTAATATTATGTTTGTTAGTTTTTAATTTGAGTTGTTTCAGTTTTTTATGTAATTAGATTAATAAAATAACAATAGTTTTCAGTATTGAATGCGGGGTGGACATGTGTTCAGAAACCTGCAAATTTTAAAAAGTGGGGGGTGGAGTTAGTTTTCTGTCTGTCCTCCCACTGATGAAGAACAGACTGTTTTTGTTTTTTTACCTGTCTTTCTTGTTTTTGTTTTTATAAATATTTTATTGTCTAAAAATTTCTACAGATATACACCTTCCTTTTGAAGTTATGTTGTTTTAGCATTTTGAAATGATATAATATATATATATATATATATATATTTATTTTTTTTTATCATTTGAGCAGTTTCACATCATTATTGCTAAAAGCAACTTATTAAATTTTACAAAATTAAAAATGTTGGTGATGCCAAAAATATATATTTTACAAAGGTACATTCGTATTCTTTACAATTTTGTGTTAGGAAATTGACAGTATGTTAATTTTATGTTTATTGCAAATATAAAAATATACCTTTTACCCAATAATTTTGTATGCTTATTTTTTGTTTTTTATATGCTTAATATGATACTAACATCCCAGTAACATTGGCAGCTTATGCCAAACGTCCCTAGTTCGAATCCTGACCTGGACACGTTTTCATTCAGTTGGAAATATTACAACAAAAGATAATTCTGTTTCAACATCAGCGTTATTGGTCAGAAATATTGGCAATAGGTGATAGTTTATTAAGAGATAATTAGATAGGTGTTGATACCTTTGGATGTTAAAGTAAGCAAAAGCTTTTAACTTTTTAAAGAGAGAAAAATACTTAAAGACAAAAAAGTTTGCAATAACCTACTACAAAATGAAAGAATTAAAAAAAGATTTTTTTTTCTTTTCGCCTGGCCCACCACAGCAACAGAAAATAGTCATTGTGTGTCAGTTATGAATACATTTATAGCTGTGGAATTTTCAGCATGTGGAAGGGGGAAATGTATAATATTTTTGAAAGGAAATATTCTTCAAATATTGAAAACAACACAATTTGTTACAGTCGTAAGATATGTGATGAAAATTGAATTTTTAACTTTAATTTAGAAGAAAGTCTCTATACCGCATGTGACTATTTTTACATATTATACAGTATTTGTTCATATATTGTGAGTATGCGATTTTATTCCTCCAAACCAATTCTAACAGAAATATGACATGCAGTAAGTATAATTTCAGACGATCCCGTTTTTTATAAATTGTTAGATTTTCGTCAAGAGAAGTTAAATAGCCACAGAATGATCACAGTGTTAAGAGGCTACTTCAGTCAAGCGAAAATACCCGTTCACTAGTGCTAATCCTATGGAAGAAATTTATAAAGGTATCTCGGTTGCATTTCAATATTTTTAATTGATTTTTTTACATAGGATAGCTGAGGTTGATCTGTACAAAGGCCCTTTTTTACTTTTTCGATTTTGTTTACAGACATTTTTAATGAAGACACTTTCACTTTCGGAACCGATTTCTATAGTGAAAGCATCCTCTTGAAAAATATCTACAAACAAAGTCGAAAAAGGAAAAAAAAGGACTTTTTACAGATCAACCTCAGTTATCCTATGCAAAAAGAAACCATTTAAATATATCGAAATGCAACCGAAATATCTTTATAAATGTTTTCCATAGGATTAGCATTACCTAACGGGTCTTTCCGCTTGAGTGAAGTAGCCTCTTAATGACAATTTCGTCACAAATATATCACAAATTGGTCACAATGCAACTTCAAAGCATCGTCGCTTTCGTCACAAGTTCGTCACAAAATTAATGCCAAAATAGTCACAACTTTTCACAATAGTGACACACTTTTCACATTTTTGTCACACCGTGACTTCACAAAGTGGTCAGAATGTGACGTCACAAACGAGGTCTAAAACGGCCACAACGACTTCACATTCTGGTCACTGACTTCACATCGATGTCACGCGACCTCACCATGCCTTACGGGTAGACTCATCTTTCCTTTTATTAAGCAGTGAAACTTTGTCAGATTGTTCTGAATGTATTGTAAAGAGTATCATGACTATGTTTGAAGCATGATTTTCATTCTTATTTCTATAATCTTGGGGTTCAAAAATTGGTCAGAATTATTGCATTTAGTTATATTTCATTTTTTTAAAGATATTTTATCAATGAATAAATATGAATTATTTAATACAATTCCTTTTCTTTAATTTTCCATTTCAGATATAATTTCTAGCTAACAGATTGTTTAAGGAAACTTCTAAAAAGTCCTGTAAGTTAAGATGACGAGCATGTTAAAACTGTTCGACTAACATAAAGGTAGAACTCAAATAAAATATTCCTCACTCAGCTATCTTCACCAAGCAAAATAATGGAATGTTTAGGGCCTCTAGTTTCTCTCATAAAATGATAAGGAAGTGTCAAAGATAACGTTAAGTTTAGAAGCAATATAACTTTTAAATATGAGGTTGAATCTTCCTAGATACAATTTTTTGCAATTTAACTGTAAAATAATTGATGTAACCACAATAATACAGAGTGTCCGAAAAAGTTTAAAGTGGCCAGAATAGTATTATAAACATTTTATGAACTAAATAAAATTAAAGACATACATGGGCAGGAACTTACATTCATAAAAATCCATTGTCACATTTAAGTACTTTGAAGATTTATTTATATTAATTAAGAGAATTATATTAATATTAATTATTTATATTAATAATATGAAGATATTTTTATAATAAACATTACCTAAATTGGCTAAGGCATATTTTGGCTTAGGTTGCATCTAAGAAATCAATTTTTTCAAACCAAATTAGTTTTGACAAAATGCATAACAATCAATGTTTTCTGCTTATGTTGCCATTTTATGGTCAATAGAATCCGAAATTTACCTTAAATGTGACAAATGTATGAGACATTGGATCGCATTTACGTACAATGACCTAAATTGAATTAAATACAATTTGGGACTGAGACTATAGTTACATTACCACATTTAAGAGATAATGACCATAACCTTAATTTTGAATCCCGCAGTATAGTAAGAAAAAAATATTTAGTGGACATTTTATATTGATAGTGTTCCCAGCTTGAAATAAAATGAATTCGCGAAACGTTTAAAATAACTAATGGTTGATAAGCTTTTTGCACATTAGAATGTTCGTTGTCGATAAAGACTGGTTAGACTAGCATGAGACTGTCCCAACTGTCCTTTAATGTATTATGAGGTATACGATCCAAGTTATGACAATATGTATTTTTGCCAAAATGTAGATGCTGTACGAAAATTTGAAAAATACAAATGGAAGAAGTTAGTGTTTCGAATTACGCTGGTGTCCAAAAGTTAAACAGTAAACAGAAAATCCTTATTTCATTTTTTTAGTATTAAAAAGAACAATATATAAACGACAGGTGTGACAAATAAGCACACCCTAACAACGCACCCAGTCAATGTTACGTCCCCTAGAAGTAAAAAAGGATCCCAAGTATACAATCACACAGTGAACTGAAATTTAAAATCTATCATTCTCAAGTGACCGTTTGGCCACTCCACTCAGAAATCACCATAATTTCATTATTCTGAGGAGTATTTAAGTCACTTTGCAACGACGCCACCTATCGAATCTCATGTGACTGTAATTTGAAGTCTCCATTATAATGTCAGACACATCGTTGTTTTGTGACTAGTTCCCAAGTGACAGTTAAATGGAGTAATTTTCAACAAGGACCGGTCACGGTGACTTCACATCAGTGTTTCATATGATGAGCACACAAGAATTACAAAGTGCGTTTATTGTAAAGTCACCTGATCACTCTTCATAAAACAATAGTCACAGTGACATCTCAACAGAGTCCTGAAAGGATGCTCACTTGAGAACAATAACGAGATGAATGAAATATATCATATTTTGTATTACCGCAGTGTGTGAATCATTTTGACCATTTGTGAGGCCACAGTGACGTCACATCAACTGGTCTGCGTTGTAAGCATAGTACACGTTTGCTACAACTGTTGTTTGTATCACTTTCGTTTGAATATCCATGATTAATTTTGTTAGCTATTGTTGCTTAACTTTAGCCTTGCTGTATATTTAGCATTGCTGTATTGCATATGTTGCATTTTATTTGCGTTTGTTGCTATAATTTAGACACCAGTATATTTGAAAATATTTAATGCGAGTTTGGTTGATAAGGAAGCGTATGTGTATATGGAGAAACATATGAATTAATCACTACATTTTGTCAGCAATTTTGTGTCGTACCATTGGTATAGTATACATACTTCCTAAATGTAGATAAGAAATATTTCCAACAGTCAAAACTTCTTATGTGAAACAAGTGCAAAACATCGCGTTACTACTCAGATGAGTTTTAATATTAACGTTTAGCCTACTATTATTAAAGAAAGATTTCATACATATATTTTTTTCTCTATACAGACGTTTAATATAGATAGCATTCTTTTACCACTGACAAGGAAACTGATTTTACACATAATTGACTATTGTATTTAAAAAGAGTAATATTAGCTTGATGCTATATAAAAAAATAATAAATAGTTGCTGCATTACATAAATAAACTAGGTATTCTAAAGAGAAAAAAATAAATTAGATTGCTTGTGAACTGTCTATTGTAAATCGCTGTTTCATTATAGAAGAAAATATAAACATTAATTTCACCAGATTTAAGCAAGAAACACGTAACAAAATATTTTAATAAATAAAAATAATCCACTATACATCATTAATAAAATATATTTGTGCACCTGTTTATAATATTATACTTTTAAGTTACACATTTTATGCATCTTCGTGCATTTTTAATGAAAAGTAAAGACAATATTTAACATAAGATTATAAATGTATTACGATTATAACACCATTTTTAAATTTATTAGTTGTTAGAGTTTTTCTTTACTATGTATACACAATTTTAATTAATATTACAAAACAATTTAATGATATTCACGAAAGAAACTTTATATCTTGTGTTATTAAAATATTTACTTCAGCAAATTATTTTTTTTCTAATGATAAATAAAATATATGAGCACACCACTGCTCAGTAAAAATACATACTATAGAATAAAATACATTCTAGTGATATTCGATAAAAAATGATAAATTATATATTTACTTTTATACTAATGTAATATTATAAAAAACGTTTGGTAAACATCTAACACAGTTTGAAATTAACATCAGTAACTAAAAACGGGTTTTCTTTGTAGAAACATGTTTTGGAAAATAAATATTCTTTGAATACATTTTCGGTGTATTCGTTGTACCATAAAAAGTAGAAACATTTCCAATGAATGAATGTTTGGAAAGATATAAATGAAAGTTTCTCCCGTAATTTTAGCAATAGCATTATCACACTTTGGTCGTTCCCAACTCTCTGAAAACTTTTAAATATGAGCATAAATTATGCTTTGTTCCGTGCTCGTTTCACACCAAGAACTCAAATAAAATATTATAAGTGGGTGTTACTATTTCGAATAAGAAAGTGCATACAGTTTTTTATGTATACACGATGTGTATTTCAAAAAAGGACATACCAATAGTCATAGAAATAAGCACAATTCTAAGTCGAATGATACTTCTCCCACCAATCAGCGAGAATTTGGGGATAAAATATGAGTGTGAGAGTTACATTTTATCCATGACTTAACATAAACTTGACCAATTTTAAGTAGTGTGAGTGAGCTCTTCGTGCAATTTCCCCCGCAAAATGAAGCAGGTTTGGACCGTTGTGTAATAATTATATGACTGTGGTCAAGCATAAAATGATTCATAAAAAATAATTTTATAAAACCTTTTAGCTGTGGAAAGTGCCAAATATACTAATTAAACAAATCGGAAATTGTACGTCAAACCTGGCAAATTATGTGCGTTCGTACAAATATTTAGATCTCGGGGCAATAGCTGCTGCACACTTATACAAATATGCATGAATACGAAATAGATTACGATTATATATAGTAAAATCAGCAATATGGAAATAATATGACTCCATCTTAACTCTTTAAAACCTACAAAGACGAAAAAAATACTACGTTTAAATCCTAACGTTTAAAAGGAACAGTTTTGGAAAATGAACCCGTCCATTTGAGTTTCCTATAGTTGTATATGGGAGAGGCGTGGTTGAAATGTGAACTTGATGTATGTTTACTCTTTCCCCCAGATATTTTCGCCCTTTGCTCTGTCGGAAACAACTAAGAAAGGACAGCAGTGATCTGTTTATTTGTTTGGAATGTTAATTCTAGTAAAAAAGTTATTTATCCCTATCCACCTATAGTAAGAAATATTTACACTGTATTCTTACTCTATTTATTTTATTGGAAACGTATGTTTATAAACTATAAGGCTTGGAAGAAAGGCTTCTAATGTTGTTCTCTGACATTCGCCTGTGTAAAAAAATATTTTCGCACGAACCTCCTCACGCGGAAAATTATGTATTCATATAATAAAAATGGTAATAATCACAGAACAGCGAAAAATAGCAAAAATGACACAGGTGTGTGTTAGGTGATATTTATGATGGCCGATTATCTACACGAGGGATATAGGTCCGAGGGGGAGTACCCTCCGTTGGGGGTATTTCTAAGGTATTCGTATTTATGCAAGGTTAACCAAGGTTCAAAGAAAACAACGGAAAACTCCGAACGATTAAGCCGATGAGCGCGAATGGGCTCGAACCCAGCACCTCTCGTCTACCAGCTTTGAGAGCAGAACCTCTCAGCCACTGGTGGGGCCAAGAATGATTCAGAAAAACGCATAATCCTTGTAAAATTATAATTGGAAAAACAAAATTCTGCAAACATTCTATATGGGCAATAAAATGAAAATACCAGAATAATTGAGCAAATTTGTACCTCATTCTTTTTATTATGGTGTAAATAGGTCGGTACCATCCATTAGAGTATGAGATCAAAAAATTAAAAATTTGCTTACATTAGAGAGGGCTCATACTCAATTTAATGGTTTAAAATTCTGAAAGTAAAACAAATAGTAATTGAAGGCCCTCCCCTAAACCTCTCACGGTAGAATTTAAGAGTAAGTACTTTTAAGGTGATTCTAAACACATGTTCTTCTCTTCTCAAAATTACGAAATTTTCTGTGATATTTATTAATTTATTTTTTAAAGTAAAATCACGAAATTTCAGTCATGGCTTTTGAATGATTCTTATTTCTCCTTTTTCTTCGATAAATGCATTACAACTTGTATTATAATGAATTTTTGTCACATGACGACTTTTCTTTTGCTTCCCGTCAGGGATTTTGGTTGAAAACGTCAATTTCGACAGTATTTTTAAAAGAATACGTGCATCTATCGTAAAATGGAAAAAGCTATTCGCTTTCATAGTTTCTGAATAAAAGCACCTGAACATAAAAAAGTGCATTTAACAGTAATAATAAATTCAGGTGACTATGTTGTTTTAAAATTTACCTAAACTCATTTTATGAATCAATATTTCGCAAAAGCCTGTTAATCTGAAACCTGTCTATAACGGAATTCTGTCTGAAACAGAAAAACATTCGAGTTCCAATGAAAGACCCTTGCTAAATTCCAAACTTGTCTAAACTAAAGCTATTTCCTGTCCTTAAACGTTCCGTTTCTAGAGGTTTTATCGTACTAGATATCAAAATAATGTAACACATTGGAACATCTCAGTATATTTTTAATATAAAAATGAACAGTAATAATAAATGGTAAAATTCCTACTAATTATCAAGACTTAGTCTCTAATAAATGAAAAGATAACTCAAAGAACTCAGAGTTTATCTGAAATATTTTAGATTTTCTTTCAATTGGCATTCATTACCAAAACTAAACTGAAATAATAATCCACTGAATGAAGTTTCTAACTGTAACTAAATTGTTAGTGGTGAACTATTGGTTTCTACTCCAGTAAGTGTCTGTTCGGATCTCGTTAAGGGTTTTGATGGTCATCTCATCGCCATGCTACAATAAAGCTTCTTTAAACGGAATTTGTATATAACGGAATCATGTCGTAAATGGGAAAATTTCAAGGATATCCTGAAGGTATATCTTAAACTTATACCTTCCTAAAAGTAAAATTCTCTTAAGACGAAAAATGTTGTTTCCGTTTTCATATGCTTTTACTATATTTGAAATTTATCTTAAATCTGCTCTAAAAAAAAGAAAAGGTTTTTCCCTACTCACACATACGCGAAATCATTGTTAGACATAAAAGCATAAAAACTGCAAGCATAACTAACGGAGTGAATTGGAATCGAAAAGCGTTTTTCAACTTTTAATAAAGGTTCTGGATAAAAATGAATAATAAGTAGTTATATTAGAATGTTCTTCATAGCGCAGGTCTTTCGCGGATTTTGATATATTAAAGGTTGGCTTAAAGCGCCAAATTTGACATAATTTTATAAAAAATGCTTGCATTAAAAAAAAAAAAAAAAAGAAAACATTTGATTTGCTAGCATCTAAACAACTAAACTACTCTAGTACTAATATACTCTAATACTATACTCTATACTAGTAGATATTTCGCACATTCAGAGATACAAATATGTTTAAAAAAGTAGCCAGGTACAATTTTATAAAAGAAAAAAAAAATCAGAAAAAAACATTATATTATGTAAGAAGTATAATGCACAAATGCCTCTATATTGCATGCGATTCGTTAAATTTTTTACATCAAAACAGATAGCTAAACCATTTGTTAAATAAAAAAAAAAAATGTAATCTATTTTTAAAGATTACAAGCTATATCTAAACTTATATACGAACATTTACAGTAATAATAGTAATAATAGTAATAACAATAATATTTATGAGTATTTTTGAAAAAAAAAATGTTTTTTTTTTTCGGTTAAAGCAAAATACTTTTTAAGTTGGCGTTTTAAACCAATTCCTCAATGCGACAGCGTTGAAATAATTATCCTGAGACAATAATCGCTCGGATATAAATAAAAATGTAACTAATTCATGGATAAATGATGCAAATCTGTTCAATTGCAATTAATCGCTTGCAAATGAGAAGCTTTTTTTTTTTTTTTTTTTTCTTTTTTAAAGGACAGCCGGAATTTTAAATGCGCCCGTGATAGTAAAAAATTGGTGACCAGTTATGAATTTAGATATTTTTCTCTTGGCGGGAATTTGCAAATCGGAGAGAGAGGGGGGGGGGGGGACTGTTATTGTAAAAATAGTGTGTTTTCCATTTTGCTTTTTTAACCATCCATTGTATTTATTTTCTAAATCTCTATCACCTGATCCAAATATGTTTCAAAAGGTAGCTAGGTACAATTTTAGAAAAAAATCTGCAAATAAAACATTATATTAAATAAGAAATATAATGCACAAATGCAGCATCAACCTCTATATTGCGTCCGATTCGGTAATTTTCTTTTACATTGAAACAGATAGCTAAATCATTTGTTAAAAGAAGAAGAAAAAAAAAAAATGTAATCTCTTTTGAACGATTACAAGTTATATCTAAATTTATATACAAACATTTAAAATAACAATTATATTTATGAGTATTTGAAACAAAAAAATAATGAATTTTTTTTTATTATTAAAAGCAAAATACTTTCAAAGTTGGCGTTTTAAACCAACTCCTTAATGCGACAGCGCTGACAATAATCATTCTGAGCCAATAATCGCTCGGAAATAAAGATGTAATTAATTCATCGATAAATATATATATAAAAAAAATTCCCACTGCAAATCATTTCAATCGCAATTAGTCCCTTGCAAATGTAAAGCCCCCCCCCCCCTTTTTTTTTTAAGGACTACCCGAATATTAAATGCGCCCGTGATTGTAAAAAAAAAAAAAAAAAAAAAATGGTGGCCAGTTTTGAATTTAGATACTTTTCTCTTGGCGGGAATTTGTAAATCGGGGAGGGGGGGGGGTGCTTTTATTGTAAAAAAAATAGTGAAATTTCCATTTTGCTTCTTTAACAATCCATTACTTTTATTTTCTCTATCACCTGATCCAAACAATATTGCTACTCTTTCTAACTGCCTTTCACCTTTCTCATACTTTTATTCATTTTGCATACAATGTAATTAAATATTAGCGCTGATAAATAATAAACTTCAGAAAACATGATATCATGCTCTTGAAGTTAAAACCTTTAGAAAAAGAAAAGCTCCCCTCAGAAGAATCCTTTTAAGTGCTAAAAGAGGTAAATATAACCACATGTGCATATTCCATCAATGTCATCCGAACAAAACAGTCGGCGACAATAGAGACACATCCGTACGGATGGAGTGAAACGCATCTCTTTCTATTACCCTCCACCCCTAAATTCTTCGCAAACGGCCCAGAACGGCCGAGCTAGGCGTTAAGTTGCAGGGCCGTTATGGGCCGGCTTATGTTCTAAGGGGTTAAATAGAACGTAATCAACATGGCAACCTAGAATCGTTACCTATCATGGGACATCATTGAATTTATTACGTACGATAGAATTTAATAGAATAATCACCATGGTAACCCAGAATCATTACCTATTACTGGATATCGTTGAATTAATCTTTGTTAATCATTTCTTTGTGCCTTAATTTAATGTAAATTAAGTTACTTACTCATTTAGAAATAAATTTTGATTTTGTTATAAGTTAAGCATCGGCGTATTGGATTTTTCGCACTGTTAAAATTGTTTTGTACGATATTTGCCAATGACTCCATGTGCGAGGGTAGTTTGTTTATGTAAAATCCAAATTTGGTAGGTGTTCACTGAAAATTAAAATTTCCAAGGGCCTAATAGTGACTCGGGGACGAAAATGGGGCATCCTATAGTGGTACTCACTTTGTCTGCTAATTTTGAATTTTCCTTTCGTACATGCGTTATATTTATTAGTAAATGTGCCTCTGCCTTACTCGTATTATTCCATTTTGCACACGATTAATGCGCATTGAAGCTGGTGAATGGATTGTGAAAAAATATATATAAAGTTCTCAAAAAAAGTAATTCTTACATGCAAGTCATCATTTTGTACGAAATCAAGGACTACATATACAGTTGTATTTGACATGCTTTCGGTATCACTCATAGTTTACGAGATAAGTCCCAAAGTGCTACATACACTCTCATTATACAGTCCTTGCAGAAAAATAGGATTTTTTTTTTTTTTTTAAACATGCATATTCGCCTACTTTTATTCATTTTAAGATAATTTTAGTACTTGCATGACATTTTTGCGTTTATGTATTGCATGACGATGATTTGGCTAAATATCAATGCACGGTATTTCGCAGTACACTGCCCCCCCCCCCCCCGGAATACTGAGCGCCGACACAAACATGGCGGCTGCATGGTGGATATTTTTCCTTGTGTGTACGGTCCCTTAAATTTTGGTACAAATAATGTTTTAAAGTTTTTTTCGCTTCCCTTTTCTGAGATTAAAATAGTCAAAGAAATCTTGTATAAAATACTGGTGTCTAAATTTAAGGGACCGTACTTACGTTTAAAAAACATCCGTCTTCGGTAGTCGCCCTTTCTGTGTCAGCTCTCAGACATAGTATTCATGGGGCGGTGTACTGCGAAAGACAGTGCATTGGCATTCAGCCAAACCGTCGACATTCAATACATAAACGCAAAACGTCATGTTTCCTAAAATTATCTTAAAACTAGCAGAACTACCCGGCTTCGCCCGTATCAATTATAAGAGACGTTCCATGTAAAGTAATAAATTAAAATGAACTACTATAGTAATCACAATAACTGAGATTTGCGCATTCCCGTCCACAAATCATTAAAATGACAATTAGAAAACATACGTTATTGTCTCGCCAGCATAATAAAATGTCTGAGCTTTAATATCATAGCTTTATCTCAGATCTTTAATATGCCCGTTTTCTTCGGCTGGTGTAACAGAAAAGTTTGTAATTTTCTGACAATACGAAAAAAAATCCACCAAATGGCATATCATATACTGAAATTCTCGTTTGTATGGCATATATATACATTATAAAGTAAAAATATGTCAGTGAGTAACGCTGACATCATACTGTTGATGGCAACGAACTAACAGACAAATTAGTACTTTACAGCAATTTTCCTTAACTTCTGAACGGCACACAATTTAATTTTTTAAGCTGTCGAATAGAACAAAAATTCCTTTCAAATGAAATTTATTTGAAAATGGTATCTCAGTTTTTTTTAATGGGTTTGAAAGTAATTTTCAAACATGGATATTTTTAAATGTGCTTGCAACCCAACGAAACCATTACGAAAGATGAACCCGTTTGCTCTTAATGCAATATTATGAAGAAAAGGCATGTTTATGTGTAACTTTGTCATCATATTATGGTTGACAACAACCTGATCTATCCACAAATTTCGATTTTACTACATTTTAACTTCTAAACATCGCACATTCGATTGTTCCAAAGTCTAATAGAAAAAAAAAACTTTCAATAATATTTGTTTGAAAAGTTTATGTCAATTTATAGATTTTTTATAGATTTTAAAGTGATTCTCAAGTATGAATATTTTTTAAATGTGCGTGCAATTACAAAAGATTAACTCAATTGTTCAAAAACACTGCAAATAATTCATTCCTTTTTGTTTTCGTGTAATATTTCATAACGAAATTGGTAAACGAAATTAGAACGCCAAAATAAAATAAAATAAAATAAAATAAAACACGAATTTAACAGATATCAAATCGAACTACATAAAATAATCTATTATGCATAGAAAATGTAAATGGGAATTTCGTTTCGGCTGCTTATATCTTGAGTTCTTCTGAATGGATTTCATTGCGACTATCAGTTTCTCAGGAAAGGTTTTAGTGTATAACACATTGTTTTATGTTGCGTAGTCATATAATTATAGGGAAACGTTTTATAATCATGTGAATCCGATTATGAAAGATTAGTATTTTAAAAAATATTTTTATTAATGTACTTCCTTGGAACTTGCATCGTTTCTTGGATATTTTTACACGGATGGTTTTTGAATATTGCATTTACGTGAGGCAGTTACATATAAAATTATGGAAGAAAGTTCAATAATCAGATGAGGCCTAATAAAAGATTAGCCTTTTTAAAACGTTCTACTGGACAGATTTTGATGAAATTTGCGCTGTTACTATGCACGCATTTTTCTATAGTGGTTTTAGTATATCCCATTTTGCTCTACTTGTTTTGTTATAGAGTTAGCTGAAAAGTTACTAATCATTTGAACACCATTCTGAATGATTAGCATTTTAAAATGTTAGATAATTCTTCAGGGATAGTTTTAGTATATTGCATATCGGTCTGTCATTCTTAAATTAAGTTCTACTATAAATCATCAACTAAAAAATGTAGCCCTTAACAACCGAAGTTTTGTCTTAAACATTACAAAGTATAATAGCGCATTGGCGTTAGTAACATTTTCATCTACGCGGAAGGACGTTTCAGATAAAGACCCATATTGTATTAAAATGACGGATTAAACTCGCCGATATATTTCATTTAATTCAAGATTCGTTTAGAGAAACCGACCAGCACAGCGAGCGAAATGTGCTACTCAGATTATAAGGGAATTATAGTGAAAATATTCAGGATTAATAGCTAGCTATAATACGAAAGTACCAACAATGCTTTTTCATGTAGTTTTTGAGAAATCTAAAAATTACACCGTATTTAGTGATTTGTGTCTTTGTTGCCTTTTTCTTGAAATACAAAAGCCTATATTTTAGTGAAATTGCAATTTCGAATATATTAAATGGAGGTTTTAATTTTTCTGAACCATTCTGAATGATTAGCATTTTAAAATGTTAGATAATTCTTCAGGGATAGTTTTAGTATATTGCATATCGGTCTGTCATTCTTAAAATAAGTTCTACTATAAATCATCAACTAAAAAATTTAGCCCTTAACAACCGAAGTTTTGTCTTAAACATTACAAAGTATAATAGCGCATTGGCGTTAGTAACATTTTCATCTACGCGGAAGGACGTTTCAGATAAAGACCCATATTGTATTAAAATGACGGATTAAACTCGCCGATATATTTCATTTAATTCAAGATTCGTTTAGAGAAACCGACCAGCACAGCGAGCGAAATGTGCTACTCAGATTATAAGGGAATTATAGTGAAAATATTCAGGATTAACAGCTCGCTATAATACGAAAGTACCAACAATGCTTTTTCATGTAGTTTTTGAGAAATCTAAAAATTACACCGTATTTAGTGATTTGTGTCTTTGTTGCCTTTTTCTTGAAATACAAAAGCCTATATTTTAGTGAAATTGCAATTTCGAATATATTAAATGGAGGTTTTAATTTTTCTCAAATTGAAGTTTTTATTTAAAATATGAGAAATGCGCAATTTTCTGCTTAGAGAGACACCAATTTAAAAAATGTAACAATATATCGAGAGAGACTGAATTTGCATTGTTTTATGAAATGAAACTGCACTTGTTTGACTTTTTTTAATTATTTGTGCCGTTTTATAGGGTGTGGCAACACAATAAAATAATTCAGATTCTCTCGCTGTATTTTTCATTTTTGAAATCGACGTCATTCTAAACAGAAAATGCTCAATTTTCATATATATATATGTAAAAACTTCAGAATAAAACATCATTAGAAAGCAGTGTCAGTTAATCAGAAATTGACGTCATAACTAGCAAACGATTTTTATAATTATTATCTTTTCCCTAAATTATTTTCTTGATATTGAAACTTATCTTGGTATTAAAATAGATTTTTTAGCTTCAAAAACATTCAAATGAAGATATACTACGTCATTTGAACACACACAGGGGCGTGAAATATGGGAACATATGGGAAAAGTCCTTCCGGCCAGTGCCGGGAGGAAGAGGTAGCTTTCATAATCCTTATTTAAAAAAAGCCAACTTATATCATGCAAACACACGAAGCTCAATTTAGTGGAAACCGAATATAGGAGATTCAATTACTAATTTTTATCAATATAATGAATGAGAATTTCGTGAAATTAGTCAGCTTTATCCAAGCTGCTTTTCTTTAAAGTAACTTATATTTGGCTGCCAAATTCGGCAATTTCTTAAAGTGCATGTCATTTTAAGACAACATGGTGGATGAGGCTAAGCAGTGAACTTGGTCGAGACCTTAGTAATTGCTGTGCACATGCTCACTCACATCGGAATCGGTTAATATATGGGAGTGCTGTCGCATGCAAAAAATCAGATTTTTCAAAATGTCACCCACAATAGAAATTGAAACTGCAATATCTGAGCCATTTTTTAAGGTAAAGACAAACAAAAAATGCTCCTGAATCCTTATATCAAGATCAAATACTTAAGAAAGAAACCTTTTTCAATTTCTAATTTTTTTGCACCTCACTTTAAATATAAATATATATTTTAATTTAATGGCCGCCATTTTGAAACAAGATGGCTGATGAATCTGGCCAGCGAACTTGGTCGAGGTGTGGATGTATACTATCCACATGCCTTCTTACATCGAAATAGGAGAATACGTGTGTTATCGCGTGACAAATACAAGATCGTTTCAAAATGTTAGCCATGCTAGAAATTCAAAGTGCTATAAATCAACCATTTTTTAAGATATCAACAAAACAACAAATTTTCAGAAACAAAATCTGCTCCGGAATCTTTGTATCAAGGCCAAACACATAAAAAAAATCTTTTTCATTTTCCAATTTTTTAATACCTCATTTTGAATTTTAAATTTAATTCTTTTTAAATGGCAACCCTTTTGAAACAAGATGGCGAATGAAGCTGGCCAACGAACTCGGTGGAGACATTGGTATGTACTATGTACAGACCAAGTTACATCCAAATAGGTTCATAAATACGCCTGTTATCGCGTGACAAAAATCAGGTCGTTTTAAAATGTCAGCCACAAGAGAAATTCAAAATGCTATTACTCAGCCATTTTTTTTTAGATATAGACGAAAGAAAAACTGTTCCGGAATCTTTGTATTAAGGTCAAACACATACGAAAAAAAACTTTTTCATTTTCCAATTTTTTGGTATCTCATTTAATTTTTTTTATTTTTTAATTTTTTAAATGGCCGCCATTTAGAAACAAGATGGCGGATGAAGCTGGCCAACGAACTCGGTCGAGATATTGGTATGTACTATGTACACACCAAGGTACATCCAAGTCGGTTCATAAATACGCCTGTTATTACGTGAGAAAAATCAGGACGTTTCAAAATGTCAGCCACGCTAGAAATTCAAAATGCTATAACTCAGCCATTTCTTAAGATATAGACGAAACAAAAACTGCTCCCGAATCTTTTTATCAAGGTCAAATACATAAGAAGAAAATATTTTTTCAATTTTCAATTTTTGGTACTACATTTCAAATTTAAAGTTTTCTTAAAAATTTAAATGGCCGCCATTTTTAAACAAGATGGCTGGTGAAGCTGGCCAACGAATCCGGTCGAAAACATTGGTATGTACTATGTATAAACGAAGATACATCCAAATCGGTTCATAAATACGCCTTTTATCGCGTGACAAAATTCAGGACGTTTCAAAATGTCAGCCACGCTAGAAATTCAAAATGCTATAACTCAGCCATTTTTTAAGATATAGACGAAACAAAAACTGCTCCGAAATCTTTGTATAAAGGTCAAATACATAAGAAAAGAATATTTTTCCATTTTCAATTTTTTGGTACCACATTTCAAATTTAAAATTTTTTAAAATTTTTTAAATGGCCGCCATTTTGAAACAAAATGGCGGATGAAGCTGGCCAACGAACTCGGTCGAGAGATTGGTATGTACTATATACACACCGAATTACATCCAAATCGGTTCATAAATACGCCTTTTATCGCGTGACAAAATTCAGGACGTTTCAAAATGTCAGCCACGCTAGAAATTTAAAATGCTATAACTCAGCCATTTTTTAAGATATAGACGAAACAAAAACTGCTCCGGAATCTTTGTATAAAGGTCAAATACATAAGGAAAAAATATTTTTCCATTTTTAATTTTTTGGTACCACATTTCAAGTTTTAAATTTTTTTAAAAATTTTAAATGGCCGCCATTTTGAAACAAAACGGCGGATGAAGCTGGCCAACAAACTCGGTCGAGACATTGGTATGTACTATGTACACACCGAATTACATCGAAATCGGTTCATAATTACGGGAGTTACAGTGTGACATAGGTCAGATATATATATATATATATATATATATATATATATATCAATTTTGAACGGAGGGTGGTTTCGAGGTCTGGGGGTCATGATCGATGAAAATATACCAAAATTTTTTGAAATCGCTTTCCTCCGAACGGCTGCAATAGGTAGCTTTTTTGTAAAGAAAGCTACCTAAAATTGTGCATTTCCTGATTAGAATGACAACAATTTCGAAAATGCAAAAATATAGCCATTGAGTCTGAATTTTTATTAGCTTATAAAAAGAAAGTACGCGTGTTATCCATTTTTTTAAATTATTGCACCGTTTATTAAGTTGCGGCAACATGAAAAAAATGATTGAATTATAAAATTAAATAAAAGATATATTTCTATAATGTTAAATTATTGAAGGTGGTAGAAAAAAGGGATAAATAGTGGTCTGATGGTTTTTTAAAAGTAGACAGCGATCTTTTCCACGTTCTAAAACGTATGTGCGTTAAGTTTCGTGCAAATCGGTCAAAAACTGAAGATTTGTATAAAGAACATACACACAGAGAACGGGTTTTATATATATAGATGAACAAAAGTAGGCGAATGTGCATGTTTTTTTAAAAAAGATCCTATTTTTTGGCCAGGACTGTAGTGCGTAGTTGCTTTTCTATAGGTACATACTCGTTTCACAAATTTAGCTTTAGACGTTTAAAGTTATATTAATGTTTCCGGACTTCCGTTTGCTCCCTGAATGTTTTCTGATGGTCTGGTAAAACATAAATTTCGTAATTTTACATTAAACGCTTTTCTGTTTTTTCAGTAGTATATTGAAAATAACTGAAAAAGCCAATGTTAAAAAAAAAAGAAGATATTTGTTAATAATTTTTTTCAAAATGTAAAATGTATACTAGGGCGGGTCGAATAAAACCGAAATATTTATAGTCGAAATGCAATAGGTCGGAAAAGTTGCCATTTGTAATAAAGAATAAATTCGTAAAATATTGCACCAATCAGTTAACATATTTTACTGCCGCAATTGAACCAAAATTAAAAAAAAAAGCAAAAAACATGGTTTTTTTTTCAATTTTTTTAAATTATTCAAACGTGCCAATACAATTTCTAATAGAAAGTGATAGCTACATCGAGATATGAGAAATGTTCCGGTAACTGTTCACTATGATGAAATCATAACTTTTACTGCCGCGAAGGAACCATATTAAAAAAAAATGCAAGAATTTCAATTTTTCGTTTTTTCTAAATTTATCTCATTTCTATAAAACGTCTAGAAGTAAATAAATTTACTTTATACCTATTAATATGTCATAAATTTTGCTAACTGTTTTTTATAGACTGGAAAAGAAAAGAAAGGTAATAATTCATTTTTCTAGATGATCGCTTCATCTACTGCTGTTTTACCGCATATCAACAGTTTATGCACCACAAATCACAAAAATAATATAAAATGTACAAAGTATTTTAGTATTTTATTAATTAAAAAACAGAGACGTTTAACAAAACGGGTTAAATAAAGGTAAAATGATGAAGTATTTAACGTAAATGAATTTTATAATACGTCTTTCTTTCAAATGAAGCCATTAAAGGCCGAAATTGATCTGTTCTGGTCCACAAACTTTAGCAGCACCTCGGTGACTAATTTCATGCATCTTTCTACCGATTGAGTGGGACATGGAAAGTTATAACAGCTGGTATATTTAATCAATTATTCTAAACTCACCAGAGTTGTTAGATTGCCAGTCGGTAGAAAAACCGTAACAGGTGATTACGTTAGTTTACAGTTCTGCCAGTCGACTAAATCATAAAATACAATTTTAAGCTACAAAATTCAAGTCTGGAATGCGAATTGACGGATGGCATTATTCGAGTCCACAGATTTTGGAAAACATGATGGATTCATTTTAATTGTGAACCAACTGATGCAGTACATTTTCAGGATGTATCTAGATAGTATGGCAAGTTAAGAAGGGGGTTTCTCTGTTCCAACGTAGAGTCTCAAAATTCGATTAGCAGTATTAGCAGTAGTGATGGGTTTTTTAAACTTGTTCTCAAGAAATCATACATCATCTTTGCATCCTGTGTTAACCACAGTTCCACCCCTTCCGACTGCAATTATTTTTACAGTTTACATTTAATTTTTCTTCAACACGATCTATAATGTCATTGCATATAGAAGTTGCCTCGCCAGACAATGGGTGCAAATGAACAAAATACAGACCGGTTTCTAGTATCAAAGAGATATGATCTTCCTTGCTTTCGCGAAGATGAAACTTTGCCCCCTCTTTCATCTGCCGCTGTTTCTATCTTTAGAGCCATCAAAGTGTAGAGCGAAAGTAGTATTTACAAAAAAAACAAACCAAGTGAAATATGGCAACCAGAAAATAATTTTACGTGATAGCAGCTGCGGGAGTTTCTATTATAGAATACATTTTTTTGATAGAATTACAGTGATCTTGGTTAACAATCTGTATGAAATTAACAACAGAAAATGTCTCTTGCAGCCTATTAAAAATGTAAAAAATCTGGAAATATTATGAAAATTATGACACTTGAAAAAAAAACGAAAAATTTAAATTTTTAACATTTTTTAGAAAATTTGGCTCTGTTGCGGCGGTAAAAGAAATGGTGTCACCAAAGTGAAATTTTACTGTTACATTACTTATATTTTGGTATGGCTATTGCGTTCTACTAGAAATTGAATTGGTGTGTCTGGATAATTTTTTTAAAAAATTGAAAAAATATGTCTTTTGCGATTTTTCCGAAATTTGGCCTCTTTGCGGCGGTAAAATTTATTAACCAATCTGCGTAATATTTTACGTATTTATTCTTTTTTACATAAGGCAACTTTTTCACCCTATTACGTTTCAATTATAAATATTTCGGTTTTTTTTTCGGCCGACATTAATGTATACAATGGCGTGAAAAGTTAAAGGAAATACCATAAAAAGATGTTTTATGTTAATTTCATTTAGGGAACTTCAATGAAAGGTGATTGGTTAGTAACTAAATGTCAATGTTATCTCGTAGTCCAATGATATTAACATGCTCTACATAAAAATATGGAAATTTAAGAGCTCATTCATTTGACACGTGTGAAAAGGAGTGCACGTGGGTGATTTAAAATCTAATTTCACGAATTGTACTTGTAGTTGGATAAAACATTCGCTTCTAGTAGGTGGAATATGTCGTCTACAAGACATCTGACAGAAGATGAGATATCTCGTGCGATAAGGAGAATGGAAGCTGGACAGGCACTGACAGGGGTCAGTAAACACTTAAGAATAGCGAAAAGCATCATGTCCAGACTCTGGTAACGGTTTAAAGACACTGGATATGTGCACAGATAACAAGGTCAAGGTCGAAAACTTGCCACAGCAGACTCTCATGACCGTTATTGAACAACGATTGCTAAAATAAACAGGCAGCAGATGCCAGTTCAGATTGTGAGAGAATTCGCTGCAGAAACAGTAACTCGACTATTCACATTTACTGTGAGATACAGGCTGTATAAAAGAGGACTGTAGGCAAGGAAACCCATGATTTGTATTCCACTAACCCCGGCAGCAAAATTCGTCCAGTTAAAGTAGAAGAGGTATCATACTCATTGGAGTACCATGGACTGGAGCCGAGTTCTCTTTACCGATGAACCCCGATTTTCTTTGGAGAGTGATTTAAGAAGAATTACCATATGGAGGGCGAAAAAATTACATACCTTATTGATTTTTCCTGCGTCTCTCTAAAATGTTGTAACAGTACAATTTACATATCACCTTTATATCACACATTCCTATGCTTTTATGTTTTTTTTTTTCAGAAATAGGCAGTTCTGCATTTTGAATATACATCAGGCATGACAAAATAAATATCTTGTGTAAGCTTCATTTTCTTATCTGCAAAAATATTCAAGTTCGATCAGTTTCTATATCTGTACCTTTAATTCTTGTCGCCAGTGTCATATAAAGATTTACAGCATTTCCCATGCTAAAATTTTTAACTTCTCCCTTTCTCCTTTTTTAGTTATTTCTTGATTTGCTGTGTGTTGTTTTAATTGATTTTAAATAAGCAAAGAAGTCTAAATGATCTAAATGTTAAAATTAATTCCAATGTCACTATGTAAAGAAAAAAAATAGATAAATACCATTAAGAAATTAGAAAACTTTACTTAATGTTAAAATTAATTCCAATGTTACTATGTCTCTTCTCAATGAAATTGTAGCGGAACTACCATATTATGACGAATTCGAGCTCCACCACCGTAAACGCACCAGGTTCTCCATAATTATGGACACCCAGTAATCTCTGTGTACACCAATCTTAGATTGCTATTGTTTAACTTTTTCTACATTTAAATCCTTTTTTTATCTTCTTAATATACGTATATATATATCATCTCTATATTAATAAAAATAGTGAAAAAAAAGCATGACCCTGTATGGTGCTTTTTTTGTTAATGTGGCTGTTGCTACCTCCTTACAGCTTTTCTTGTCCATGCTTGGAGAGAGTAACTCTGAACAGTGCTAACTTTTTTCTCTTTTTAATCTTTCTTTATAGTAGTTTTGTAACTACAGCTACACCATTATATAATATTATTATTATTTAATATACTTATCAATTTTTTACTCATCTTAAGTCTTAACTTAAAATTTAACTTTAATCCATTTCTATATTTAACTTTATATTTTCTCTTAAAATTTCTTAATTTGTTTTTCTCTTAAGTGGTTCTAAACTACAGTTTAACTTATCCCAATGGCTCACAAATCATAAGATATTTCAATTCCTAGACTGGGTGTTAAGCTGATATCAGCCAGGAAACACCTCAATTCTGCTCACCCTTTCAGCACCTGTTGTCACTATGTAAGGAAAACATAGCTTAATACCATTTGGACTATTACTTTTTTACACTCTATAACCATTAATCACCGGACACTTTCAATTTTAAACATTTTGTGGACTATTTTTAAGATATACTTTTCGAATTTTTCTGAAACTTTGGTATTATCAAGAATATATTTGACATTATCAACGGTGATTTGATCAGAAGGGCAATTAGGTGGTCAACAAAAAAAAATCAAAGAAAAATAATAATGTTTGGGATCATCCTGTAAAATAAAATGCATGGTATCGCTATAGATTACGGATATGTCAATATTGTACAATACGTGTATTCATTTGTGTAAGAATAGCACGTATATTTATAGCGATATATCGATCTTTTTTAAAAGTTAAAAGAAATTCTTGCATTTTTTTGTTTATATCATGCAGGATTTTATACCAAATTTAACGCCAGTTTGAGAATATTTGACAAAATGTAGTAGAAATAATATAGTGCAATTGGAAAATAAGTATATTAAACATTTTATAAAATATGAGGAGTTGTATAGAATACTTTCATCTGCGCATGCGCTCACGATAACGAATATATGTTTTTTTTTTTATGATTTAATAGTCATAGATTTAACTCTATAGAGCAACTCATAAAAAAAGTCAATCAAATATCGTGAAAATTGAGCAAGATATCGGCGATAGAGTGAGCTGGTTTTTAGTTGTTCACTAAAATCAGCTAAATGATAAGGGGTTTTCCATAAATTGACTTTTGTTATTTTTATTTCTATTTTTTATTATATAGATATTTTTGAAAAACAACCACAAAGAGCCTATTGCAAGAAAAAAAAAAGATGTATCAGAATTTTAGCATTTCTTCTAAATCTGCTCGTTGACATACTTTAAATACCAACTCCTTTTCTGGAAGCCAGTTAATAAAAATGACAATTTGTTGAAAATTCCTTATCATTCGGCAGCTTTTAGACAGCGACTAAAAATCAACTCACTCTTTCGCCGATATCTTTCTGAAATTTCATGATAATTGACTGTTTTTTTTAAACAGTTGCTCGATAAAGGTGACTGTTAAATGGTGAAGAAAAATATTATCGTGTGCGCATGCGCAGATGATGTTTTTTCATATAACGGCTCATATTTCATATTAGAAAACTTGTGTTCATATTACATTGCACATGATACATTGTGTGTCATATTAGAAAATAAATGTATAGTATATTTATATTCCAGTTGCACTAGATCATTTCTATGACATTTTGTCAAATTTTCTGAAACTTTCGTTAAATTTGGTTAAAAACCATGCATGATAGAAAAAAAAACATGCAAGAACCTTTTTAAACTAAAAAAAAAAATCGATATATCTCCATGAATATACATGTTATTCTTACACAAATGAATACACATATTGGACAATATACACATATTCGTAAGCTGTACGGATAGATCATTTCGTGCTTTTTATTTTACAGAGCGATCCTAAATATTATTATTATTTGATTTTTGTTAGCCCCCTAATTGTCTTTTCTGATAAAATCACCTTTGATAAACATGAAGTCAAACATATTTTTCCTAATTCTGGTGATTAATGGCTATATAGTATATACTTCTACTATTTCCCTCTATTTAACATTTGCATCCGAGTAACGCTTAAAGGACAGAGAGAAAACTTTAAGAAATATATTATTAAATTGAAAATATAAATGAACTGAATTAATTAACAATGCAAATCTCTAAAGAATTTTCACCTATGATATAAATAACAATAACGCGAGTCATATTATATAGAAACTCCATCTTGTTACAACTATTCAATTAAATTTAAATGTTATTTCTGTAACAACGGATTCCAAATATGTGACCATTAAATTTTGTAAAATTTACACGTGTTGCAGACATACTCGCGTATTTAATCCCGATCAAGTGATCCATTTCAGTGATGAATCAGATTATAGATTTTATTATAGATCGGATGATTTTGTTATGAGAACAGGACACTTTTTCTAGCATATCATTTCATTTTATTATTTTTCAAACCGACTTAGACTATAGCTTGATTACCTCATGAAATAGAAGATATTGTTAATGATAATGTTATTAATTTTATGCAATATTTTATAACGAAAAATTCTATGCATAATTTCTGGTATAAACAGAAAATGTATTTTATTTTTATTATAAAATTTAATTTGCTGTATTTATAATTTACATAAGTGTTTCTGAAGGTGGATGTCACAAACATTTTGAAGACGAACTTGCGGTATGTGATGCACTTTAACTCTTTTACTAGTAACAAATATACTAGTTTAATTTTAACAAAATTATTCTAATTGGTAAATATATCATATTAGATGTAAATTTCCAACTGGACGAAAAATGTCCGGACAAGGATCCGAACCAGGGATCTCCTCGCTGAAGCCACCAGTGCTCTGTCATCTGAGCTATTCCGGACGAATCTGGTGGAACTTTTTCACCCAGCTAACCTTAATGATTATAGCATATGGTCTGAAACCTAGTTCAGCTCCACAGAATAAATCACAGGTAATGGAACTCCAGAAATCTCTGGATACGAAATTACACTAGATTAATTTTAACACAATTATTTTAATTGTAAATAAATCATACTAGATGTAGATTTCCAACTGGGCGAAAAATGTCCGGGCCAGGATTCGAACCAGGCATCTCCTGGCTGAAACCGCCAGTGCTCTGACATCTGAGCTATCCCGGACGAATCTGGTGGACCTTTTTCACCCGCCTAACCTTAATTCTGTTTTTATTCTGATTATTATGTTGAGCTGAACCAGGTTTCAGACCAGATGCTATAATCATTAAGGTTGGATGGGTGAAAAAGTTCCACCAGATTCGTCCAGGATAGCTCAAATGGCAGAGCACTGGCGGCTTCAGCCAGGAGATCCCTGGTTTGAATCCTGGTCCGCACATTTTTCGCCCAGTTGGAAATTTACATCTAATAAGTATACTAATTGGATCTTTCGCACACAAACGTAAGTTTTCAGTACTACATTTTCTGAGATACATTAATACAAATTAAGGACAAAAATTGCTTTCTTATTTCCTTGAACCCAACATCATGCCAGTATTTCCCAAGATAAAAACAATCTATATGATTAAAAGAGAAATAGATCTGCCCGTATGTGTGTTTTCGACACCTAGTAAAATCTCTGGAATGTAGAGGTCTATATACTTCGTTATGGATACACGAACGCATGTCATACTGCATTTGACTTGTATTTGCTATTTTTTGCTATTTTATCTAAAAGGTGTAATTTTACGTTTCTTCCGATTTTCAAAATTCGACGTTAAATTTTAGTAAGTTGTAAAAGCAACCAGAAAAAAAATCAATATACTGTATATGGGCAATTCTACAGAAAATCATCATTTTTTGGGGGAAATCAAATTTATAATATTTTTAATTTAACGATATGATTGGAAACTTGATATTTTTATATTCTATAGAAAAATCCTAATAAAAAAGCATTGTAAATTACTGTTTACAAACTAAGTTAAGTAAAGTCATAATGTTACGTCAGTTACACACAATAAAAGTTACGTCAGTTACACGTGTAAATGCCATTTGATTTGTTTTTTATTATTCAGAAATTAATTAAACAAGTTACTGCTATAATTTGGTATTACGTAGTGTTGTTGAGAACATTAAATCACTTTTTTTAACTGGATACTTTTGATAATTTTTACACTTCAATGAAGGCAGAAAAATGTTTGTCTATTTTATGTTACGTCAGTTACAAAATTTTGAATTGCAATTTTTGGGACTCAAAGATTGATTGAAATAATTTGCAGGTATTTTGGTATTAAGACCTTAGTAAAATATATTTTAAATTGTAAAAATTTGTTCTAGCTTTATTAGTAAATTTTCTACATATATTTGAAAGCAAAATTCGATGATAAAATGTCACGTCAGTTACGATGAAATTGACCATATTAAGCGTGGTTGCAGTGACGCCACACGGTCGCCCCGCCAAATCTGTGACCGAAATGATACCGCTTAGGTTGGAATGTTTTCGAAGACTTAAAAAAATGCAAAACCACTTCAAAACATGTTATCCATTCTGAAAAAAAGACAAAACTCGTCAATTTTTAATTTTTTGTAATGTTATTTTGATTTTTTCTGTCACGTTGCAAATTTGAGAAAATTTTTTTGTTTATGATATTTCTGTTATTTGTGTTCTCCCCCTTTAAGAAAAAATACTGTAAATTACAAATTGTAATGACAACAAAGTAGCAGATAAATGGAATCTGATGAGATTGGCGGCAGCGCACTTAAGCGTCCGGGACACAAAATCTTCAAATTTTCTAAAAAAACTTTTGTTGCATTAAAAATTTCTCTGTTTTTTTTTTTTACTAAAAATGACGTATAAATCATTTTTCTATCTGAAATAGAATAGGAAATATATTGTTTTCGGTTTTTTTTTATCTTTTCAAAATCTAGCTTTCAAGCAATGATTGTCGTGAAAACGACTTCTTGTGAAAATGCGTTTTTCTTCATGATAGGTTTTTTCACCACTTCTTGAATTTAAATTGTTATAAGTCCAGAGCCGTGAAAGATAAACGGTTCAAACTTGGAACATGTCTTTTTGAATTTGTTTACTTTTATTTTGATCCAGCAAATTTGAAAAATATATTCACTTTTGAAAATATGATTTTTTTTTTAAATTTACATCATTTTTATTTAATTTTATTCTTTAAATATTTTTAAATTTTATTTAAATTAATATTTTTAATTCTGAATCAAAATTAAAACTTATATATTTCTATTTATAGAAATGAAAACAAATTGAAATTCAACAAATAATATTTTGAGTTATAACGATTTTAAATTACCCTACTTTTTTGATAAATTTTAAATTTTAAATTAAAAAAATATATGAGAAGTTTTATCATGTGATTTTGTTTACAAATGATATGGTTTACCATCGCAAAAAGTTTCAAAATTGTAACTCAATAAATAAAAATTATTTTAAAAATTTACCGGACTCCCTTAAGCAGACATCAAATTTGGAAAAAAACTCAGGCTGGTGTTTATTCACACTCATTTCGTGTTTCCTTTACAAATTACCTATATGTAGTTGTTTATTTGTCAACTTAAAAAAAATTATCTTTGAAATATAAAAGTGTTAGTTAATAGGCAATTTAAAATTATGATTTATAGATAATTTGACGTAACCACTCCAGAAATTATTTTTGTTGTAAGTTAAGATAATTTTTCATTTCTGTTTTACTTTTTATGAAAACTTAAAAAAAAAAATTGCTAAAATAACTACAAACATAATTGTGATTTATAAGTTACTGCTACCACTTCAGGCCTCTGAAAAAATTTTTAGCAGAGAAGTCACAGTTTTAATTTAATTTAAATTATTTATTTTTTAAGCTTCACTACAATGGAAATTTACAGTGCGAAAAATGTGGGTTAAAATAATCCGATATTCTGAACAACGTTTATTTTTTCTGTTCAAGCTCGAGCTTTATACCAGTGGCTAATGGTTACCAAGCTATCGAAATACGATGTATTGCTATAGAAATTATTTGATTCAATTTCTTTCTATCAGGCTAAGCGTATTTTATGTGAATTTTTTTTTCAGAAAACCCCATTTTTCATAAACATTTTGAAAATGAGTTAGCACTGTTTTTTTTTTTTTTATTGACAAGGGCTTGGATTAGATTAAAAACTCACTAAAATAACCTTCTGTATAACATTGTTTCATGTCGTTTAAATATATGATTACTTCAGAGACCACACAAACAATTAGACAGTCTTTCTTAAATATCCCCAAATTTAGAATTCCACATATAGGAGAGTGATTTACAACGTTGGGCATACGCCCCACGAAGGAGGATCGGGGCATTTGACTTTTAAAGGCACAATTCTAGATTCGTTATTAACCCATTCCTTTTCAGTTACTTTTTGTCTATATTAAAAATAAGTTTTTTTTCTAAACGAAAATTAAAAGTAATGTGCGTAGATTTTTTAAATAAAATGATTTTTTTTTAAATTCAATTTAAAAATTTTCCTGCTTAAAGTTTGAAATACAGAATAACTGCCTTTGTATAACATACCCTCATAGTATTTAGACATTATATTTCATTTCTAAAAATTTTTTTAATTTTTCTGGTAAAACGTATTTTAGCCTTTTGCACTTTATTTTCCAATAATATTTATTGAATGAGATCCATACTTTCTAATTTCTGCAGTATACCAAATGAAGAATCTTTGACACATGACACTACTTAAGAATATAATTTAGACTGACTGTCTTGAACACATGCAACTTTGAAAATACTTAAAATATCTAAAACACGTACTTCTGGCTCTATAAAATTAATTAATTCCCAACGAGCGTCGCAGGATGAAATTAATGAATAATAAATTTATTATGGATCTGGTGCAGGACTCATACGCAAACCACAAATATGTCATTACATATAATGTTACATACACATTTTAAATTTTGAAATCTGTTTATACAAATAAGAAAATTGAAATTCGTTCATGCACAAGGATCAACTGACAATAATTAGGGAGGTATAGCACGTTAACAGATAAGAGGATTATGATGTGAAAGAAAAATGTTTATTTAAAACTGACAAAAAAGATAATCCAGAAATGCTCTTTTGTGCATTTTGATATTCGTAGATATATGTTAGATCTCATTTATCAAAAGTTTTTACTTGTTCTTAAATAATCTCTAAAATCAATTGCAAAATGTTACAAGGCGTTAAAATATAATATCAAATGTAAGAGTTTTTTCAACAAATTTTGACAAGATAAATACCAAGATCACATGCCAGTTTTGTTTCACGCTAATGCAAGCTGACAAATAACAACAAAGCTCTTTTAGAGTAAAAGGTGTGTTAATTCGCTGCATTTACAGATTTATGTCAAAAATATGCAGGGTGTCATATAAAGACTTCCGAAACTCTGCACAGCTGATTTTGGATAGCTCTCTTGGAGTACATCAATACATAAAAAATGCTTAACGTACTATACCTCGACAACCAATAGCTTCCGAAGAAAAATGCGAAAGAAAAGTATGATGTCATATTTAATGAAAAAAAAAAAACTTTTTGGAAACATGAATATTGGTATATCGGTATTTGCATATGTTTGCCGACAATGGTGCGCAAAATATCCGCCACACATATTGAGGCATGGATATGCGCATCGTGGAGTGACGTAAAGCCTTTGTTTGAAGTATGTTTAAAAGGATGCCTTGTAGATACAATTAATTGCTGTATGGTTGTGCACGTGAATATTGCGACATGTATATTGTCTTCAGCCAATGTAATGGTAATACTGAAATTCATGTTTCTAATAAAGCTTTTTTCATGCACTGGATATGACTTTATAATTTTCTTTCGCCTTTTTCTTATAAACAACGATTTCTTGAGTTAAAGTACTTTTGGGCATAATTTATGCACTCCATGCGAAGAATCTGGCTGTGCATAGTTCGAACGATTTTCATGGGACATCCTGTATTTGTCACAAAATGTAAACCATTTGGAAATGTAACAAATTAGGAAATGACGTCATTGTTAATGCTTTTTTAGGATTCCTCTATTTGAATAAGTATTCATTTCTTAAATAATAAGCGCTATTTGTTACAGATGGAGAACGGGAGGGCATCGTGATTCAAGGATGCATAGGTGGTTCGTGGTTATAAAGACGTTATGAACCACTGACTTAATGAATTGTGAAATAAACGATTTTATTATAGAAAACCCAAATTCATTTTGGATTTTCTCTATAACAATTCGCCAATTAGACAGCATATAGGTTTTCCCTTTCTCTGGTTTTTCCACTTTTTTGGTAGTTTGTATGTATTATTATTTGATTTAGAAGCCGGGAATATTTTTTCCTGAAGCAATCACTATTTTTAAGTTACACTATTTACAGACATGTCAAAACTTATTACAAATATTTTGTATTAAATGATGTAATTTTATTTTCGAGATTTTGGTCAATAAAACTGTCAAACAGGAATAAGAGTTTTCGAAATTATTTATTAAACTGTACAACTTGTTTTAAAACTTAAATAAGCAGAGAAAATATTACACTTTAATCCATTCACGTTTTAATTCTTCATCTGTACAAATATCAAATATATATTTAAAAAAAATCTTAAATATACGTTGAGCAAGCTTATATAATTTTATTATTATAAGTATATAATTATACCTTTAAATACGGATTTCAAATATATCTTATGGGTATTTGAAATAAAAAAATATTTTACGCAATCTAAAAATTTGTTCTTTACAGTTTTATAAATGTTGCACCAATCCTATCGTATGTCAGGTAAAAAGGATATACTCGACATAGAAAAAAAAGATAAATGTAACTTATGTTAGTTATGCATGTGAATTTTCAAAATATGTCTGGAAACATACATCTTGTGTCTATGCAATATTGCAGTTGAATGCAATTTTTCTCTGCGTGTAAAAAATTGTATAAAGCGAATTATAAGCCAAACTTCATTTTTATTCCTTAAAATATTATGAAAATAGGAAAAGGTTAGCTTGAATTTCCTCAATTTACGTAATTTACCTGTTTTTTGCAAGATTAATGTTAGTTTTTTTTTTTTTGAAAAGCTAAGAAATATTTAAAGATTAAGAAAAGAAAATGTTTAGTATTTTGTCAGTAACAGAGAATTAGTATGAAATGTACTCAAACCTGTGAATTCAAAAAGATAACCCAAGTTATACAAAAGTCAAGAAAAAATTCAATAATAACAAACTAAGAAAGATGTACAAATATACATACACACACACACACACACACACACACACACACACATATATATATATATATATATATATATATATATATACTAGCTGAAATACCTGGCGTTACCTACCCGGGTTTTTAAACATGTTTGATTAGATAAATCAATTTTTAAATTAAACACCAAACGGACTATGAATCTAACGCAAATATGCTTTCTTTTTTAATATTTTGAAAGCTTTGATAAATTTTGCTTTTATACCGGTAATTAAAAAAAAAAATGTTTTCTAAGCCTAAGTAAATATAGCTTGATTCTTAAAAAAAAATAAAAATGGAAAAATAAATGTAAATTTATGAAAATCCCTTCATGATATCCCTTTCTCTTGTAAAAGACATACATTAATCATATATTCGTTGTAAATGTGAGGTCATACGCGAATTAATCTATATTAGTCACAAATAAAAAGAAATGGGGCATCTAGTATTTGTCGAGAATTAAATAAAAATCATGCACTCATGACATCATAATTCACTTTTATATTTTAACAGAATAATAAGGCTACTATAATTTGTGGCTTGTGTTATAGCCAGTATACACGTCAGGCACATTGCCGTTATCATTATCTTTTTACGCATGAAAGTTTCGCTATGGTACTACATTGTGAAATTTGGTAATTTTTGAAATTCAATATTTGAAAAACAAAACAATCGTTATATCTGAAATTTTATATCTAGAAAAATACAATTTTTAACCTTTCTAACGCAGTTTCTCTAACAATTTTCTGACAAATACTTTCCGTGCTATTGATTTTTTCAGTAACTTCAAATGTTTTATTTTGCGAAATTAATCTGTGGCAACGATTAACGAAAAAGCCAACCGTCAGCAACGCATAGCTTTTTGTTAAAGAGGATATATTAGATTTTAACGAAAGTTTTCCGCCAAAGCACCATTACATAATACTAATTATAATATATATAATTAACTATAATATTATGTATAACCACTATTCAGCCAAACCTTCACAGTGTCATATGATACAACATTAGTATCCAAAGTTGTACACTTTATTCTGTGACATTCTGTAGCTGATTTTTTGCAACAGAACTAGAAGTAAATGATGATTCTAATCTGGTAGCGTGATAGTTCCATTTCAGACACCTCATACTTAACGATAACAATATTTTTTTACAAATTTCACAACACAGTGTTATCTTTCAAATGCGAAAAATCGTTTGACAAAATCGGAGCAAACATGCCAAGGCTAACAGTTTACACAGACCGTATTAACTGCGGCGGGAAACTTTCGTTACAATCTGATATTAAGGACAAGTTTGCACAAAGAGGATGTATATAGACGCGTTTTTTCAATTCATGAAACTATAGCGTGTTGATAACGTATAAACAAGGTCTGAACGAGATTTTCAATTTTGGGTGCTAGAAAGTGCCGATAATTAAAACAAACTAAAGCATTGTAATAGCATTGTGTAGCTCGAAAAATTTGACATAAAAGAATGACATTTTTATAATTTTTTTTTTGTCAGAGGATGATGAAAATGTTCCGAAATATAATTTATAGGTCAGTATAAAAATTTAACTTTCGGAACTTAAAAAAAAAAAAAAAAAAAAAAAAAAAAGCTATTTTTACTCAAATGGATTTTCCCATTATGAAGAGAAGCAATTGAAACATTTTTCCATTTGAAACTATATTTTCATAGGAAAGATCGCCGTGGAGATGAAAGTATGCTCCTTTGTTTCACTATCTTCTTATGAACATTTTTCAACTTTACATTATTTATCTTTTATCTTTACTGATAAAAACCTGTGTAATCATCTTTTTTGGACACTCTGTGTTCTCATATATATGTATATATATATATATATATATGGATAACAAAGTGGAATTCATTTTAAAATGTTCTATAGAGGGAACTAGTCACATATATTGATTTTTGACCTGGCTATAGTGTATGTTATTACTCCTTGGTTCATCATCATTTAAAAAACTTTCTTGGCAACATGTGCAAATAATCTTACAATTTTTTTTCGCTGCATCATTGTAGGCAGGTAAGGCTCTCAAAGTCGTTATATATTTTTTCTTATTTCAATCCATTTTCATCAAAATTTATTTTTAACTTAATTGTTTTCCAATATTTTATTTCCGGATTTATTGTGTGTAGTCGCCATAAATTTGTATTATTAAGCTTTTGTAAAGCTGATATAAAGATGAAACCACACACTTTATTTTTAGTAATCAAGGAATTTAGGGCCTTGTAATCTACCTTGTGTTCTACAAATTTCCATTATATTCCTTTTATCCTATCTTTAATATGCTTTTATTCCATGTTGAAATTGTTAAGGAAATCAGTCTTTATTATTTATACTTTCACAATCTTTGTTGGTAATATGTAATATTTATTAATGGTTATATATATGCATATATAAAGCCAATATATATAATATATATATATAAAGCCAAGAAAAAATTCTAAAATAAATAATACCAAACTAAGAAACATATACATGCATGCATTATATATACAGATTGTATCAGGAATTATCCTTCAAATTTGGTGGGGATGTAGAAAATAGCAAAAGACAATTTCACAAAGGAAAGTATAGGCGCAAACGAACGCATGGTGTTGTAGAAGGTGCTGTGTATCCACAATTTCTACTGGCGCACAAATCTCTCTGAAAAGTCCAGCCTGTCGTCATTGGACGAGGTCACTGTGCAGAAGCAATATGACTGATTATATGTTAAATTAATATGCAGATATGCATCTAATTTACCGTGAGATACGGGAATGCGGTCGGAGAGCTGCGCAATTGTATGCAGAACGCCGTAAAATAGCTTCCTCGATAGGAACTGTCCGTGTCAATCGGTTGACTCCTCTGCCATGAATGGTATTGGTGACCGATCCATTTTCGCACAGTTGTTGATGAACAAGTGTAAACATATGATCATAATGTGTGCGCTAGTTGGCGTAGCGTTCTGCATACGTTTGCGTACTACTCCCCGACCACTTTCCCCTATCGCACAATAAATTAGATGCATATATGCATATTCATGTAACATATAATTACTAATGTTACTTCTAAAAAGTTTCGTGGACCAATGTCGACTTGGGTGGACTTGTCAGAGGACTTTGTGCGTTAGCAGAAATTGTTGATACACACTTTCCTCCACAACTTCATGAGTTCGTTTGCGTCCATATTTTCCCATGTGAAATTGCTGCATATATAAATGTTACGTTTGCACAAAGAGAATGGATAGAAAGGTTTTTTTTTTTAATTCATGAAGCTGTAGCACGTTGAAAACGTTAAAACAAGATCTGAAAGAGATTTTCGATTTTTGATGCTAGAAAATGCCAATAATTTAAAAAAAAAAAAAAAACTAAAGTATTACAGCTCGGTAAATTTTGTCGTAAAAGAATGTCATCTTTTTTTGTTTCATTTGTAAGAAGTCGATGCAAATGTTCCTTATTATAATTTTTTTTTTGGAAATTTTTAAAAAATAACTATTTTTACAGAAATGAATTTTTCTATGATGGGGAGCAATATTTGAAACATTTTTGCAATTGGAAGGGTACCTTCATAGGAAATTTCATAGGAAAAATCGAAACGGATATGAAAATATACTCTTTGGTTTCCCTATCTTTCTATAAGCATTTTTCAAATTTACGTTATTTATCTAACTCTTATACTTACAGAAAAAAGAAACGTCGTACCACCTTTTTCGAACACCCTGCATCTTTTTTCTATTAACCAACTTCACATAAAGAAGATTATACAATTTGTTTGCGTACAATTTTTAAAGTATATTTATGGATAAATTTAGAATAGATGTTCTAATTTATATTTTCTGCATGTATTTTGATTTGCTGTAGTTTTAATGATCTTCTCTTTTTCATTAGTAATAATTTCATCAGTATACCAGCGTGGTGCGTTTGCCTTTGGCTGTTCGCTAAGAAATTTTAATTAGTTGTTAAAGTACACAGTACTACTTTACTTTTGAGTAAATTTCGTAAGAAATGCTACCGATTACATACTCAACTATGCTCGAATTTTTGAAAAACATTTTCAGATCTACGCTGATCATGATCCCTAGAATACCAAACCACCGCAGTTCAAAACTTTATATACACTGGTGTCCAAAATTAAGGACCAGTCACAAAATATTAATTTTTAAGTAAGTGAATACTCAAAAGGAAATAATATAATTTAAATAATTACTACCCCTACGATACAGCTAGTCCATATAGCATCTCATTCATGTTACACATGGTCACAAGTGTCACAGTCACTACGGTGAAGCAAAAAATAGGAAATTCCACACGTCCCGTTATGAGTCTCAAATGATCACTATATGTGACTCCACCGAGACGTCAATGTGACTGCTGCTTTGTGACGAGTCACCAGGTGAATTTACAATGTAGTTAAATTGTGACTCTCATGTGACTGTCATTTTTAGACTCAATTTCAAAGTCATCATGAACGTTGCATTATGATAAGTCACCAAATAGTATCACATTATAGTCACATGGTGACTTTTTACAAAAGAGTACAATGGTGACTTCACAGTAGTCTCCCTGCCACCTGAAAGTCATCATGTGACTTTAATGTGACATTATTTGGTAACTTATCGTAATGCAGCGTTCACGATGACTTTGAAATTAAGTCTGCAGATGACAATTATATGAGAGTCACAATGTAACTACATTGTAAAGTCACATGGAGACTCGTCACAAAGCAGCAGTCACAGTGATGTCTCAGTGGAGTCACATATAGTGATCATTTGAGACTCATAATGAGGTGCATGGAATTTCCTGTTTTTTTTTTTGCCTCACCGTAGTGACTGTGACACTTGTGACCACGTGTGACATGAATGAGATGTTATATGGACTAGCTGTGCTGTAGCGATAGTAATTATTCGAATTATATTATTTCCTTTTGAGTATTTGCGTACTTGGAAATTAGCATTTTGTGATCGGTCCTTAATTTTGGACACCAGTGTATATATACAGGTTGATTTATAAACATCGAAGCAATAGGCTATCTCCTTAAATAATGCCCTGGGCACATACTTCCAATTGCAAAGTTTCATAAAAAAAGGTGCAAATTTTTATGAGATAAGTTTCAACTCCATGGGGGGGGGTCTATATGAGAAAGTACAAAAATTAAATTTTTATACGGCCCCCGTAGAGTAAAATTCCCAATTAGGAAATTTTTCCTTATCCATTCCTGAATTAAACACAAAAAAATCATCTCGATATCTTCAAAATTCACAGAGATATCAAAATTCGTGACTTACACCATTTATCCATGCCTCTGAGTGACGAGTTTTTGACTCATTTTGAATGCAAGATAGGGATCATCCACAAATTGTACATTATTAAAAGTCGATATAAGACAGTGCCTCTGCCTTGGACATGAAATAGGCAGCGTATAGATTTTCCGTTAAACCTGTTTTCAAAGTATGCTTTTGGTCTGCACTAGAGGTCTGCACGGGTCGAAATATCTAGGTCCGGTGCCGAACCGACCCATAGGACAAAAAGTTCGGCCCTGCCTGGAAAAAAGTTCAAATCGCAGCCTGGCCCGGCCTGACTCAATTTCTACATAGTTTTTTACATCGATATGATTAAAAGTTGTTTCGTATGGAGGAGTTCTGACCCAAAATACTTATTATATCTTTACGTTTTTCATGTTTATAATTATTATTTTTAAAGAAGCGACAAAAGCTGTGATTATTTGTTTTTTTAATGAATCTCTATTTATATGTAAATGATTCACTTCTCATTTAATATTGTTAATCCATATTCCATGTGTTGGAGACAATGAAAAATGCTATAAAGTAAAATCTTTTAAGCTGGAATCACATAGGAAAGAAAAAAAAAGCGTTATAGACAAGTTCTCTTCTTAGGAGTTGTAAATGTAGTCTATTTTTCTCAGGTATTATTATATTCATTTTCCAACAGATTTTTCCGTTTAAGGAAGGATTCCGTCATAGGCAGATTTTTTTACTAGTTTTACTGTATTTTAATTTTTTTGCCTTAAAATATACTATCCTTTAAAAATATGAATTTTAAAGTTTTATTGTAAAATAATGGCCACTTAAAAATATATGCATTCGTTGTAAAAATTTCTGGGCTGAACCAAATTTTAGTTATTTTTGCACGGATTAGGTCAGTCATAGGTACTGATTTTAATACGAGTTGTCTCCAGACCGGGTCTGAAAATTTCGACCAAGGGAAACCTAGGAATAAGGAAGCCAGCCCCAGTTCGGTATAACCAATAGACGAGAGGTTCTGCTTTCAAAGCTGGTAGATAGGAGGTGCTGGGTTCGAACCCAATCGTGCCCTTCGGCCCAATCTTTCGGAGTTTTCAGTGGTTTTCTGCGAAACTTGGATATCATTGCGTAAATACGAATTAGGTTCCCTTAGAAAGACCTCCACGGAAGGCACTCCCCCTGTTCGGGCACATATTCCCCGTGTTAGATAATTGGCCGTCATAAATCGCACCAACACCTCGTTCGGTATGAAAAATTACGTTAGGCCCGGCCTGGGCGATTCGTCAGAAAAAAATCGCCAATCCCGGGTCTAGCCCGGCCCCAGAATACAGATTTTTTTAGCGGCCTCGCCGGGACGATAAAAATCCTGAATTAGTGAGGGCTAAAGTTATGAAAAACTCTTAATCGGCTTGTTAGGAAAAGCATTGATTCAAGTTACACATTTAACATTTATTTATGGACTTTTAAATAGTACAAAAAAAGAGGGAAAACGGAACGTTAAACTGAAAAACGGAAAAAGTTAAACTGAATCGGAAGTTTAAGCTATACAAAAAAGTTACTTTTTCACGTGCATTTTTTAAAAATGCATTTAAACATTTTATTAGGAGCCAATCAATGGTTAAAACTTTAAACGCTTTTTTCTGCATAATGTTTATTTTTTTTTGTTGTTGTTTTGTTTACCATTTCTTGTCCTTAAATTATTATAAGTCAAGAATCGTAAATAAAAAAGGTGCAAACTTGAAACATATATTTTTTGATCATTTTACGTTAATTTTGTTTCGGCAAATTTGAAAAAAAATTTACTTTTGAAAATATGATTTTTTTAAAAATAAGTTACATAATTTTTTAAATAAATATTTTTAACATTTTTAAAATTAATATTTAAAAAAATGATGAAACAAAACTAAAATTATACTTTCTTCCTTAATTAAATGAAAAAAATTTGATATCCGATGAATAATGGTTCGAGTTATAAAGATTCTAAATTAAATCCACTTAAAAAATACTAATCAGTTAAAATTTTTAAAAACTTCATTAGAAATATTAGGATGTGATTTTCTTTGCAAATTGTATGTTTAACCGTCACAAAAAAAAAAGAAAAAAAAATCAAAATTCTAACGCAACAAATATATTTTTTACATGTTTCCTAGAACTCTTAAAGTGACATTCTTTTTTGGTTTGCATGCATTTCAATTTGTGTCTAATCCCTTAAAACCTGATGAATTATTTAAACGGCCATAACTCTGCGAGTTTTTCAGATATGAAGATGCAATTTTTTGTGTTAAATTCAGGAATGGATAAGGAAAACTTTCCTGATTGGAATTTTTACACTACGGGGGTCGTATAAAAATTTAATTTTCGTATTTTTTCAAATAGATCCCACATGGAGTTGCAACTTATGCCATTAAATTTTGCACCTTTTTTTTTATAAAACTTTGCAATTGAAAGTATGGGTCTAGGGGCAATATTTAAGGAAATAGCCTATTGTTTCGATATTTATGAATCACCCTGTGTATATAACTGTTTTATGGACACGACCTTCATAATTCCGCACAAATCTCTTCCAAACTGATACATAAAATAATGTGGCAGGAGTTATCTCTCAAGTCCATTAATGGGCAAAATCGGACCATGGGATAGGGGGTGTGGAAATAGGGGAGGGTTTTGTGAAAACAGAAAAAACCCATAATTTCTTAATTGTAACACGTATCATATCAATTTAAAGTTATTATTATTTTTAGGAAAAGGGCCAACAATTTATGTATGACAGATTTTTGATATCATTAAAAATGGGCTCAAGGTGGCGAAAAAAATGGGTTTTAAGAAGAAAAAAACTCATAACTTAGTCATTTCACAAGATATCAAATCCGCATAAATTTATTATACATCTTCATAATCTTATCTACAACTTTTATAATGACAAGTTTTTGATAGGGCTCTTACAACAAAAAACAAAATTATATATATATATATAATAAACCAAATGGTGAACACTGTTAAAACTGGATACTTGAAAATAATGTATTCATTTTTCAGTACTTTCCAATCTTATAATAGCTCCAAGTACTTAACTCGTGAATTTGAAAAACGTATGTGTACACATTTTTTGAGCACATACAGGGACTCGATCATAATTATGTATAGTAATACACATGTTCATATTTTTGAGTACATATAGGACTCAAGCATGAGTATGTACAGAAATACGCATACTCATATTTTTGAGTGCATATAGGACTTAAAACATAAGAATGTATAGAAACGCACATGCTCATATTTTGTAGTACATATAGGACTATAACATGAGAATTTAGACTTAAAATACAAAATGTATGTACTCATTTCTGAATACATTTATAAATCAATTTTAAGTATACACAATTTCAATTTTTTAATGTATGAACTATATGTATACACACTCTTGAGTACATTTATGAATCTGTTATGATTATTCCCTTCGCTACTGGGTATAAATGCGGTATTATTAATTATTACTGAATTATTTCTTCTCCCATTTGTCTTCAGAGCAAGATTTTTAGTTTATTATCATTTGTTCGAATATTAGACTTCGAAACGTATAATTTTGATATCGAAATTGTAATTATATTTGAGTACCATTAATAAAATGGGACAAGGGAGCGAAGAGGTTAAATTATGTTTTAAATCTGATATATGTATATTTTATGTAGTCATTTTTCAATATATAGAGGAATCGATAAAGAATATATTCGGGTTAAAATTTTTAACTTCTTTTCTATATGTACTCGTATTTATCAATCAATTATGATTATATTAGTTTTAAATCTAAAATATTTACCCTTTTAAGTACTAGTTTTTGAATACATAAAGGAACCGATAATGAATATGTTTGGCCTCGAATCTAAAATTTCTTTTCGGTATGTGCTTATTTTTGAATGCATAAATGAATCGCATATTAATATTTTTGGCTTCAAATTTTAAATACTTCTGTATACCTACATAAATACATACAAGAATCTACATCGATTATATTTGGGTTCAAATTTGAAATGTTTCTGCTATACATGAACTCATTTATTATATACACACATAACTCTTCTATGAATCTTTTTAAAGATTGAAATATGAAAGCTATTTGTATTTTTTTAGGGTAAAAAATGGTATAAATTATATACTTTTCAAATTTAATTTTTTTATGTATATACTCACTTTTGGGTATCACTTATTATTAATCAGTGCATTTAGTTAAAGAATTAGATTATGCGTAATGTGGAAACCACTGACAATATATTTTATTGGCAAGTTTTGGAATAATCAGATTTGTTGCATAATTATGAAAAATAAAATATGAAATTTTACCTTTATAACTGGCACAAATGTTCCCTACAATAATTTATACATAGTACAAAAATTTCAATCAGCAACTTCATTGCTGCATATTTTTTTCGTTTTTATAATAACTGAAATAACAGAAAGAAAATGCACTCGTTAAGTGTGCAAAACATGGCTCTACTCGTGAAAATTGTCCTCTTTAATCCAAATTCCCCATTTCTGTAACATGCGCAGGTATTCTCTGAAGGCGTATATACGCACGCGGCAGTTAGGGGGTTAAATATTTAAATGTCAATGGATGATAATTGCTTGAAGTATGTTTTTAGATGTGTTATGCGTTTTCCAGCGGAATTTTATTTCAGTATACTATGTAGTGTATATAAAAAATTTCAGATTATAAACAGTACAGACAGGAGTTTGAACTATACTAAACAATTCCCGGATTCCTAAGTTGTTTTTTAAGACATCCCTTTTCACTGTATGGATTGTTAACGTTTCACAAAAATATTCTGATATTGTTCAAACGCATTTTCATAATTTATGTGTGACATTATTTTATTTTTATTTTTTTATTTTTTAATGCAATTATTTGACTTCTTTTATATTTGATAGTTTAAAATAAATCATAAGTAAGTAAATAGTCATAAATAATCAAAAATAAGTAAAATGTTAGTGAAGTGCCAAAATTCTAATTTTTATGCTCATTGCCATTATTTCTTTTTCACTTACTCTTATTTTGCATAAGATTGAAAATGTCGAAAAAGAAAATATTTGAAAGAAAATAGTATTTCTTCCTCTCAAAAACTATGAAATAAGTGAGAGTGGATATTTTTTAAATGTCCGGTTTATGCAATAAAAAAAAAACAATGGATAAATAATGAACTCTGCTTTTCGAATGCAGTTACTCATGAAAAAGTAAATCCCTTGAGAGTGTAGAAAAATTTTGCTTCCAAACACTGTTTTATATATAAAAGAAATAAAAAACTCATCCTGTAAAAATCTAACGTTACATTGTGCCTGACATTGAAGATTTATTTTAAAGATATGTCAAGACGTAAAATAAATAGCTTTACATTTCAAATGAAGTGAATTATTGTATGATCGAAAGCATTGTTTTGGCAATAAGAAAGAACTAGCAATCTCTTACAAATGCCATTTCAGTGAATTTATTTTGTTGAAAAAAATCTTAATTTTTAGAACTGGATGGAATTGGTCGTGAAACCTAATGTAAAGTCTGAATTTATATCAGAGTACGATAAATAAAATAACTATAGTTTATTTAGAAGATTGAATGTTCATTTACAGTTTCAATAATGTAAACGAAAAATATCATTAAAATACTTTATATTTGCTTCATATTTTATTTATTTAAAGTAAAACTAAAAAAAAAAAAAAAGTATTAAAAATTGTACAATTAAAAAACTAGTTAGATGTGCCAATCCCAAAACTTTCGTCTATCTCATATATTTTAATATTTCAAAATGTTGTTACAGATGTCAATAATACATTTTTATTAGTTCAATACTATATTAACTTTGACTTTCATCTTAAATTACTGCTTCAGTGAATTAATCGGAGTAAAAACGAGTTTATCTTGATCATGATATTTATTAAAATCACGAATAGTCGGCTTATCAGGATGGGAAGTTCCCGTCGATTCACGAGCCACTGGTGTACAATAGAACTAAAAAATTATGGAGATCACACAAAAATCCTTATTACAGTGTCCCCTTCCGGCGGATTTTTCCACATTCAGGGAGGACCTTCTTGCCATGGCGAAAAACATACACAAAAAATTTGATTCAATTCTATGCATAACTTCATACACTTTTTGAAGGTATAATATTGAAAATGGCACAAAAATCGCTATTACAGCGCCCTCTTCCAGCGGAATTTTTCCAAATTCTGGGAGGGCCTTCTTGCCATGACCAAAAACATACACAAAAAATTTGGTTTAATTCTATGCAAAATTTCATACACTTTTCGATGGTAAAATATTCAAAATGGCACAAAAATCGCTATTACAGCGACTCCTTCCGGTGGAATTTTTCCAAATTCAGGGAGGACCTTTTTGCCGTAACCAAAAATATACACAAAAAATTGGTTCCATGCAAAACTACATACATTTTTCAATGGTACAATATTCAAAATGGCGCCAGAATCGCTATTACAGTGCCCCCTCCCGGCGCATATTTTCCAAATGAAGGAAGGCCCGGCTTACCATAGCCAAAAACTTTAAAGAAATTTTTCGTTCAATTCTAAGCATAACTTCATACATTTTTTGATGGTATAATGGCGACAGACAGACACGCGGACAGACAGAGCATTTTCCATAAACCTCTTTTTTGGAATCTCTGACCCCTAAAACGTATAAATCCGTCGAAAACCGGCAGTCGAAAAAAATTTCGATTACAATACTTTCTTAGTAACAATATATTTTAGGAATTAAAATAATATAAATACTGTACTTTTTATAAAATTTCTTTCAAGTATTACAAGAAGAAAATAAATTATAATTTTAAATACGATTTTAAAAGAAATTTTTCTCAGATTTTTTTCTTGTCATTTTAATAAATGATAAAAAGAAGTGAAAGCAAAATATTCAGTAGTTTTCTGATTGTACGTGCTTATCTTACATATATCATTGGAAAAATGATTTTCATTTTCAATCTTATGTTAATACCAATTTATAGGCTTCTAAAGTTATATTGGGATCTAATGTGAAGTTCTTTTTACGAGATTAAATGTCTGAGATATAGAATATTTTATTTTAAGCTTAGTGTTCAGTTATATCTTTTAGCGCAAACTTTGAAAAATACTTCAGATATTCTGTCATTTTCTAATACAAATCATTGGAAAAATATTGTCGAATAAATTTTTCAGGGTTTTCCTGTTTCTTAATTCGAATAATAATTTATCTATATTTCATATGAAAACAATTATGCCTTGTTTGTGTTAATATTTTGAAAACATTGCTTTCGAATATATCTTATTACTTAAGATCTGCACTTAATATATATTCATTAGAAATACTTAAACAAAGAAATCCCAGGCGATGCATTTATTTTCATTAAATTCAAATTTATTTTTGAATGGAAGTTCTTTAAATATGTTCAAGATAAAAATAAATACTATCAAAGTAAAAAGTTCTTATTTATAACAAAAAAATATTTTTTATGTGAAATGATATATTTTGCAGTAAAATGCTAATAATGTAAATATTCACGTTATTCACAATCATTTTTATCGGCACAATTTCTTAATATCTATAGTGACATTCCTAACCTTAAAAATCAGTTTCGTAGGATAGTTCTATTAAGCACTTTTCACTTATTACACGTTAACTGCTATTTATACAAAAAAAAAGTGTTTTCACCATATTTTGCTATCATAAAATTTAGTTCATCCCCATTTTAAACACTGGAAAATCTAATTTTTAAATTTATATCGATTTTTTTAAATTGCCCCACAATCGGTTCACGAATAAACAACATTTTAAATCATCTAAGACATTGTAAAATGACCACAAATATTTATTCAAACAATCTCTTTATATACGAAAGTTTAAGGTAAACAAAAGGCTGCATTTTAATGTAATTTAAGGTTACGTATTTTTATTTTAACAAAAATCACCATTATTACATTTACACTTAACGCAGACAAAGGCAGTAGAATCTCCTCTAGCGCATTCTGCATCCCACTTCTGATAGATTTCGTATTTTACCCACTCTTCTGTTGATCTAAAGTTACTGCCATACTTAATTGAGCAAAAAGAAAATATTAAGATAAACTTCGAAAACGCTAAAATGATCATTTCATCATCTAACCATTACTCTTCAATAATCCGTGAATCCATTGAAATTTTACTTAGAAGTGATACTATTTGTAACGATGTCCTTTCTTATAATAATCGATTTATATATATAACGATTTGGTATATATCCTAAATATTTCAAGAACTCCTGATAATATTTACTGATCTTTTCCCCCCTCTGCAGAGAAATGGACTGAACTCCGCTTGTGCATGCGCACTATTTTGTTTTTGTTTTTAAAATTTATTTTCTATTCAGTCAGTCATCATTTCCCTTGGAAAATGAACGCGTGTGTGTTCGTAATATCTCAGGGTTGCATTAACTAATATTTTTATATGTTTGTGTCACCTTTTAAGTAGTTATAAATATGTTGTAAAGTTTATTAACAACAAGGTGAAATTTTCCTTCACGATACTAGTTTTTTTAATACAGTTTTTTGACTCTTCTGTTTGTGTATGTTAACCCCCTGACCACCAAGGAAAAGACCGAAATTGTAATGTTGTTTTCTCAGTCATTTGTTTTAATGCTGAGGAAATAATTTTTTCAAAGTGATATAAAAAATTTAATTGTGTACAGGAATATAATCTTTGATATTATTAAACATAACTTAATCTTTCAAAACTGAATTATAGCTATAGAATTATAATAATTTAAAAAATGTTTTTGTTGCATCGAAACCTACAGCTTAGTGAACGGATATATCAGTTCACGAAACAGCCATTGAATTTGTATTTTCCCTGGGGATTTCACACATATTTTCTAAGACGGAACTGAGTTTCCGGAACCGTCATCCCTCATACCTTAGCCACAAACTACACTGGAAAGCATTTTTGTACTTTAGTACTACATTTTTAAGAGCCACATGACAAATGTCAATCGCGAAACTTTTTATTATTTACAGCAACTTTTGTGATTCTGATTATTTCAATCTCTTTAAAGGGGTAGGTCAATTAGATATGTGTTAAATTCGTATTAATTGATTAATTAATTAATTTGTTAAGTTTTATTTATGCCTGCTAAATTAGTTATGGAATATTTTATGGAAACTATCTAATATAAATTATTTACATTATTTTACATTATTTTACATTATTTACATTACTTTTATGAGCCAGGCCTTTGCCACCGTCAATGTGCCGTCAGAGGTACTTACGGACGTATTTTTGCTTTATAATATAGATTCTATTAGTTATTCTATAAGTGCTTAACTCTTTATATACTGCATTATGATCTACTGCAATTTTCTTCATGTAAATTTTTTTAGTTACTTTAATGAAAATTAAAAGATATTCATAAAAAAATACTCATCCGTGGGAAATTTAATTCATTAGAGCTAATTAATTAAAGTGGTACTTTAAAGTACCGTCAGTACACTATGCCTAAAACATTCTCGTAATAGAAAAACCCACATTATATTTCAAATAAAGCTTAAACTCTTAAAATGCTAAATAACCAGAAGACACTCATAAGTTAACAATAAAAATTATTACAACGACATAATTTTATTTTACACATGAAAAATGAGTAAACATTGAAATTTAATGGCATTAAAAAAAGTTTATTTTTAAGGTTTCAATCTTGTTAGCAGTCGTTTAGTTTATTTATTCATTTATTTATTGAACGCATACATCTGACTTGCGTGCTTGATATCAAGGGCCCGCTTATAAGTCATCGTCAATATATAAAGACGAGATAGCACAAGAAAATTTACAACACTAGAGAATTACATCCGGAAGCTCCACAAAGAGAATGCAACGTAATTAGCGAGAGTTAAACCAACAACCCACCTACACTCTCAAGCGATTAGCAGTGTGGTGTCTTACCACTCAGCCTCGGTGGGTCCGGTCCTTTAGTTACGCGACGTCTATATTCCATGGACAACATGTTCTCTCTCATCTCCACATATGAAATATATAAATTTTCACATGCCATTTCTAGCATAGCAAAAAAGAGTCGGTGCCACAACTTTTTCGATTTCCTATAAAAAGAAAATAATGACACAGAAAAGAAATACCAGGATAAACATTACTATAGTACAAATTAGTAATTACATTATAAAGCAAATAGAAAAGATAGAGTTAAACCAACAACCTACCTACACTCTCAAGCGATTAGCGGGGTGGTGTCTTACCACTCAGCCACGGTGAGTCCGGTTCTTTAGTTATGCGACGTCTATATTCCATGGACAACATGTTCTCTCTCATCTTCACATATGAAATATATAAATTTTCATATGCCATATCTAGCATAGCAAAAAAGAGTCAGTGCCACAACTTTTTCGATTCCTATAAAAAGATAATAATGACACAGAAAAGAAATACGAGGATAAACATTACTATAGTACAATTTAGTAATTACATTATAAAGCAAATAAAAAAATAGATTATACGGACGAAAAGTAAATAAAAATGTTTCGCAAACTCCCAGTGTACTGACAGTACTTATAAGTACCGCCGAGAAATTCATCTGTTAACTTAAATACATGCACCACTCACTTAAAATAGCTAGTCAAATTGTATTCTAAGATCATAGTGAGCACATAAAAAATCCAACACGTATCTTATGTCCTTTACTATGTTTGCAGAAATAAAAAGATAAGACTGACAATCTGTTCAAAATATCGGCACAAAACACTTCGACTGTTTCAAAGATAGCTTCCTTCTTCGCTAAAATAAAAAATCTAGAATTATTGCTGCCATGTATCCTGATAAAGTGGCGTTAAAAGAGTATTTTTACAAAGAACCATTATAATATTAATAATATTCACTATGGGATGAAAGTTTAAACTGAATGGTACATATAATTGCCGTCAGTAGATAAAGGATTAAATTGATATTGAATTTGTTTGTTTTATATTTAACATGTAAATGTATGGAGAATATATCAATCTTTTTTTAAAATGGTTCTGAGTATAAAATCTTTGTTTAAACGCTAAACACGTTTCTACTCATAAGCTTGAATTATTATTGAGTTATGTGAATTATGTAGTGTAGGAGACAATAAATAAATATGATAATGCATTTTCAATGCTAAAATACGTATGTTTGTATACAAATTTCTTTTATTAATAATACTGTCGTCTATATTGTTAAATAAAGGTATTTTTATAAAAGATACAAATTTAAAAGAAAATTATATTGTATCGTCGTCTTATAAGTTAAAAATGTGAAAACTTTCTTCATTATCTAATGCTTAAAAAAAAATAATAACCGAGTTATAGCTTGTCGAAATTAGAGCTTTTTTTAAAGATGATATCCAGTAACTAAGTATTGTACTTTAGCTGAGGAGAAGGTTTAAAAATACCTTAAAGTGTGTTATGGTCGGTTGTGTGTTTGTTATGTTACTGTAATCTAATGTTCCCTTTTTTTGCATTTTTACCTACTGAGGAAAATAAAATTTTCTTCGCAAATCACAAATAAAAACATATGCTTCTTATACCTCTTTTTTAGTAAAATATTTTCATTCCTAATGATTGTAGAGAATAAATTTTATAAACAAATGTGCAATAATTTAGTTCCAAATTACGCATAAATATAATTTAACAATTTTACGTCCATTTATATAAAATCCGTGTAAACTTTGATCCATTTTATCTTAAAACAGTATTGTGATAATTGATTTTATCTCATAATAATAGAGCCCAGTTTAAGAAATATATATATACGCTTTCTTTTATTATTTTAATCGTTAAAATCGGAAATTTATATAAAATCCGTGTAAACTTTGATCCATTTTATCTTAAAACAGTATTGTGATAATTGATTTTAATCTCAGAATAATAGAGCCCGGTTTAAAAAATATATATACGCTTTCTTTTATTATTTTAATCGTTAGAATCGGAAATAATAGTGAAATTGAAAGAACTCAAATCAATTCTAATTTGTGTATTGAAATATTTTCGTAGTTGGGAATCTAAAGAATATACACAGAACAAATTCAGTATAATTAAAACTTTTAAAGAAATAATTTAAATAATTTTTATCTTTATTAGTTAAACTTATATTACAGATGTAAGAATACTTTTAAAGATTTTACTATGAATAATAATACTCATCTTAAAAAATACTTTAATTTAATTTGTGGGAAGTTATGGAATGAGAAAGTTTTCGTTAACTATATACAGCGTATAATTTGTTTGAAATTATTTATTTCTCCACATTATAAAATGAATCATGGTAATATTTATAAAATGATTGTATTTTTCATTTTGAATATAAAAAAAAAAAAAATGATTTGCTCTAGAGCATGCCGCTTATTTATCTCACAATACAATTTATATGCTTAAACATGTTTGTCTTTTTTTCCCTAAAATCAAAAACGTTTTGTTAAAAAAAAAAAAAAAAAAAAAAAAATCTAAATGCGAAGCGCAAGCGCTCGAGACCAGAATATATTAATGAACATACATCGGCAGAACATAAGTAGGTTACGCTTAACCCTTTGAGGGGCAAGTAATTGTGTTTCTGTAATGTCAAATGTACACCAGAATCTTCAAAAAGACCTACTGTAAAATAGGGAAAAGCAATTTTACGACTTTATTTTTCCACCAAAGTTAGAAAAGTAAAATTTAATAAAATTTTTCTGGTGCGAATCTTCATTACTCGAAGGTGGGATAAAATATATCCCACAACCCCTCAAGGGGTTAATTTATTTACGTTAATGATTATTTCTATTTAATACATGTATTTTTTGGTAAAATTTAAAAATATTGTATCTTTAAGTAGCATATTTTTTGCTTAATCAAATTTTTCCTTTTAATCGTTCGAATATCATTGTTCCTGCCCGTACGCTTACGTACGTGATGTGAGATTTATCGAATGGTGATTGCGTTATACATGGAAGGGATGACTATTCAGTTTGGAAAGTAAAGACCTTACACAAGTTTCTGCACCTGGCTTCGTCTTTACTGGCGGAAGCTCTTGCGCATTTCAATAATATATATACTGGTTTATTCCAAATAATGTGGCCAAAATGAAAGGGCAAATATTGCATCACATCTGCAGGGCAACTTTACCAGGCATTGGATAGGTCGAGGACCAATTTCATCGCCACTGTTATCACCAGATTTGTCTCCATTAGATTTTTTCTTATGGTTTTTTTAAAAGGACGTATTTACGAAAGACCTGTTTCATCGTAAGAAGACCTAGTAGATAGAATTGTTGCAGCAGCAAGATGTGTTCGAGACACACCTGATATGTTTCTGAAGGTGCGTCAGTCCTTGCAGCGTTTATATAATGTATCCCTCCAGGCGTCTCGCAAAAACTTTGAGCATCTCCTGTAATAGTATCGGTCGTAAATATCTAACATGTGTGGGAAAACAGTATAAATAAAATGATGCAGAATGATTTTTGTTTCTTCTTGTATTACATACAATTTGCAACTCCCTGTAGGTGCCCCGGATGGCGTTTGTGAGCCCAAGTTCCTATGTCATTTTTTATTCTTTTTTTATTACTGCTTTGTCCTTTCATTTTTGCCATGTTTTTTTGAATCACCCTGCATATATATTCAAGAATTGTTATTTAAAAAATATTTCCATTGTTTTTTTAATTTTCACAATATGCATTATTACATTATACAGGAAAAGATGGCATACACAGAACCATAATAAGTAATGTTTGGAAAATTCCTCTAATATCCATGTGAACCTCTCTACCTATGCTATGTTAAAAATTAATGCGTTAGTAAATCCTTTACGTCCTATCTTAGATTAAAACAAACCAGAAAGAAAAAATCATGTTTCAAACATAGATAATGAAACACTTTCCAACACATTCAAAACTGATGTGACAAACTAATGATACAAAACTGCACCGTTTAATAAGTTAAAATATTATCTTTAATTGAACCATATGGAAACGCATAACACATTTGAAAACCCAAATTCGGCTTTTTCCATCTCTGTTAAAAATTAATGCGTTAGTAAATCCTTTACGTCCTCTCTGACATTAAAACAAACCAGAAAGAAAAAATCATACATCAAACATAGATAATGAAACACATTCAAAACTGAAGTGACAAATTAATGATACAAAACTGCACCGTTTAATAAGTTAAAATATTATCTTTAATTGTACCATATGGAAACGCATAGCACATTTGAAAACCCAAATTCGGCTGTTTCCATCTCTGTTAAAAATTAATGCGTTAGTAAATCCTTTACGTCCTATCTGATATTAAAACAAACCAGAAAGAAAAAAAACATGCATCAAACATAGATAATGAAACACTTTCCAACAAATTCAAAACTGATGTGACAAACTAATGATACAAAACTGCACCGTTTAATAAGTTAAAATATTATCTTTAATTGAACCATATGGAAACGCATAGCACATTTGAAAACCCAAATTCGGCTGTTTCCATCTCTGTTAAAAATTAATGCGTTAGTAAATCATTTACGTCCTATCTGATGTTAAAACAAACCAGAAAGAAAAAATCATGCATCAAACATAGATAATGAAACACTTTCCAACACATTCAAAACTGATGTGACAAACTAATGATACAAAACTGCACCGCTTAATAAGTTAAAATATTATCTTTAATTAAACCCTATGGAAACGCATAACGCATTTGAAAACCCAAATTTGGCTGTTTCCATCTACAATCGGAAAATTATTCGAATTCTTTGAACAGCCCTGTATATATTGTAATGCCCTATGGTATAGTAATCATCTTGTAGTGAAATTCAGTGATTTATATCAATTCCAATACATTTGTAATGGCGTAATGTCATTAAAATACACTGCAAACGATTTTTCTCCATTGAATGTAATGTAACAGAATTCTTTTGAGTGCTCCTGTAAATGATCTATTAATCCCACGTACTTCATATGCAATACTAAACATGCTTTGTTGATCCTAAATAACGTTTATCAATTGCATGAAAATCCGAGTATATTTAAAGGAGTTAGAGTGAGGACAGACGGACAGACAAGCCGAATGATTAAACACTTTTCAACTTTCTTGGAAAGTGTTAAAAACTGACACAGAAAACTGAGCATGAATGTTTTTTGAAGTGACAAAGTGAAAGAAAAAATTTATTGGTCGTACGTAAAAAAATTCTTAAATTGCAACGCCAGAAAAATATATAAGAAAATATAATTGAAATTATAAGCTTAAAATTAAATACAAGAACAAAGTAACCTCATGCACTATGTAAAATCGTTTATAATACTGATTGTATATCTTAGACGATTGGGGAGTCTGTAAAAGCAAAACAACATACGCAACAGATAATACTATTTTGTTTGTCAAATGGAATCTTCATTTCTCTTATTATACGAAATCTTCGCAATAATACATCATTGATATGAGACATAATATATCGACAGTATCTAGTTCACTCTACTGAACCAATTTTATGAAATGCAATAATTCAACTGAAGAACGAATTCGTAAATTATGTTTTTTAAAAATTTATCATTTAAACATGTTTTAAAGTATTACATTCTGAGCTACAATTGTATACGTAACGATAATCCAAAGAATATTTTTAATATTTACGGTATTAGGTACTGCATAAAGAGAAATAAAATTAATAAACCTAAAAATGTTTTATTATATAATTTCACAGTATTGAATAATGTAAAATAATTGTTATTTTACAAATAATTAATTCCTGAAGGAATCTTAAATTTTAAAATAATCCACGATAAAGTTACAAATTTTCGACAAACATAGTAGAATAATTGAAAAATGTTTTAGTAATTTGAAAAAAAATATATATTTATTTTAAGCAAACGATTCTTGGTTTTATATGAAACACGGAAGTATCCATTTTATTAACTATTGTCTGATCATTCAGATGTTGTATAAAGTAATTATAAAATTTTACTATCGTTCTGCAACTATAAATGTTCTATGCGGAAAAATATAATTGTACTGGATAAGGCATCACATTTTTTGCACATGATACTAAAGTTAAAGATTTTGGGCAGTGGTCGGAAAACTACTTTGTCATTACAGTGAACTACAATTAAAACATGTTTTAATTTAAAAAGTACTTAATTAGAGCTACAACTATGTGTTTCCAAAAGAAGCGTCTACAAACTATTTTTAAAAAGTAGTCACTAATTCGGGGCTTTCGAATTTGGTCAAAAGATTCAATCGACTTTCAAAATTAAGACATGATTAAGTAACACAGTGTCCCGTCGTTAAAAGACGTTGCCAAGATACAATAAAACAAGCTGGAAATTGTTCGTCAAACGTGGCAAATGAGATGCGTTCGTACTTTAACTAGTTTTATAAATATTTTTCGCCCCGTATATTGTACCGAATGTATAGTTTAATGCACTTTAATAAGTGCATATCCATTTCATTCTGTTCGAAAGGCTGTAATATCATTAAAATGTATCATTAAAATCATTTGAAATAATTTTTTCCCGTTGGCCGTCATGCAACGGAAAACTTTTGACTGTCCCTATAATTAAATTATACATCCGATTTCCATAAAACTTGAAATGACTCGACAAAATTTTGCAACACTTATATATTTAATACTTCAGACCATTCGGAAATCTGTAACATCATTAAAATGCACTTGCAATAATATATTCCCACTGGTCGTAATGTAAAGGAAAACTTTTGACTGTCCCTGTAAGTAAACTATACATCCGATTTTCATAAAATTTGAAATGACTCGACAAAATATTGCAACAATTATATATTTAAAATATCTCAGACCTTTCGGTTGGGTATTTTTTGCTCTGTTATATGCGGACAAACGGACGGACAGGCAAAACTGGCTGAATGACGACTATAGGTGTACGTATTTATATAATTATGAACGCTCCTAAAAAGCACGATACAACTGAGTCCGTTAAAAAATTAAAAATAGACACCATTTAAGAAAAGGTTTCAGGCTCTCACATGGTTTACAGAATTTAGAAGAAATCGGCATTCCCTGTGGGATCACGAACACATAGGAAGACCTTTTTGGTTCTTGTCCCAGAATACGTATCGGCCTTACGAAAAATGCTAATTAATAACCATAGCTATACATACGTAGAGACACAGAAGGAACATAATATTGGTTACGCATGCTTACTTACAATTATTCACGAAGAACTGCAAGTTTGTTGTTAGATCACCAGTAATTTCATACGCCAAAAATAACGTTTTTAGCATAAATAAGTCAAGCGTGTCTGAGTCCGTAAAAAATTCTAAAATTATTTAACGATAGGGGGGGGGGGGGCATCGTATTTTACCTAAACCAATAACTGATGGTCGGAAGTATATACTTTTATTCCGCGCTTTAACGCGTGAAGGAAGTAAGGTATGAGTGTCTGATGACCTAAACAAAAATTAGTGAAATGTCAAAGAGTAAAAAAAGTAATCTAATGCATGTTCTTCCGAAAGTCTTTAACAGGAGAATGTTAAGGGACTTATGTTTCTCAATGACAATGCATCTGCCCATTCATCAAGGATTACAGTCGAATTTCTTGAACAACAACAACAACAACAAAAAAACATTAAAGAGATTGTATATCGACCTTATTATCTTTTTCTTGCTGGGTGTAACTGTTGGATATTTTGCAACCTAAAAAAATAAAAGAAAAAAGAAAATAGGTGGGCGTCGTTTTCATTCCGATGACGAGATCAAAGATTATAAAAAAAAAAATATTTTTCATATATTCCAAGAAATGTATGGCTTGAGGCTTTTAATCTTCGTAAAATTCAGCTATAAAAACGCATTGTTCTTGAAGGGAACTACTTTAAACACTCCTATGTGTTCATAATTTTAAATTGTACCATTTAGCCATATCTCAAAGATTTCAGTGTGGTTTCTATTAAATGTGATTAATATACGACTTATTTTATTAAAATACCAAGACAACAAATATTATATATATATATATATATATATATATATATATATATATATATATACATAAATAAATTCGAGAGCAAGTCGAAAAATATGTTTCCATTCTATAGGATAGTGTTTTTATTCCAGACAAGTAATATAGTACGAATATAAAGAAGCAGTCTTTGTCTGCATGATAACAAAAGGCATTGGTGTAATTATCATAAATGTTACTGAACGAAGAATTGTTTCGCGACTGTTTTCAATTCTTTATTGATGCTCATAGCCTTCTTCTGAGAGCCTTTTTTAATTCCAGAAAGACGTAGAAGTCCCTGTGACTTCTTCCGTGTTTTGTGACGGATGGACAAGCTGTTCCAAACCAAGGGGGCAATGATATCTAGATAATATACTTTCATGAATCTTTCGTGGATTTCAGAATTTTTCATCACCCATGCATATTCATAACGTTCAAGGTTCTCACTTTCTTCTTGTTTTCGATTTCAAAAGGGATATGATAATCATACCTACCCGGCCGAGATTGCCCTACGCATCTGAGCTTTCTGTAAACAATAAACCTGCGCAACCTGTAGTATCTTGTTCATCGCTATCAAATAACGTATAAATTACTGTAGCAATTCAATTTTGTACAATATTTTGACTAATCGGCTAAAGCACACATACTTCGATGTACGATTAAGAGATTCCGTAAATCTCCAGAAATCTTTATTATTGACACTAAATTTTAAAGTCCTGTCAATTCTTGAATCATAGATCTCTTGGACATAAACATCAGAGGAACACTGCAAATGTGGCGCTAACTTCTCTCACTTTGTAGTAACTAAACAATGTAGACTATCATTTTTGACAAACTACTAAGAGCACTCCAATTTCGCCAAACCTTCACAAAAAAAGTTAAATAGTTCAAAAGGACTGATCGGGACAACCATGTACTGTACATTGTTTCAGTTACAAAGATTAGCAATTCACATGCAGGGGTTATATTTGCAAGACATCTTCATCTCAAAGTAATGAATATTCTTCGATACAACATATCACGCTTCTTGAGTTTTGTGTATTTTTCATTGGTATGTATGTGATTTAAAGTGATTTTGGAGTGTTAATTTTCATTTTGATGATTTGAAACAGTAACGCTTTCTATTAGATATAAAAGGTTGAGTTTTTACTTTTATGTTTTAATTATTAGCATCTAAATTGTGTAAGCATTAAATTTAAATACCACGGTTTATAACGGTAGATATTTAGAAATAAATATTGAAAACATTACTGAAATATTTAGTTAGATATTTTGAGAAATATTAAATAATTTTCTTTCCAAAGTGGAGGAAATATTAAAGTGTACTGGTCATTCACAGAAAGTTTATCGTATGTTTTTATTTAATTTATATTTATTACGTTAACATTTAAACACTACTTTGTACATGTTTTTCTATATAAACGCATATAAAATCCGTAAACTATATTTTTCTCAATGTGGCACATTATATCGAAATAATAGATGTTGTTATAAAAAATTATTTAATAATATTGTTATCTAGTTAATATTCAAATTAACTAATTAAAAAATAATTTTCAAAATAGACTTTAATGTTTTATAAATTGAACAATTCCGGATATATTAAAGAAACTGCATAATTTCACAATTGAAATGCTGCAGAACTAAAAATAAAAATATATAATATATCATGTAAATAATGCACAGAGAACATTTTTGGTGTTTATAAACACTGTTGATTCTTAAGAAGAAACATTAAGAAACAAGACTTAAAGGACACACGTATTTTTAAAAGACTTTCAATTATTTGTACACTAGGGTTAATAAAACGAAAGAAAAATAATTTATAAAATCCATTACAAAAAATATCATAAACATTTTCTTACATTTGTTGCTTTATTTTTCATTTATGTTTAAAAAGAAAGCCATGGATGTTATGTTTTTATATATTGTGTCTTTTGTAATTCAAATGTAACTGTTGTACTTGGAGCGTAAAATAAACAAATTTTTATGAAAGACGAATTTTATGGACGAAAGTAAACATTCAGATAAGTTGTTCATTGTAAGAAAACATCATGAATGTAAAAGTGAAAAAAAAATAGTTTTTTAGAGAAAGTGGCTTTTTAAAAATTTAAATCTGAGAAATTTTTTTCAATAATGATAATTGTGGTTCTTAAAAATTCTCGTTTAAAGTGTACCCAGGTTTTTTAATTTATAAAAATGCTAACATTTATGTATATAGATTGTGTTCTAAAACTTTAAAAATGAAAAAAAAAAAAAAAAAGTTTTCGTTTAGAGAGATTGTCGATCTTTTTCTTGAACACAATTTAGCTTTTGATGAATAAAATGTTTTTTTATAGATATATCAGCGTTCGTACGAATCCCTGAAATACCAGACTAAGAAATTCTTCGGTACCAGTATTTTCCTATAGAAACTATATACTCAAGTAAGGCGAAAGTACGCGCTTTTAAACTAAATTTATTTTTCTATAAAAAAAATACTGATATTTGGCCATGAAAATAACGGTACCTGTACGAGCTCTATATTTGAGAATTTATTTAAAATGTAAGCGCAAGCTGTTAAGACCACATAAACACATATACATATATCTTAAAAACATTGCGTCTAATCTACATCACCGTAGTTTTGTTGGATATAAAAAATAAATTTAGAAAAATCACTATATCTTCATATGGCCTCTACTGTCAAAAATACGCTGAAAATCATGAAAATACAATTTGGGGTAGCTCTCGAAGAATAACCAATTTTCTGGCATACTTTATTCGAAACTTTGTGAAATTAAAATGCATTCCTAAGGTGATATATAACTTGATTTCTATAGAATATGGAGTATGTAGCATTTATCGCTCATTGGTGGGTACACACAAAGAACCCATTAAATTAGATTCATGTAATAGTATAACCCAAAATTTTTTAGTCACCTTTACAACGAATAACATCTATAATGGGTCACGACATCAAATGAAAAAGTCTGTGTATGGAGTTTGGATTGATTTTAAGCCAGTCGGTATTTTATAAAATTACTAGGACATCTGTCATTCCAATTTAATTGCTGTTCTAGATAGTCCCACTAATTTTCCAGTAGATTCAAATCTAGGGAATTTACTGGCCGCTAAGAGAGAGCCTTTACAGAACCGTTGCAAGGAACTTTAATTCTTTATGTACTGAATTATGAATTCATGAAAATTTTATCTTCTAAAGCCTTTTTCGTGAATTTTTGAAACTACATTAGAAGATTTACTTAATCATTTAATAAATTTTAGAAGGATTTTAGAAGATTTGAAGAATTTAGAAAGAATAATTAAATTTTTATTTATAGGGATTTTGTGCAATATTTATAACCCCACTCAAATCTTTTATTTTAAATATTTTTCTTAGAATTTTGAAGAATTACGAAATGTAAAAATATAATGTTCTTACAGTAGAAATATAAAAATATTTCCGAATTGAAAAATCCCCCCCCCCCCCAACGCCAAGAAAGCTGAAAAGATGCAAATGCAAAAGAAATAATCCTTTTAAAATATTTTTGTTTTGTATAAGAAATAAGGCTTTTGGAACAAGTAAAATAATGCATCTATAACACTTTCCAAGCTGTACTACTACTAATCGATGTATTAAATGAATTTTATAACTAGTTATTTTAATGGTACTTATAAGTACCATCAGTAGATAAAGGTTTAAACCAGACAGTATAACAATATTGGATTGGTTCATGTGAAAGTTATCATGCTCAATTATTTTTTTGCGTGTAAATCATATAGCACCAAAGATCGTTACCTTCCCAGGTGCTCCAAATCATCCCGATTCCCCCCCTGATACTAAATTGACAGGATCAGCGATCTTGGTAAAGGTACTTTAAAAATGCCCATAGAAATAAATTCCTAGGTTCTTATTAAGGAGGACCTTCCAAAGATGACATCCCGTGCGAAGTACGTAAAAAAATACGTTCTGGCGCTATTTCATGGATGATTTTGTCACTATAATAACTTAAATTTTTCTAAAAAAATGTTGATTTTATTTAATTGGATGTATTTAAAGTGCTTTTAAGTAATTTTATTTTAAATATAGAGTTCAATATTTCATGCAAGAATTTAATTATTTAAATTAGTTAATAATGTTTATCTTAATACTCAAATATAAATTTTAATTAATTATTCATTTTTTCTGAACTTTTTCATTAATCTGATACATTCATATAATTTTATTATTATTATGTTATTTCTTATTTTAATGATTTGTCAAAAATAATCTTTTATATTTATATATTTTTATTATTAATTTTTATGAACTAAATGATAATTTTATATCGATTTAAACTGGATACGTAATTAATATATTTATGAATAATTTCTTTTCAAGTACAAATTCGATTTATTACTTTTTTCGCTGATCACTTTAACATTATCACGTATACATATATATTTACTTTTATTACTAATAATAAATAAATTATATTTATTATTAATAGAATTTATTATAATTTTATTACAAATAAGAAAGTTATAATAATTTAAGTTTAATATACCGGGTGTCCCAAAAAGGACTGACTGATTTTAAAATTCAATAACTTGCAAACGGTGACAGATATTAAAAAAATTCTTGCAGGAGGGTTATGCATAAGGTCAAAAGTTTTATTACAGTGATTTTCAATTTTAGTTCGATTTACAAACAATAGATGGCGCTGTAAGCAATAGTCGCTAAATTCAGGCTCGATTTTTGGTACTTCGTGGCCCGGATAATACATTTCCATCTCCTTTTTCTGCATGGAAAAAAGATAAAGGACCAAAAATCGAGCCTGTATTTAGCGACTATTGCTTACAGCGCCATCTATTGTTTGTAATTCGAACTAAAATTGAAAATCACTGTAATAAAACTTTTGACCTTATGTATAACCCTACTAAAAGAATTTTTTTAATATCTGTCACCGTTTGCAAGTTATTGAATTTTAAAATCAGTCAGTCCTTTTTGGGACACCCGGTATCTATATATTTGTATACAGATATATTTTACAGAATAGTTGTCAGAAATATCTATTGTTTAAATATAAAAAACTAAAACTAAAACTAAAAAGAAAACCTAAAAAAACGTATTTTGATTGTAAACACTATTTTCATGTATGGACTTAAAATCCGATTAAAATGAAGTTTCTTAATGAGTAATGGGTTATTTGTACGCCTTTTTTCTAAACATGAAATAAAAATAACATTAACTATTGTATTAAATATATATTAAGCATTTAGTTTGATTTGCACTTAAAAAAATATAAAAATCCTGATTTGAAAAAAAAGTATATTTTTCATTAACGGATGAGAAAGATGAGAATAAAAAAGTGTTCCTTTTTTTTGGACTAGACACTATCAAAATCAATATTAAAAGAAGCTGTTTTCAACAACAAAAACGTAAATGTTCTCTACGATCTAACGCTTAAACTTCTCAATGAAGTGAAATTAATTCTTAATGTCTTTAATATTATACACCCTACAAATATACTATAAACATTTTTATTAAAATTAATTTTAAATTTAGATTAAAATTATTATTAAAATTAACTATGCCTAATTCCATGTAGCAATACTGATATTAATAAAGTAATATATGTTCTGCCTGGAATATATAGTACACACAGTGTTGGGCTATGTAAATATCACTAGCATTTTAAATTGATTATAGAATGTGCGAAACTCAACACTAATTACCGGACTTTACTAGAGTTCCATGTGTGTAATTCTGAAAGTGAATCCTGTAAGATGAATAAGACCTTGGAGTATTCCAAACGTGAAGTACTTCTTGAAGTCTTTGTAAATGAGATTGAGAAATTACTGGATGAAAAAATTTTCAAACAGTGGTAGTTTCAACAGAGACCTGCTTTTTCACGCATTTTTACTTTCTTCTATCTTAAACAGAAGAAAGTATTGTAATCGAAATTTTTTTCGACTTCCGATTTTTAACGGATTTGCACGTTTCAGGGGTCAGAGATCCCCAAAAATATGTTTATACAAAATGTTTTTCTATTCGTCTGTTCTGTCCGTGTGTCGCCATTGTACTATCGAATCGTGTACGAAGTTATATATCGAATCGAACCAAATTTCTTCTGTAAGTTTTTGGTAATGGCAAGCAGGTCCACCTTCAATATGGGAATATTCTGCGGGAAAGAGGCGCTGTAATTTCGATTTTTGTGAGATTTCAAATTACGAGAGAAGGGGGCGCTGTAATAGCAATGTCTATGCCACTTTAATTATAGTACAATCGAAAAGTGTATAAAGTTATACATAGAAGTGTACCAAATTTTTTGTCTAATGATTTGGCTATGGTAAGCAGGTACTCCCTGAATTTGGAAATGTTCGCCAGGTGCTCAGATAGTGATTTTTGTGCAATTTTCTCGAATTTTCGTAGTTATGTTGTCCATCGGCGGCTCGTGGAGCGACGGTAACTCGCGTCTTGCTAAGCCGGCAATTCGCAAACAACAACATGTGTAAACAACAAATGTACAACAGAATAACGAAAAAGTATTCATTTTAACAAATATCATGATTGAGATTAACTCATGTTTACTCCAATTAATTGGCTAATAGCAGAAATTTAAAATAAAGTCAACGTTTGTATAGTATTGAACTAATAGTACTGAAGTATTAAAATTTGTACTACTTTTTGAAATATTAAGATGTACAAGATAGAAGAAAGTTTTAGGATTGGCACATCGAACTAGTTTGCCTGGTGATGAGTTTCTAAAATCTCTTGTAAAATAACGGATGTCTTTCAAATCAAATCATTTTATATCAAATTTCCAAGCCCAACTCTAAAGCGAACTGAAAGAGAATATTAAAGATTTTGAATTTATTGTCGTTGCAGACTTCTCAAAGGATTATAGTTTCAAGATCAAAAATTAAATTCAGTTCTTTCATTGACCAATACACCGATTACATTAGTTCTTTTGTCTGTTATTTAAAAAAAAATCAGACCTGTAGTAAATGCATTCTTATTATAAGTAAGCACCTTATATATGATATAACCACCAGGTATACAGTTCGACAACATATTGTGGATGAGTTTAAGAATGGTGTATCTGGAGTACAGAAATTTATTTTCTGTAGTGATGGTGCGAGCAATCAGTACAAGAACAAAAAGAATTTCATCAATAACGGTGAACACAAACAAGATTTTGGCATAGCAGCAGGATAGAAGTATTTTGGATCGCACGCAAAAAAATACTTGCGATGGTAGAATTGGAATCACAGCACGGGAAGAAAGAAAAGCGTGACCTACAATGATCAAATGGTCACATCAACAAATGTGTTTAAATTTTATTCCGAGAAAATATTAAAGATTAATTATATTTGAGTCTTGGCAGAGGAAATTATACAAAATGAATCTTTACTCTAAAACGCATTTTCATGTTGTGTACAAATCCCAGTTACTCGAGGTTATCATCTGCAATTACCCATAAGCGATAATAAAATCAGGTGCTAAATTAATTTGAAATGTTTGATGATTTGAAAATCTCAAATTGAGTTGATATCCTTTAAGGATAATTACAGAAAATTTATATTTGTACATATTCTAACAATAAGTTATCGGAAACATACTTTAAATTATGTTTTTGAATCCAATTAATTTACCCATCAGAAATGTGAAATATAAAACCTTTTTTTACGCAACCGAAGCCCTACTTTTCAAGAATAATCATTGAAAGAACTAATATTTCATACTGCATCTGAATAATGTATTAGGCAAAACTTGCAGAAAAAGAAAATGTAACTTACAATATTATACATATGCAATTTCAAAATATAACAGGAAATACATGCTTTTAAGTCATGTAATTTCGCATGAAAATAGCCTATTCATTTTTCCAAAACATATTTTGTCGAATAAGACATATGATATAGTATATATCATTTTAATATTTAAATTTTGAAATATCTAATGGAATATTAATCTTGAGTTTCTAGTTTTCCTGAAAAAGATGTGACAATATTTTCAAGTGGATTTGTTATGTTGTAGTAAAAATATCTTTAAATCGTATACATCAAATGTAATTATATAAAGCATAAATGCTACTGATAAAGTTTATATATATATATATATATATATATATATATATATATATATATATCAGTGGCGTGGCGTCCGGTCATCGCTGGATGCGGCGATGACCAAGCAATATTTTAAAACTCATAATAAGCTTTTAAAACTCTACAATCCAGTTTTAGCACAACATTTGGAGTTCATGTATAAGTGAAGGTAAGATTTAAAGTTTCTTTTTTGAACATTCAACCATTGAATTTTAGAGTTAATAATTTTTCACCACAAACTTAAATAATTGCGATGACCACCGAAAATTTTCACGCCACGCCACTGATATATATATATATATATATTAAAATCTAATGTGCATAAAACGGTATTTTCATGCAAATACGTTGATTCGTGCGATTTTTGAAATTTTTGAAAAATTTGAGATTTTTTTTATTGAAAAGAAAACAAGTCACAGATCTGGAACTTGGCTTGTGAGTATAAGCACTTTTTGCCTATTTGTAAAAAAAAAAAATGTGTCATGTTGACAGCATTAATTTTAAAAAAAAAAATCTTCCTCTGCAAACTGACAGATTTTGGAAAATGTCTTAAATTTTATGCTAAAATTTCACAAGTAAGGATTTATTTTAGGATACTATATTATTACCAGACTTTTATCCATTTTATTCAGAACAAATTGATTTAAACCCAACTCGGATTGGAAAAATAAAAGATGAGTTACTTACTATTCCGTTAGCCCTAGGATGTAAAAAGATACTGCACACGATGAAACAAAGAAAAGCCGCCATGCACAAACAAAATAATAGTTATTTTGAACTTCCATCATTGTTGCACAAAAAATTTCAGATTTTTACTTACCCATCATACATAGTATAGGGTAAGTCTTGTAATCGTTTTAAGAATCGGAAAAAAGGACGGATTTACACGTTTCAGACACTGGAGATTCAGAAAAACATTTTCAGAAAAAAAATTGCCGTCCTTCCGTGAATGTGTGTGTGTGTCTGTAAACGCTCTATCTCCCGAACAAACTGAGGTAGAGACTTGAAATTTGGTGTGTACTTAGTATGTAATAATGGGAAGAAGCCTTTTTAATATCAGTATCCTCTATTATCCGGAACTATTTTTTCGGACTCTCGAGATATTCATTCTGATAAAAGGTATATAAAAATTTTCGAAATAGCTTATTTTATGGAGTGAATATAAAAGACAATAGAAAAACATAAATTTTGAATAACGAATAAAGTCAGTCGGATTATTAGTTGCCAAAATATTTGTAATCATATTTCTCACACTCTTCGATTTTTCATGACCTTGTATTTCATTCACATTTCAATTCAAAGATATATTTTAATTGGAAATAAGACGCTTAATGCGAAACAGTAAACTGTTAGTTAATATGATTATCATTTTTGGAGTTATAAGGATGTTTATTTTACGCAATTCGGTGCTTTTCGATTACCCCGTTGTCCAAAAAACTATCGCCAAACTATAAGATTAAATGCCAATAATGGCTTATCGCAAATGTCACATTCACTTGACTTTAAACATGTTACACGTGTTTGTTGCGTCATCAAGTGATTTTTAATTCGACGTTTTATTTGCATTTTTATTAATCTTTTACTAATTTTTTTGTTCTTTCGTTATTTAAAATAAAAAGTATGCTAATTTGTATAATTTTGCGAGTAGTTTGGTTATTTATATAATTTGGCGACAGAATAATCAAGTAGTACCCGTATTCAGTAATTCAGTAATTCAGTAATAGAGCATTACTGTAATAAAATTATTTAAAGATACGTTTAAATTTTATTTTGGAGTTGCAATGCATTTTATAAATAGTTTACACATGTTTTATTTTCATATTTTCTATCCATGATGTGTAAGTATTACGGTGGTCCCCAACGACTAGTTTAAAAATGGTCAAGCAACCAGTCTGGACCACTTGAAATGAATTGACCCAACTGCAATAATTTAAGAAAAAGAAAAACAGAAAAAAATCACGAAAAAGAAACTGAAATTTTACATTTTAATACGCTAACAATTATCTTTTTCTTTAAGTAATACGAATTTGTGATGTCATAATTGCATTATTTATATCGATTGTTTGTCCTTTTAGGTAAAGATGATGGTAAAGGTACCGCCGCGGCGAGCGGCCCATCTTCGTCCGCAGCCCTTTATTCTTCTACTCTAGTCCGACTCTTTTGCGGAAACAAGATTTCGTAGGTCCCCAGCCACGTCCCGAGTGAAAGACTCTTTTGCGGAAGCAAGATACACTCTTTTGTAATGTTGTATCTAGAAAAACGTGCATTTTTACAAATTACTGTATAAAAACGAATAACAATAAATACACATCCGTTAGTATAATTAGTAGTTAATTGATACATTCTTTTATAATTTCAGAAGAAACTATGTTAGTAATTTTTATTTTACCAAAATTTTTTGCTTTGTATAACAGTTTAAATTATGAACTAACATAATAGATATTGAACTTTTTACCATGTAAAAGAACAAAAAATATTTGTATTTAAAAATTAATAAGTTTTATGTACCTTTTGCAAAAGTTTTTGCGGGAATTTTACTTTTTTTTCTTTTGATAAATTTAATTTTTATTCTGTAGGAATAATCTTATCACTTGCAAAATTAATAAATACAAACATATTAGTATATTATGTTACTACAATACCTACTACAATCTTTACCGAAATACTTAACAGGCAGAATTTTTTCTGTTTTCTTTGTTAATGTAACAAGCATTTTTCTACGGTTCTGCTCACGAAAAAAATAAGTTTTGCAATTCGAAATACAAATTTTACATTTAATTTCTACATTTTCTTGTATAATTTATTGAACTAATAGAGCAACTCCCATTAAAATCTGTTCAGTAGAACTTTTTAAAAAGCTAACCTTTCATATTATCCCTTTAACTGTCGCCCACAATACATTAACGGGAAGACTGCAGGTGAAATGAAAACCGCGACGATTAAAGTTTTAAGTGGACCTAATGATAAATTTTTACTAAGCAACGTAGAACGATGACTAAGCAATGTAGAACGATGACTAAGCAATGTAGAACGATGATACAAATAACGCGAATACTTTCCACCCAAAACTACCTAACTGACAATGTGTCTCATAAAAATCAGTTTAGCAGAACTTGAGTTATAAGCGAATGAATAAAGAATTTGCATTATGTATGGGGCATTCTCACAATCTTTTGACTTTCGGGAATACAAATCTGGTGAAATTAAACTTGCTAAAATAACATTTTAATCTCATAGAATAATGCCTTAATGATGGAAAATAACGAAAAAATGGTCAGCAGCGAAAATGTTTTTATTTAACCGAGGTTTAAGTTAAACTTGCGAGTTTAATTTTCCTTACTATTTTACCACTATAAATTTTTATTTTCTTTTAAATTTTTACTTATAATGAATTTGCATAGTACCCACAGGTCATTCAAATAAGAAATAATAAAATTGTAGTACTTTTAATATAGAATTTTTGTATAACATTGTCTTAAAGGGGTGTTAAGAAAAGGACGGTAAGGTAAAAAAAAGGGGGGGACGGTATAGGAAAAAAAGGACGAAATGGGAAAAAAAGGGACGGTAAGGATGGAACGATAAGGAAAATTACCACCTATTTTTAGGCAAATCATGTTAAGACTAAGTGATAGCCACAATGTTCATTGATTTTTAGAAACAGTTGTTAACATTGGATTAAATTAATTTTTTTTTATTTACCTCGAAAAGTGCAGGAATAAACCTTGGGGACGGTAAGACTACCAATAAAGCCAGGATCTTGAAATTGATATTTAAATGCTGATTTAAATTCTGCAGTAAATTTCCTGTCAAAGAATTTTCTTTCTCTATCATACGATAGAGAAAAGCATGAGAAAAAACTTGAAAAATATTCTGTGGCTGCATCTGAAGTGATTTTCTGTATAAATTTACCAAGAGGGACGGTAAGGATGAAAAATCCAGGGACTGAGTTCAAAAAATAATATCAACCTAAAAATGTGTGCAGGTTAATTTTTTGCTACATATTTATATAAAACAATTATCCCAGTTTAGGAAAAAAATTACATCGAATTACTTTTATTGAAACAATTTTATATAGACAGCTCCAAACTTCAAAATCAGTATCAGGGACACGGGACGGTATAGGAGTTTTCCTGGTATTTGGACCTCCAACATCGTCCAAAACTTATTTATCTCGTTAATATTTTTATGCAACCATGCAATGAGATGTTCCCCAGTATATTAAATAAAAAAAACACAAAAAATGGTATTAAAATAAAAATTATTATTCAGGGACATAAAAGGCAAAAGATTGTTAGAATGCCCCATATATATATATATAGAATATAGCACATTCTTACAAACCTAATCTTCCATAATCGGGCTCACCTAATTTTCAAACTTTCCGCCTTAGTACTATAAGTAAGCCATGCGCAATGATAACAATTTGTTATACAGGCTGAAGCAAAAGTCTTGCCCTGATTATAATAATCCATTACAAATTAACAGTTAGTATAATAACGTTACTTGTTGTATCATTGGATAGGTTAGTTTAAGAAGTATTTATGTGCAATAAATGGCACGATTGCTCCAATGGAGCGACTCAAGGGAGAAGGACTTTGTAAGGAAGATATTTGTGGCTGAAATGGCGACCATTCAAGAGAAAGCTCAATGTGTGCTTTGGTTTCACGAAATTAAATCGTCCATTAATGTTCTGCACACATTTCGACGTTGTTATGGATACAATCATCCAGATGCAAAATTAATAAAGCGATGGTATGACAGGTTTAAAGATGGGAGCAGCTTTACTGATCTGCCCAGAAGTGCCAAGCGTAGTGTGAGTGAAGCAATTGTTGAACGCGTTCGGCAATCATTTCAGCGGAGTTCTACTCAATCAACTCATGAACTTCAAATATCTGTTGCTAAAGCTAGTGTGTGTACTGTAACAGAAGATATGTTAAGAACGCTTGGCGGGAACAAGAATACTGCTTAGACATTCTCCGAGTTAACAAGGGGCCACTTGTTGGAATTTACTCAGATACATGGCCTTATAAAAATTTTATAGCAGTACTTACAATGTATCCAAACTAACATATTTCTAATTATGATAGTTTGAGCACAATAAATATTTATAATCAGGGCAAGACTTTTGGTTCTCCCTGCATTTTAAATTGTTCCCCCAAAATGCCTAAGAGAAAATTATTGCTATTGCCCTTCCAATTGAATTTGGATAAATAGCCCAGATTTTAACTTGTGGCTTGGGTCTAATTATAGATCATGAATGTGATTTATATCTCATTTTAACGTTTTACAGTTGATTATGATTGCAAAAATGCAGTTGAAAGAAAACAATCCCGATAGAACATCTATTGGTATGCAAAGGCGTTTACTGAAACTGAAAAGTACTGAAACAAAATGTTTTTTTTAAATCAACGAATGTGAAAATTCTATTTACGTATATTTCTGAAACTGTTAAAAATAATTTTCCATTATAAAATTTTTACAAAATATTTTGCTTCGAAAACTGTTTAAACTTGAAACTCTTAAAATCTGTAATTTTTCAGTCAACATTAACAGACTAATTATGTGTTTCAAATTTCCCAGTAATTGGGTAGGTAATTTAAGGTAATTATTCACCCAACTCTTTGACAGGTTTCGTGTCATTATTACTTAGACAAAGCTTTTCCTTTTGAAAGACTACATGCAAATAAAGTATACTTAGTGATTTTCATATATTTAATATGAGATTTTATGAAAACAAATGAAGATTTCGGGAATCAAAATTATTCTTATTCTAATATTATTCCAAACCAGCTAAGAGTTTTTAATTTCTGCTGTCTGAGAGAAAATCTTAATTGGGAAAAGTTCACTAAATGTCTAAACGAAATTTTCTTTAGTTTCGTCACGGAAGAGAAAAATATTTACAGTGGTGGGTACAAAATGAATATCATTTATCTTATTTTTGCGAGTTCAATATGTTAGAAGAACGAATTGGGCCATGCATGGATTTCAAAGTTATTATAGTTTTACAAAAGAAAGAAATAAAACACAATGTACATTGTCAATATTATTTTTTGCGTTTATAATTATGATTGTGAAATATCAGATTTTGGTTTAATTTAATGGAAAAAAAACGAAGTGTTATTTTAGCTATTCACAAATATACTCATTGCATCGTAAAAATTGAAGACATGCTTCATGAACTAGCAAGATAGTTTACGCAAACATATTTTAATCTTTTCCAAGTTACCCAGAATTCTAAAAGCAAGCCTTTATTTTTTGAAACGCAAGAAACCGATAAGTTTATGTGACTGTAAGAATAATTTCTGAAACAAAAGTCTTTTTTGCTACGCGTAATTATTTGTAATGTTTCCGAGTAATTTTTAAACCGTACTAAACAGTTTTCACAACCTGGTATCAGCATGTAATATCGAGTTTTCGGATGTTCTTAGTTTTAAACTAAAAATTTTCAGGTTCAACAGTCAATCATGCTAAATTAATAGCAATAACTTTAACATTGAAATTAATATTATTTATTTTACTGTTACATATATAAATTCTGTTGCACAAATATAAACGTTTACACAAAATTTAATTGCGAAAAGATGTAAATTAAAACTTTAAAAACTGTAAAAATAGGTTTACTCCACTGTTTACATATTTCGACTCTACCCGAGTCATTTTCAAAACAAATTAATAAAAATTTCAAAAATTGCACGATCTATGAAACGCCATCATTCAATATTTCACGTACTTTTTTATATTATGCACGTTATTATTTTTTTTTTATGTTTCTTGGATGTTTATTTTTATCTTCCTAACCATTGCGTAAATCGAGCCATAATTTTGGTAAGTTAATGATGCTGCATCGTTACATATTGATTTTTAGCATATTAAAATCTCTATGGTTTTTCTTATAATGGATGGATAGTATAGACTGGAGGGAAAATTTGTATTACTTTCATTGAAATTTATTTGGATGGTTTCTTCTTGACGTAATTTTGCTAGGGCTGTGGTTTTTCTATTCTATTCAATAGCAACTACATGCGCTTTTTTTTCTACACTTACATTTCGTGCTGGTCATACCAATATAGTAATTCTTTGGTCCATTTGCTCCAATAAATAGCATCATAACAATAATTAAATTAAAAGATAAAAAATAATAGAGCAGACGGATCAAAGAATTACTATATTGGTATGACCAGCAGGAAATTTAAGCATAGAAAAAAGGAGCATGTAGCTGATATTAAATATAAAAGAAAAACCATAACCTTACACAATTATATCAAGAAGAAGCCATCTAAATATATTTCAATGGAAATAAGATAATTTTACCTTCCAGTCCATACTATCCATCCGTTAAAAGAAAAACCATAGCGATTTTAATACGCTAAAATTCAATATGTAACGATGCAACAGCATTTAACTTACAAAAATATGACTCGAGTTACACAATGGTAAGGAAAATAAAAATAGACATACAAGAAAAATATAAAAAATAACTTGTATAATATGAAAGAGTACGGGAAAATTTGAATGATGGTGTCTTTTAGACCGTGCAATTTTAGAATATTTTTATTTGTTTGTTTTGAGGATGACTCTGGTAGAGTCAAAACATGTAAGTAGTCGAATAAACCTATATTAACTGACCTTAAAATTTTAACTCACATCTTTTAGCAATTAAAATCAGTATATTAGTACTAGGTGTTAATTATATGAAAACGTTTATTTAAAATTCCAATGCATCCAAAAAACCGATGTTTAATGATGATATCAGTTGCGAAATCTAATTAATACGTTAAATAACTACTCGAAAACATTTCCGCAAACTATAGGTAACATTTTAAAAAATGATGTAGAAATTCTTCATTAAATCGCAGTTTCTGACATTTATGAAGCTAAAGTAGCGCTTTTCGGAATTGCTTGTAACTAGGAAAATGTTATAATAATATGTTCGTAAGCTTTCTTGCTAGATCAAGAAATAATTACTTTTGTTTTACGTTGTATATCACTTTGATTAAAGTTAATCAACACAAAAACCCTTAACGGGTTAAAAGTTTGTGACGCAGCACTTTATCTTATTGCTATAAGAATTTTAAATATAGAACTTAAAAATAATGATATCAAATTTTAAGTGACGCTATGCTATTAATTAATGTATATATACATACATTTATATTATTTATTTCATCATTTTATTTTTGTTTTACTTATAATTGCATGTGTAATAATTATGTTAAATTTAAAATGATGTATAAAAATTTATTCATTGATGCTTTATCAATCACATCTTTCATAAATTCAAAATATGAGTTTTAAAAGATGTGAAATCAAAATTTAAGTGACGTCTTGATGTAGCTTTAAACAATTTGTTTTAAAATTCAATTTCAATTGTTTTCGGTTTAGCTAAATATATTTACACATGTAACCAAAACTTTCAATTTACCAATACACTGTTAAAAATACCACTCTCACTGAACCTATACAATGCACTGTAATGTATTTATAGGAAAAATTTGATTTATCTTTTGTGCCACACTATCCAAAAACAAAAGTAAAATTTATGTAAATGATTTTTGTGCTTCATGTTATCCATTTGCATACATTTCGTTTAGTTTGGATACAATGACGCACAAAAATCATTTACATAAATTTCACTTTTGATTTTGGATAGCGTGACACAAAAGATAAATCAAATTTTTCATATAAATACATTACAGTGCATTGTATAGGTTCAGTGAGAGTGATATTTTTAACAGTGTATTGGTAAATTAAAAGTTTTGGTTACATGTGTAAATATATTTAGCCAAACCGAAAACAATTGAAATTGAATTTTAAAACAAATCGTTTAAAGCTACATCAAGGCGTCACTTAAATTTTGATGTCATATCTTTTAAAACTCATATTTTGAATTTATGAAAGATGTGATTGATAAAGCATCAATGAATAAATTTTTATACATCCTTTTAAATTTAACATAATTATTACACATGCAATTATAAGTAAAACAAAAATAAAATGATGAAATAAATAATATAAATGTATGTATATATACATTAATTAATAGCATAGCGTCACTTAAAATTTGATATCATTATTTTTAAGTACCATATTTAAAATTCTTATAGCAATAAGATAAAGTGCTACGCCACAAACTTTTAACCTGTTAAGTGTTTTTTGTGTTGATATCACTGCTTTTTTTAGGTTAATAATAGAAAGATAAAAAAAAAAGAATTAAAGACCAATGGTATGAACTCATAATCGTTTTTTTCCATTCACCTTTAACCCCCCGTCTACCAGACGAGTCCATTGGACCCGACAAGTACATACAAAATATTCATTCAAACCAGAAATTTCTTTAAAATAAACTAAGTATATAAACCAGACAAAAATAAGGTAAATAAATAAGTTAAATAGTTTTAAATAAAAATTCTGGTGTAGAACGTTTTATTAAAACTTGAATAAAATTCCCGGTAGATCTAGGGTTAATTCTCCCCCCCCCCCTTCTCTCTTAAAAAAGCATACCTGTTTACAAAATGAAATTTTTTTTATTGTTTGTTTCATAGATATAAAGCTTTGTTAAATTTTGCTACGTAAAATGTTTACTTCTTTAACCCATTAACCGCCAAAACTATAAGGGGTTAAAATTTTTTTATACAAATGGTATTGGTTATTCATTTGAACATATATAACATTAATTTATAGTGGAAATAACAAAATTTGTGTTAGCTTACGAAAAATGGAGTGTTGCGTTCACGCAACGTCAGCGGAATAAGAGTACTGATGTTTATTGAGCTCAATTGAGCATCAGCAGGATTTTCTTGCATAAATGGGCACTGTAAGATTTTTCTTACCTTTGTTACAATTTAGACAGCAAGCAATCACTTTAATGTAATTAATTTATTATTAAAATTAATTTTTTTATTTTTTCAAATTACTGATCTTATTCAGAAAACAGTTTCAAATATCAAAATATTCGCTACACTTATGATGTAAATCAACATCACAAATGTACTGAAGCAATAAATATTCTGGCTATGGCATTGTTTACAATGCAGTCTTCCGCTGTCATTGGACTTGACAATTAACCCTTTCAGGGGCAGTAGTATGTTTATGAAGCCAATTAATTTTATTTCCCAAATGCCACAATGGCACCAGAATTGTGATAAAGTAATTGTCCTTTATTATGTAATTGTTCGTAAATACCGGTGTCATTCATTCATTTCAACATTTTAGAAATTTTAATTGCATTGCCCCGGAAAGGGTTAAATTTCCGCGATCTGTCTGTAATGGCTTTTGCATGGAGAACTTACTATGCCTTCTTTTGGCTGATTTGTTTATGGCAAACTCTTTACTTTCAAAGGGTGTTTGCAAAAGGTACAATGCAACTTCATGTCTGAAATCTGAGTGACAGTATTTATTTTCGAACATAATCTTTATACATTCTCGCATTGGTCAAGATTTTATTTTTTCTTCATTTTTTTTGGTGAGTCATAATCAATTTTTCTACCTTTATCCTCTCCAAATCTCCAGTTTGTTTTATTTGTATGTGTGATTTGCACTACTTTTAGAGGGTACAAACTTCTTTTCCACGCACGTTTCAATTTCGCCAGCAGTATCGAAAAGGTGAAATATCATTATCACTTTTTGATATATTATTTCCTTCTTCATCAATAATTTCTGCTATTTCTGATGAAATAATGATATATTTGTTTCGTTCCCGTCATAATTATATGAATCTTTATTAAAAATTCTTTGAAGATCTTCGAAGAACGTAAGATATGTATTTGAAGCATTTCTGTGAGCACAGAATAAGAAAAAAAATCCACAGAGTCGAACGATACGAGTGAGTACTGGAACTACCTCTTTTCCGCTGACGTTGCGTAAACGCAACACCTATTGTCTCTTCCTCCCCCATTAAAACGAAAGCAACTGATTCGTTGAATGTTCTGATGTACTTTGACCTTGTCTAAAAATAGATTTACTCTAAAGCTTACGTTTGTCTAACTATATTTCTTCTGCGAAAAAGACAACGGGAAAGTTTTCGTTTAAAAATGCTTTAAGTTTCGAACTTGTTATTAAATAGAAAAAAAATGTTGAAAGAAAATATTTTTCTATTGAATTAGTAACCATAATATACCCTACTCAAAAATTACTATTAATATAAAATTCATTTGATAGCTAATTTTTTATACGCATTTATTTTGACTGTTGCGTGAACGCAACACCAGCGGTTAATGGGTTAAGAAGAATATCAAGAAATATCATTCTTTAAACCTTTTTATTTAAAATACAATAATTGCTCACTAATAAAACTAAATAAATCTATCTAAATCAAATTCTAACCTACAATTTTTTGCTTAATAATTGAGTATCCATTTTCATTGAGCAACAGTTCGAATGTGCAATCAAATGTGCGAAAACTTCAATCTTCCACAGCATCAAATGGAATTTAACTCTAAGAAAAATTTGCCAAAGTGAACTGGTAACATTGAATCGCCAAGACCTCGCCAAAATGTAATCTCGTTGATATCATGATAAAGCAACGATAAATGACTAAATCTCTTAAATATAATTGCTGTTCATAAAATATATTGAAGCTTGGTACAAATCTGAATTTTCGAGACCCAAATTAAATTTTTTGGGGCCTATTTACCAGTATTTAACCCCTTAATTCTCGCTCCCGTCATATTCACGGGCTGTGTCTTTTACTCAAATTGTTTGATTCCCACCAGTTTTATAAAATAGTGAAATTGACTAAATTTTAGTATCATTTTACCTGTCATTAAGTAAAGTGAATATTTCTTTTCATAAAAGTGGTGCCAATAAGCAATTTGAATATTTAAACCGTAATTTAATTCGAGCGTTAAGGGGTTAAGGGTGTTCTCAAATCCAAAAGGGCAACTTTCTGACATAGTTTTAATTTATTTTCGTTCGAAAATGCATGAAACTAGGTGGTGGTGTTGTTCAGAAACTATGTAATTGAGCTGTTTTTTCCATTTTTTAGCAAACGCAATAGATCTTTCAGAAAATAATGTCAAAGTGGGCGTTTTGAACCGAATTTCCGCGCCAAGGAAGAAATATACTCAAGAGCTGCGGAAAAACGTGTTTGTCACGTGATCAAAATTCCTTATAACTCAATAGGTAATTGAAGGATCAAAAAATGGGAAATACAGTTCAATTCCAAATCGCTTCCATGGCCAGGCTTTCTAATTTTATACCTTTCCGTTAAAAAAGTAATTTGTAAATGTGTCAAAACTTTTTGCGCTTGTTGAGCAGAGCAGTTAAGAACAGCGTTAAAATTGCAGATGCAGTTGAGAGGCGTTATATGGAATAACATCTTTACATTTGAAAGACAGATGGCAGCACCACCAAACACTAATTTCAATAATTCAGAAATGTAAACGGAATTGATTTTACTAGATTACGTTTGTAATCTTCAGTACCGTTTTTTAAAGAGAAATATTAATTAGTAATACTTCTTATGTTTGTAAAAAAAAAAAAAAAAACATGAACTTGAGCATTTATTCATTATTTTTTTACGCATAGAGAGAGTTTAAAGTATGAATTTAATGAAAAGTAAAAGAGAAAAATGTACGCATTTTTATTTGTTCAATCGACATTTTCCTTTTATTTACAATTTTTTACACATAAAAATTCGTATTTTCCTGAGCGAAACGGATTGAAATACGATACATATAAATTTACTATAGAATTTAATTTTTTTTTCAATTATCCTAAAAATTTAAAAATATATATGATTTTTAAAAATTTACTTTTTTTAAATTTTGGATGTGTGACATTTTTTTTTTAAAATCTCGTAGTCTTCCATTTACAGTTAGAATAATGGCATGTATTTTTATTTTTATTATTATTAAAAACGTAATGGTAGAATAACGGCCTGTTTTTTTTTTTTTTTTTTTTTTTTTTTTTTTTTTTTTTTTTTTTGTTATAAGGGTAACGGAAAAACTAAAAACGCATAATTTAAATTTATTTACCGTAGAAAAACAGAAATTCATTTGTGTTAAAAATTGTAAATAGAAAGAAATTGTTGTAGGCTGAACAAATACAATTTTCGATTTTAAAATATTCTTTTTTCCGTCTTATGTAAAAATTGGCTTTCGGCGGGCCTTAAAAACCTTTCCGTTTCCGCGTTAGGTAGATACCGGCTTACGGAGCACGTCTTACTGTTATTTTCAATGGATTCGCCGGAACTTGAAAGACTTTCTGCGGTAGGCAAATATCGGGCTTACACAGAGTTCGCCTTAGACAGATCTTACATTATTTTTATTGTTTGAAAAATTGTCACGAAATATGTGAAAGTCTTAAAGAAAAAAATCAAAATCAAAAAATGCATTCTTATAGAAACATAGAAACAAATTTACTTTATTAACTGACTTAAAAAGGATTTAAAAAAAAATGCTTACTGCTTCAAAGAGGGCAGACCTCACAACATACGTATTGCAAGACCAGCGCTTAACCGACTGAGCTACAGAAGGTACGGAAACATTCCCCTAAAAGTTGAACAGAAGAAATTATGCGCACGAATACGAAGGCGCAATTTCGGTGAAATTCCGATAAATGGCGGAAAAATATAGTCCGATTTTTCATGCTTATTATATAACGAATAAGAGTCTTCCAGGAAACAGATATGGTCTCATTCGGTTCATCTAGAATAGATTCATATTATATATCAATTTTAATAAGATCGTCCATGTCATTTTCGGAGGGAAAAAATGTGAAATAAGAAGAAAACTAGAGCTTTTCAGGAAACAGCTGTTATCTTATTCCCTTCACATAAAACAGATTCATATTATATATCAATTTAAAGAAAATCGCCCGAGCCGTTTTCCAGATTTTGACTTTAGGAACGTCTTCCATCGCTTTCGCTTTAAAAATGGCTATTTAGATATCAAAATACACTGCACGTAGAAATGTAAAAATTTCAGAACAGAATTAGATTGCAGATATAAGACTGTTCTAAAAAAATCAGAATAATAAAAGTTATATTTGCTGAGTTATTGAAAGGCGGCTTTTCGGGTTTTCTTTGAAGTCGAGTTAGTTGTATATATGAGTTCCGCCATCTACGAATTCTGCAATACGATACGATACGATTTTAGGCTTAAGGCTGCGTCACTGGAATACTACCGTCTTCCATGATATATGTATAAGTGAGAATGATGGATTGTGATATAACTTAAAAAATGAATTTTAATCAATACAAGTAATATTTGCATCGTTTTATCGTTAAACCAATAGGCGGCGATCATACATATGTACCAAACACATAATCTGTCTACAAAGATTTTTTCACAGTGAACGGAAGTTTCAAAAACACAGTTTTGATAAAAGCGCAATCAAAGTTTAAAAAACAACGTGTAACATGTGTCAAAGAAATCATTTTCCATTTTCAGTGTACTAATTCAGCGGACATTAATTTAAATTTTTCTATATTGTATCATTCAATTCCAATTTACGTTGTTTTATTGTTATCCACAAATTTATTATTTAACCATAACGAAATAATTTCTTGTATATGTGTAACAATTTTCTTTTATTAATTGTTACCTTTAATTACATAAATTATTTTAATTTAAGAAAGTATCAGAAATTATTCAAAATCTAAAACGATCATTTTAAAATATTAATTGCATCTTTTTATTTTGGCTTAAACAAACAGTTCAGGAGGATCCTGGTATAAAAAAAAAAATCAATAGTTAGTCTAAAACCTTATAAGTATTTATTAACTGCCAACATCGCTTTGCTTAGCAATAAAAAAAAAACAGTTTTTACAGGATTTTGTTTACTTTGCGGTCGTCAGTCAAAACGTCAATGCATCTGCCAAACTTCAAACTTTTAACGGATTTTACCAAAATGGTGTTTTCTGAACTTGTGGTGTTTGCAATAATGTTAGTAATTATGATATAGACTAAAAATATGAAATGAACATACATGAGAAAGGCTTATTAAAAATAATTTATTTACTATTTAACTAGATATTTATTAATTTGTAAAAATATTATATGCGCTTTGAATTTACGATAATTTATTATACTTTCTTACATTCTTATATTTTACGTAATTTAAGATAACAACAACAACAAACAAAAGATTGCGACAGTTATACAGGAAATTATGTGAGTAATGGTTATATAGAAAATTTGTCTGATTCACTTAGCGGTTCAAAAAACACTATTTTAATAAAAGGAGTTAAAATTTTAGTAGATGTATGACGCTTCGGTAGACAACGCAAACAAAATCCGGTTTACTTACTTGAAGAACAAATTAATTTTTTCTTTATAATTACTGTTTCTCTGATTCAGCATTCGTCACGATTCAGGAAGCTTTCTGTGATAGAAATTAAGAATTATATTCGTGTTTTGAGCTTACTTTAATTTCATGGACTTTATAAGGATCTTAATTATAGTTTATATAATTTAATTGTAATTTTCCATTAAAAAAAAGTGTTTAATATTTTTTAAAATCTATCTTAATTTAATGGGCATCTCATGTTAACCCTTACGGGTGCGCTTCCTTTTAATTTTAAGGAAAAAATTACTTTTACGTTAATAATCATAACAGTAGTTATCCAGATAGATTTACTGAAGTTTAACCAGTAACCAGTTCAATATTTTTCAAATAAACTTTCAATAAATACCTATTTATGTTATTGCAAAATTTATATTTTCAACCCATTTCTAAACGAAATATATTTAAAAAATAATAATTACAGAACAAAAATACAGATGATATGTGTAAATATAAATTTATGATCAAGAATTGGCCATTTGTAAGCAGAATTGTCAACTAGATTGAAATATACCGGATCATCCATAATTTAAGACTTGAAAACACGATGCCCGTACGTAGCACGGGCAAATCACACTGGGCGAAAATACGTTGGCAGTAAAAGATAGGGCAAAACTGGTAAGCTGTTAAGGAATATGTCATCATCTGAAATATAAATAATGTAGTTTTCCTGCGGACTATTCAACTCATATTCATATGCAATAGGATAAGGACGAGTTTTCCAGGAGTTTGGAAATTATAATATTACAATTTATTTAACAGATATTACAACTTTCTAATATTTTTTTATACACTTTATCACACAGGACACGTTCTGAAAAGTAACCTGCATTTTAAATTTCAAGAGTGAAATATATGTTTGAAATAAAAGAATAGCCAACGGTGCAAAAAGAATAAAAAAAAAAAAAAAAACTTTTATTTTTATTAATGCTAAAACAAAAATTAAGTCATAATAAAAAATGCAAAGACATATACTACCATTACTACATGTAGATAGTAAAAAATTTATTTTTAAGACAAAATAGTACTCAATGAAAAGAGATATACTCCAGACCCGAACGGTTTAAATTGGATGAAGCATTAAAGATTTTTTTTTATATAAATATTTAACACTACAATTGTTTAACCCGTTCACGGGAATTCATGAATTTAATTCTAAAATCCAAATTAAAAATAAATATTCGATATAGTAAAACATTTTTCTACTACTGCGCATTTTTTAAATGGAATTTAATTTATCATGTTACTATGGCAGCAGACGATAAAACGATATCTTTGGAATAAGTGAATAAATAGAATAAAAAGTTTTGTTGATGTTTGTGATAAAATATTCGCCTTTATTTAAAAGAAAAATTGCAATAATTAAGCGCAAATAAATAATCTCTAATTATTTGCATGTGAGGTAAAAGAATTATCGTAATACCCACTGGAGCTTTTTAGTATTGCAGCGTGGCGTACTTAATATGTATATCTCTAATTATTTGCATATGAGGTAAAAGAATAATCGTAATTCTCGCTACAGATTTTTAGTATTGCAGCGTGGCGTACGTAATATGTATATCTCACATTGGTTAAAGAACTCGCGCGATTACGGGTTGAACATAAAAAAAGGATTTTATTGGGAATTTTCAATTGTTGGCAGCTGCTATAACGAAATAGGAAATTGCTGTTAAATTGGTGGTTTTTTATTAATTAAAAGTTAACTATAAATTATTTCGATTCCAAATTGCTTTAGTTGCCTCGGCCGTCTTTTAATATACATGTATATGTACACATTTCACAATTCTGGCTTCCAAACTGTGGATTTGTATAGCATTACAGACAGACAAATTTTAATTTTTATATATTACGTGCACTGTAAAAAAAAAAAAAAAAAAACGGGCTAAAAAACGGAAATACTACTGGCAATCTAGACGCCAGTACTATTTCCGTTTTTTTACGAGAATTTTTACGCATAAATTACAGAAAAATTTCGTAGTATTTCGGTTTTTTTTTTCAGTGTAACGCTTTTTGAAATCTAAAATAAATAAATAAAATATGCTTTTAAAAATAAGTGAATATTAATGCAGCGTTTATTTATATAGATGTTATAATCAAGTAATTGTAAATATACCTCGCTTTAAGTTTTTGAATGGGTTTCAGTTAACTATTACAAATTTGAAATATAAAATCCTGTTTTTACAAAATCGAAACTCTTCTTTACAAATATAAATATTGCAAGAATCATATTTTCTACCGTATCTGAATAATATATAAGGCACAGCATGCAGAAAAGGAAATCGCAACTGAAGACATTATACATCTGCGATTTCAAAGTACGATAGCAAACACATGCTTTAAGATCATATAATTTTCAATAAAAATAGTCTCTTCATTCTATGCAAACATACTTTGTCGAATAAAGTTCTATGCCGTTTATCATTCTGCTATAAATTTTAAAATATCTACCGAAATATTAATCTTGACGTTGTGGTTTTCTTGCAAATAATGTGACATACGTTTGAAGATAGAATATTTAATGTGTTTGTTGTATTCAAATAAAATATTTTTTTAAAAATCGTATCCAACCGTGATATGCGTTATAAATGCATCTAAGAGTGTTTAAAAAAAATTAAGTATCCATAAATACAGTAGAACCCGGTTAAGACGCATTTCAAGGAAACGGACAAAATTCGCGTATTAAGTGGGATCGCGTATTAAACGTGATTTGTATAATGTTGTAGAAATTGGACTTATTTACACATTTAATAGTATCTAATTTACACAACTAAATGAACTTTATAGCTCTCATTTATATGTTTACGGTCAAAAATTTTGTCTTTTACGTAGATTTAGATTAAAACTTAATTGTATTCCACTTCAAATCATTTTTTTATAGGACCGACTGAGATAATAACGGGAAATAAATATAGATTCCAACATGGCTTTATTAATACGTTGCAACCAAAAATAAAACAACAAAAGTAATTTACTCACTAGACTAAATTTTATAACAGAAAGAAAAAAATATTAAACCTTTGAATCACAACCAAGTTTTTAAAATCACATTTAGTACGTGTAATAATGAGTATCGTTCTAATCTGTCCTTCTTTTTACTATCAGAGAAATTATGCTTCTATATCTTTGTGTAAAAATATTGTTAGCATCGCAAAAGAAAACACAAAATAATTATCCTACCGCAATCGTATTTGTTTAACGTTTACGAGTTCTATTTTTTGTTGCCTATAATATGCATTATAAAACATAGTGCTATATAACGCACATTTAAAACTTCACTAATAACAGGTATGATCATCTATAATCATACTATTTTTTATGATGTATCTGAGTAACCTGAATTCATCTATCTCTCTATAATACCGTCAAAGAAGAATTGCAGTTTTGCTAATTTAGCCTAGGTGATTGTCTTATTCAAATATCTGCCACTATTTCCGATTAGTCATTTTCGCCTTAATTAATCTGTTATTAAATAAAGTAAATGATACTATTCGGAAACAGTGTTTATTATCTGAATTTAAAAAAAAAATCCACTAAAAATGTCCGCTCGATTTGAGAGAAGGAATTCGCATCTTGATCAATGAATTCGCTTCTTAAGCGTGATCGCGTAATAACCGTTCCCGTTTTAAATGTGATAATTTTGCATTTGCCTTATCGGCGATGTTCAAGGGATTGGAAAAAATCCGCTTATTAAGCGGGACGCGTATGAACTGTGAGCGTCTTAACCGGGTTCGACTGTAATATGTATATAGAATTATTTAAATAAAATATATTGACTTCAGCACAATAGAAATTAACCTTAGGTATAATAAATAAAAAATAAATAAAAATAACTGGAATGATGTATTTGATTTTTAATCTTAACTAAACATGATCATATTTAGTAGAAATTTTTCATTTATCTTAAAATAGACATTACATAAAAACACACTAATTTAAGAAAATAAAATAGAAAAAAGACACTACTACTATTTCACTGAATGTAATAGCAATGCTGAGGTATTTCCTTTTTTTAATAAAACGAAATTGTGAAATCATAATTGCTCTATTCGCTTGAGTGTACATGCTTTTCGATACCAGTCAAACTTCAATTTTTTCTTCAATTCAAATTAAATGAGAAAGTTTATAAAATAACTGAAATTACAGAAGTATAGAATGAAAAAACATTTGGATAATTTTAGTTGTTCTTAATGCAATTTTCGGCGTTGAAATGAAAAATCACAACTAAATGGTATATGATATGCAATTTGTTTTTACAAACTTCACTTTTATGATATGTAAGTGATATGACAATCTGCTTAATAGAATTACGACACATAATGGAAAAAAATTGTTTTTGAAGCACTATAATTTTACCCCACAAAACTAAACGTGTATAATCTTACCCATTCTATTCGAAACATTTATGTCGCATATTTTGAAAAAACGTTTGAGTATCTGTGCACGCGATGAGCACAAAATTTATTATGTTTGCATATATAATTTAATAACATCGGTCAAAGGTAACGATTAGCATTTTTAAAGTAATTCAATGGTATGGAGAGGGTAGGAGCAGAATATCACCGTGTTATTATTATTATTATTATTATTATTTATTATTATATATTTTTTTGCTAGTCTCATGTTAATGATTATAAGTCAAAAAAGCTTTCTCTTTGACAAATCGTTCTCAGCTTTATAACATTTACTGTTTCGCATTTTCCACAAATTTCTAACCCTGTTTTACAACATATGGTAGTGTAATACCAAAGTGAAGTCCGTCAACTCTCCAACCTATCTGAACATTCTGAATTAACCCCAATGAATAATTAATGTACAAATATGCACGCGAAATAAATCGTTCTAATACTTTAACCACTTTGTGTACGATCGCTCGATACATGGCCCAACTCATCTGTGTTCAGATGCAGAAAATTGGCATAGGACATGCAATTCAATATTTCAGTTTATGCAATTCATAACTCGGTCAATTTAGATGTTAGATGAATGGGACTTTTTAGTCTTGTGTGTTAGTGTAGTAGGAAATGTTTTGCTAAATAACACTTATAGGACGGGAGGCCGTATAAATTTACCATCATGTTAATGATTATAACTCAAGAAGGCTTTTTCGTTGCCCAACCTTTCTCAGATTTAGCACATTTACTGTTTCATATATTCATAAAATTTTTGACCCTGTTTTATGACATATGGTTAGTGTAATACACAAAGTGAAGTCCGCAAACTGTTCAATCTATCTGAACATTTTGAATTAATCGTACATATGCATTCCGTCTTGTCTGTGACGACTGAACTCAGTTCGGGCAACGTAAATCCGCCAATTTTGTAATGCCCGATCTGAGTTCGGGCAAGAGAAAAATCGGTTTTTTCAATTCCGTGAAATCACCATTCCACCAACGGAAAAAAACACTGCTTCAACCACACAATGTTTCCCTTGTTGTCTTAAAACAGGTGAAAAGAGAAAGAGGATACGACGCAAGACTCGAGTTTATTGTAGGGGAGAGTGGGGATGAAAGGGACATATTGTCTTTATAAGCTTATAAAATAATGACATTAAAAGATATCATTATCATTGATTGCGCCTAATTCTCGTCTAAAACCTTTGCTTTAATAGTAGTAAAACTTCTTATCCCCAAATACAGTAATTTAAAAATTGTACGCATTTTTATAAATTGGGAGAAATGTCCCTTTTAACCCCATTGTGGGGGATGAAAGGGACACTGTGCGTGGTTGAAAGGGGCACACATAAATAAAACAATTTTATGAACATTTTTTTCTTTTTATTTGCGATTACATTATACAAAAAGAAAAGATAATAATACACAAATAAAAATAAAATATATTGCTACATATGATACAATGAAAATAAGAAAAATAACTTGTTTAGGTCTACTTGACAAAAAACATCTTTAAATCAAAAATTTTAAGAAAGATTTAGCTCTATCTCTCTCATCACTATTTACGGATTTAGGTAACTTCCTTACAATATCCGCGTCATTCATGTCAACAGTATCAGTAAAAACAAAGTGGTTTTAATCCTTTTTTTCTGAAAAAATGTACTTCGAATTCATTACGAGTACTTTTCAGGAGTTTGTGGATGAAGTGCGACAGGAATGTTACCATAATTATTCCATTACCTTTTGCAAATTTTATTGCCTTTATATTTGTATTGCTTTCATGATCATCAAATAAGAGAAGAGTAGGATCAGTTTTGGAACAACTAGAATATGAAGCTAATGCACAATTGCTTAAAAAAAAGTCTGCGGCTATCCGCCAACTTTGATGATCAAGTCCAAACCTCTGGGATGGGACAGCTTCGAGCATGAACTCTTTGTAATTCTTCCTTGGAAAAACGAATGTTGAACAGAGTCACCTGATGCTGTGACAAGTTTACCACTTTAAGCTGATGTTACGTCAGAAAATTGCTTTCAGCATGTTTTGCTACTATATGTGGTGGTTTGTGCTCTGTCATTAAACATGTTTAATAACAGTTATGTATTATATTCTGTGTGAATTTTTAGAGATTCATAACTAACTAAAGGTGTTTAAAAAATATCAACATTAGCTTTGTTGAAACTTGTACTTCTTGTTAAACTAATGGCTATGCGTTTTTGTAAGAGAAAATAATGAATTTTGTTGATTAAATCTTGGAACCAATCATTTAAAGCTTGCTTGTTTGTTTCCCATTACAGGGACATATTTCGAAAATTCAAAGAAATTGAATTCTCACTAAGAGACACTCCTTTGTTCTCTTCTTCAGCACACATCATTGCTTCTTCAGTAAATTGGATTTTTCGAAAATTTCCTTTTATATTTTCGAAGCATATTGACTGTTTGATGATTTTTGGAAAATGAAAAATACAAAAATTGTAGGTATATGTTATTGTAATATTTGTATATTTTTGTTCTACACAGTGATGCATTCATTCTTTCTACATAAAAAACTAAAACGATAACTTAACTTTTACAAAACAAAAAAAAATATTTTGTTTAAATAATAATAAAACACGAGGGGTTGAAAGGGACATGTCCCTTTCAACGCCTCAGTTACTGTCCCTTTCAACCCCATTCCCACCTAGCTAAATAAAAAATGTATTCATGCATGACGGTATTTTAGGTAACAAAATATACCTGTGTTCATATAAAGTGCCTACTTTATAGTGCTGAATAACATAAATATTATAATGCTAAACACAATATTATTTTTTTACAAACAAAAAGAAAAGCAAGATCAGAATTTACTTTTTTATATCAAAAAAAGTTTTGCTTTCACCACCTGCAACGCTATAATTGCTAACGTCAGTTTTAAGGATTATTAAGACAGAACAAGTATCGCCATCGATTGAGCCAAAATTGAAAATTTTGATTTTCATTTTGAATGCATTTTAATTTCGTCCTCGAATTTTGAGTGTCCCTTTCATCTTCAGTCTCCCCTAAAGACTGTGATGTAGGCTTGTGTGCCGTGCCATGTTTTTGTATATTCCATATTGAAAAGGGTTTGTGAAATTCAAATAATCTGAGGGACATGGAAATCATGACAGTTGATATAAACAATGATGTTGTTGTATTAGTTTATTATATTTATCTTTAAAATTATGTCATTTGATTTATTTTGCTATAATTTTAGCAAATAATTACTGTAATCCATTAATATTTCTCATATATGTGAAAATATTGAATATAGTAGTCATTTCGTTTAAAATTTAGTTTTTTGTTTTAAATAATCTATTTCTAACATTTTGATGATAATAACGAACAAAATTAAAGAGAAATTTTTCCGCTTTTGGGACTTTTTTCTCAAAATATATTCCACAGGCAGGGGATTAATCAGAGATTTAAACTGTCCTCTAAAAATCATTTCAAACTTTATGCTCCAGAAAACAGAAAATCTCCTAAAACTTCTACTACTGTGTATATAATCAGAGAACAGGAGTTATCTTAAAGTTGTTTATATATATATAGGGTGTCCACTCTCAACGGTGTCCAAAGGCTAATTTTTAAACAGTTAGTCATAGTTATACAGTTAAAATTATAAATATTTTTCAGATGAATTAAAACATTATTTTAAAAGTCGTTTTTATCAATAAAACCTTTTATTAGAAAATTACGGAATTTAAAATTTATGCGACTGTTGCTTTTCGTCATTTCAATTAACAAAAATTCTGTTATTTTTTAAATATAAGTTATAATTGTGGGAATGAAAATAGATTTCAATTTAACATTGTAATGACTCGTATTTATCAGCAAAAAAGAAGCTTGAAATTTAAACAGCTATTACTCGGTGCGTTTTTCCGTAGAAGAATTGGACTATTTTTGTCTTCTTAGAGTAATAGGATATTTTTACGAAATATAATTTGTGGGATTGAGGGACCGTATAAAAATATGAATTTCGGAATACAAAAAACGTTTTTATCGACCCAGATAGGTTTTAAAATACTTTTTTACCTCTTTTAAATATTTTTGTAATTAAAATTATATGTCCATGCCTAATGGTTTAGGAATTAGCCATTAGACACCGTAGAGAGTGGATACCCTGTATAATGGGAACTAACATGTCTTTGTAACTGTTGTACAATGACCAGTGAAAAATATAATTGTCGTATATTTAATCCTGAAAATTCAAAATTATCACATAGCAGAAAAGCAAAAAACGCAGCTTTACTAGCGAAAGCGGTAGACAGTATAATATATTTGATTAAGGGGTCAGGTACCTTTGAAAGTGTCCAAAATCATTTTTTATATAATAGCTAATATTAAAACTTGATTCTTTAGAACTAAAACAAACCCGATGCAAAAACGCGTTTTAAAAGGGAAGTTATGCCTTAAAGAATATGAATTCTCTTTTTATGAATAAGGAATAATTTGATCTTTAATGTCAATTTAAAAAAAAAAAAAAAAACGTGATTTCGGTCAATGCGCATATGATTTTTAAGAAATGGTAGGATAGATTTTCATAATATTTTCTCTGAAAGTATAAACCTTAGAGATACACAAAGGGACATACTATCTATGAAGTAAGAAATTAAGAAATTGTGACTATCTTTATATATAAAAAAATAAAATTCAGAGATTTGTTTTGCTTCGATTCCGAACCCCCGTAAACTAATAATTATAATATTTCTATTGTAGGGTATTTTAAAACCGTATTATATCTGTAATAAAAAAAATAAGGCTCACTGTTACAATTCAATTATGAGAAATACTGTGCGTAAGGCATATAAAGTGGGTTCATTTATTAGTTAATAAAAAAGAATAATAAAGCAACACGCTTTCATTAAAATTCACTGAAATGTGGAAAATATAAACTGAAGAGCCAAAACATTATGACCACCTACCAATACCATCGTGGTCTACCTTTAGCCCACAAAGCAGCTGCAACTCGCCTTGGCATGTATGTCACAAATCTTTGGTAGATGGCAGGAAACAGATTGCACCAGATGTTTAATCAGCGGTCATGCTAATCCGGGATATTCCGACATGATGTTTTTTGAGCTCTGAGCTGCTGTTCCATGACATCCCATATGAGATCTATCGGACTGAGATCCGGTGTTTGGTGACCAATGCATTAAATGGAATTCAAAATTATGTCCCTGGAACCACTCCAGCACAATTCGAGACTTATGAGATGGAGCGTTGTCCTACTGGTGGACTCCATTTCCAGTTGAAAAGACAGACGTCATGTAAAGGTGCAACTGGTGCACAATGGTGTTCAGATACTCCCCAGTTTTCATGGTCTGTTTTACCACAACCACGAGTTCCAGACACGCCCGTGAGAACATCCCCCAAATCATAATACAGCCACCATCGGCGTGTATATGACATGCTGGACATTGAGGGAGCAGCCGTTCGCCTGGAAAACGGCATACCCTGACGCTGACATTAACGTAATAAATGACAAATCATGATTAATCTTACTAGCCAACTATATTTCACTGAACCATGGCATAGTGACGATGTTACCGGGCACTGTTTAAGCGTAGTTGGCGGTGACGCTTAGTCAACAGAGGCACATGAGTGGGATGTCTGCTGCGTAGTCCCGTTTCCAACAGTGCCCGCTGAACTATGTGCTCCGAAATAATTCTACTTAGACCTGCATTGCATTAGGCTATCAGATAAGCCACTGTCTGGCGCCAATTTTGCTTTACTGAGCCGGACAATCTCCGACGTCCTTTTCTTTAACAACGCTTGGACGTTCAACGCCATGGCGTCTACTGCTGGTTTCACCTCCATTCATCCACTTTCCATTAGTACTAACAACGGCAGGTCGCGAACAACCCATGGGGCGTACAGTTTCGGAATTACTCGTTCCGAGCCTTCAGGTCATTACAACTGGCCCTTTATCAAAGCCGCTTAGATTCGCAGCTTCTCCCATCGCACACAGAAGTAACCGCCATAATGATTCCTCAGACTACCCAGCAGAAGTTAAATACCATTCCCATTTGATCATGTGCCTTCCACGTCATCCAGGCGAGTTCATTGCCGAATGTGGGGAAGGTCATCATGTTTTGGCTCATCGGTGTTTATTTCTTTTAAATGCACTTGCAAATTTCGCCAAAATTTGGCTATATTGGTAACCCTACCATCAGTAATTTCCAACAAATACTCATTGTTGAAGCTTATATTGATTTTTCGTAAATTAATCAAATTATAATTGAGTAACCATTACATTTATGTTTAATGCGATAATGTTGATTTAAAAAAGTCCTTCCGGCCAGTGCCGGGAGGAAGAGGTAGCTTTCAAATTCCTTATTTTAAAAATGCCAATTTATATTATTCAAACACAAGAAGCTCAATTTAGTGAAAACCGAATATAGGAGATTCAATACTAATTTTTATCAATACTAAATCATTAGGAATGAGAATTTCGTGAAATTAGTCAGCTTTTTCCAAGCTGCTTTTATTTAAAGTAACTTATATTTGGCTGAGATGTTGATGTAGACTATCCACATGCCTTCTTACATGGAAATAGGCGAATACGTGTGTTATCGCGTGACAAATACAAGATCGTTTCAAAATGTTAGCCATACAAGAAATTCAAAGTGCTATAATCCAACCATTTTTTAAGATATAAACAAAAGAACAAATTTTCAGAAACAAAATCTGCTCCGGAATCTTTGTATCAACGCCAAACACATAAAAAAATCTTTTTCATTTTCCAATTTTTTAATACCTCATTTTAAATTTTAAATTTAATTTTTTTTAAATGGCAACCCTTTTGAAACAAGATGGCGAATGAAGCTGGCCAACGAACTCGGTCGAGACATTGGTATGTACTATGTACAGACAAAGTAACATCCAAATCGGTTCATAAATACGCTTGTTATCGCGTGACAAAAATCAGGTCGTTTTAAAATGTCAGCCAGAATAGAAATTCAAAATGCTATAACTCAACCATTTTTTTAGATATGGACGAAACAGAAACTGTTCCGGAATCTTTGTATTAAGGTCAAACACATACAAAAAAAATCTTTTTCATTTTCCAATTTTTTGGTATCTCATTTTAAATTTTAATTTTTTTAAATTTTTTAAATGGCCGCCATTTTGAAACAAAATGGCGGATGAAGCTGGCCAACGAACTCGGTCGAGATATTTGTATGTACTATGTACACACCATTATACATCCAAATCGATTCATAAATACGCCTGTTATCACGTGACAAATATCAGGACGTTTCAAAATATCAGCCATTCTAGAAATTCAAAATGCTATAACTCAGCCATTTTTTAAGATATAGATGAAACAAAAACTGCTCCCGAATCTTTGTATCAAGGTCAAATACATAAGAAAAAAATATCTTTTCACCTTTCAATTTTTTGGTACCACATTTCAAATTTAAATTTTTCTTAAAAATTTAAATGGCTGCCATTTTTAAACAAGATGGCGGATGAAGCTGGCCAACGAACTCGGTCCAGACATTGGTATATACTATGCACAAACGAAGTTACATGCAAATCGGTTCATAAATACGCCTTTTATCGCGTGACAAAATTCAGGACGTTTCAAAATGTCAGCCACGCTAGAAATTCAAAATGCTATAACTCAGCCATTTTTTAAGATATAGACGAAACAAAAACTGCTCCGGAATCTTTGTATAAAGGTAAATACATAAGAAAAGAATATTTTTCCATTTTCAATTCTTTGGTACCACATTTCAAATTTAAATGTTTTTAAAATTTTTTAAATGGCCACCATTTTGAAACAAAATGGCGGATGAAGCTGGCCAACGAACTCGGTCGAGACATTGGTATGTACTATATGCATACCGAATTTCATCCAAATCGGTTCACAAATTCGAGAGTTACAGTATGACAAAGGTCAGATATATATATATATATATATGGATATATATATATATATATATATCAACTTTTGAACGGAGGGTGGTTTCGGGGTCTGGGGGTCATGATCGATGAAAATATACCAAAATTTTTTGAAATAGCTTTCCTCCGAACGGCTGCAATAGGTAGCTTTTTGTAATGAAAGCTACCTAAAAAAGAAAGTCCTTCCGGCCAGTGCCGCGAGGAAGAGGTAGCTTTCAAATACCTTATTTTAAAAAAGCCAACTTATATTATTCAAACACACGAAGCTCAATTTAGTGGAAACCGAATACAGGAGATTCAATACTAATTTTTATCAATACTAAATCATTATGAATGAGAATTTCATGAAATTAGTCAGCTTTATCCAAGCTGCTTTTATTTAAAGTAACTTATATTTGGCTGAGATGTTGATGTATACTATCCACATGCTTTCTCACATGGAAATAGGCGAATACGTGTGTTATCGCGTGACAAATACAAGATCGTTTCAAAATGTTCGCCATACTAGAAATTCAAAGTGCTATAATTCAACCATTTTTTAAGATATAAACAAAAGAACAAATTTTCAGAAACAAAATCTGCTCCGGAATCTTTGTATCAAGGCCAAACACATAAAAAAATCTTTTTCATTTTCCAATTTTTTAATACCTCATTTTAAATTTTAAATTTAAATTTTTTTAATGGCAACCCTTTTGAAACAAGATGGCGAATAAAGCTGGCCAACGAACTCGGTCGAGACATTGGTATGTACTATGTACAGACCAAGTAACATCCAAATCGGTTCATAAATACGCTTGTTATCGCGTGAAAAAAATCAGGTCGTTTTAAAATGTCAGCCACAATAGAAATTCAAAACGCTATAACTCAGCCATTTTTTTAGATATAGACGAAACAAAAACTGTTCCCAAATCTTTGTATGAAGGTCAAATATATAAAAAAAAAATATTTTTTCAATTTTCAATTTTTTGGTACCACATTTCAAATTTAAGTTTTTCTTAAAAATTTAAATGGTTGCCATTTTTAAACAAGATGATGGATGAAGCTGGCCAACGAACTCGGTCGAGACATTGGTATGTACTATGTACAAACGAAGTTACATCCAAATCGGTTCATAAATACGCCTTTTATCGCTTGACAAAATTCAGGACGTTTCAAAGTGTCAGCCACGCTAGAAATACAAAATGCTATAAGTCAACCATTTTTTAAGATATAGACGAAACAAAAACTGCACCGGAATCTCTGTATAAAGGTCAAATACATAAGAAAAGATATTTTTCCATTTTCAATTCTTTGGTACCACATTTCAAATTTAAAATTTTTCAGAAAATTTTAAATGGCCGCCATTTTGAAACAAAATGGCGGATGAAGCTGGCCAACGAACTCGGTCGAGACATTGGTATGTACTATGTACATACCGAATTACATCCAAATCGGTTCATAAATTCGAGAGTTACAGTATGACAAAGATCAGATATATATATATGGATATATATATATATATATATATGGATATATATATATATATGGATATATATATATATATATATGGATATATATATCAACTTTTGAACGGAGGGTGGTTTCGGGGTCTGGGGGTCATGATCGATGAAAATATACCAAAAGTTTTTGAAATCGGTTTCCTCCGAACGGCTGCAATAGGTAGCTTTTTTTAATGAAAGCTACCTAAAAATAATAATAATTTGCCCACCGTTGTCCCCCTCCCCACCTTACGGATCAAATGTTTAAAAATCAATGTTCAATTCAAGTATTTTCCTCAGGAATACATATCCAAACTTCAAAGCTCTGTGTCAGCAGTAATTACGTAAAAATGAGTAACAATATTTGGTTGCCACATACAAAGAGAATTATGAGTTAAAAGTAAGCATGTAAAAGAATTTAAATTACAAATTAAATTAAAAACTTTACATGCGCATCTACCATCTTTTTTAGAATATTAATTGTTAGCATATATCTCTTTTAATGTGAGTTTAAAGTTTTATATTCAAACGTTAATCAGATTTGGAGTTACTGTAATCAATATTAGGATCACATTTACATGTAATTAATTACATTTAATGATACCTGATGCTTTAAGAAAAATAAATCAATAAAAATTTATTTAAAGTATTATACTTGTATAAGTATATGCATTCATAAGTTTTCAATTAAAGATAATGTATTTTATTTATTTTCCATCAAGGACACTCTATGGAAGATTTATCACACGGCCAAAATTTTATTTCGGTCACGCTCTTCGCAACCTAAGCGATTCGTTTACGCAATCAATATCATTGCCCAGTGGTAGGGGAGTAAAAAAAGGCCTAATTCGGAATTAACTAGGGGAAAGGTGGAGATTGTTTTAATCCATTTAGTGTTCTAGAACGAATATACTAAGTTTTCCCCGTCGTAGTAGGTGAGCGGTATAAAATATGTACAGATTTATAGTCGAAAAACAGGTTTTTTTAATTACCATAATATGTAAAGAAAACTAACTCTATCAAACACACTGTCAGTACAAATGTTGTAGAGCTTAAAATTCCGAATAATATGAGTACCACACTTAATATTTTGTTGAACATTAAGGTCACAATGGTACTTCAAAGTTTAGCCTAAATCGCTAATCAAGTGCTTGAAGGCAGAACTACCCCGGTTATCAGTCCACCCTGCTTCTAATATTTATATACATGTGTTTTTTGTTTTACTTCGTTTGTATACTTCGATTAGTATACGAACATCTTGTTAAATTCATAAAAGTTTAAAACCTTCGGAATATTGAAAAAAATATTATAAGCTTTACGTAAAGAAAATCTTTCTTCTAAAACTATGATTTGAGTTTGGCAGTATCAGTATTGAAATGACCTGTAAAACAGCTGTAATTCATGTAGCTTTTTCTCAATAACTACTGAAGTGAGTTAAATTTAATTTTCGACGAAAATACTACTTTTTTCATCAAATCACGTAATTATTGTATTTCTTTTTTCAGAAATGATCAATTTATAATTTAATAACTAGGAAATATCTAAAAATCCTCAATCTATCAACATCTAAAAAAAGATTAAAGTGTTTTAAAAGGTTTTTAATGCAAATATTTTGCTTTAGATATTATGTTAAATAATAAAGGCTTAGCTTGAATGTTGTTGTTTTCAATGTCCTCTCAAACGTTAATGAAGGTTTCGCGTGATGTTTTCTTGTTAAATTATAATCCTCAAAATATACAAAATTAAATCCTAAATTAATCAAACAAAAACATCGTGAAGAACTCAACAACTTACAAAAATACATGTATATAGCAATTAGAGGCAGGGAGGATTAATGGCTTGATATCGCCTGGCTTCAAGCTCTTGATTAGCGACTAAGTCAAAATTTTCAAATAGAATTGCGACCTTAATGTTGAATAAAAATATTAATGTGGGTGCACTTTTTATCTAGAATTTTGCGCTCTACAACATTTGCGTTGACAATTTTTTCATACAGTTAGCTGTTTTGGGGTATTGTTAAGGTAATTTGGTCCCTCCTGGCTTCAAGCTCTTGATTAGCGATTAAGGCAAAATTTTGAGACAGAATTGTGACCTCAATGTTGAACAACAATATTAATTTAGGTATTCATTTTATTCAGAATTTTAAGCTCTACAATATTTGCACTAACAACCTTTTTGATAGATTTAACAGTTTTGAGATATTGTTAAGGTAATAAAAAAAATGTGTTTCGACTATAAATATGTACATATTTTCCAACGTTCACCTTGTACCAAGGGGAAAACTTAATACTTTCAATCTAAACCTAAATTGAAAGCCTTAAAAGAATTTCCAGCTTTCCTCTAATTAATTCTGAGTTTAACCCTCTGGCCACGAGGCTGAAACTTTTAAGTAGAAATGGGAATTTAATGTTCAACAAATATATTAAGTGTAGGTATTCTATTTTTCTCAGAACTTTAAACTCTACAACACTTGTATGGACAGTGTTTTTGATAGAGCTAGTTGTTTAGAGATATTGTACTGGTATTTAAAAAAAACGTGTTATTTAACTATAAATCTATACATATTTCCTAACGCTGACCTAGTACGTGAGGGGAAACATAGCATATTCATTCTAGACCTAAACTGAATAGATTAAAACAATTTCTAGGTTTCCTCTAATTAATTGCGAATTTAACCCCTCGCCACTAAAATATCAGGCATGTTCCCCTTTCTAAAACTTCTTTTTTAGTTTGCAAGATATAAATAAATTCAAATATTTATAGCAATAGATAATGATTTTCTGAATTTTAATGTGATTCATCTTGTGATATAGTTGAAGATCGTGTAGCATCAGACAGAAGGTTATACGAGGCAAGTAGAGTTTTAAGATTTGGCCGTTGGTAGCAGTACCTGTCACGCGACTTTCGTGTTTATTATGCCAGAAAGTAGACGCTCATGCCATATTGGAGCGAGCGGTCCGTGCGTTTGCAAGGCATAGTAAGCTATTTATTTTTTGCGAGTTTTCTAGTGCACATAATTAAAATTGAACTATGTAGCTTGTGTGAGAGAAAGTACAACAATATTTTGTAAGATGAATCTGTTACTGTGCTTTATACCAGATGTTCGCAAATTGTTCCACGGTGCAATAGGGGTTCCGCGCGAATTTTCTGGGGCTCTGTCGCGTTTTAGGAAAGTAAGAAAAATTTAAAAGAAACCAACGCATTTCAATCAGGTATTTTTTTGAAAAAATGTGCACGGATTTTTTTTCTTTTTTAGTAAAATATAAATTGATAAATATATTAAGCTATCTTAACTTTTGCAATAAAATGAGTTTCATTTTCTGTAAAATATTTCTGATGACAACATTAATTTATACTACCATTCTTTTTTTTAACTATTTCTGCCCACAAAATGCGATAAAGGGAGAAACAAAATATAGATTTAATGTAAGAAAGTGAGAAATTGCGTTCTGAACAAACATTCTCTCAGTGTCATTTGCGCCGCAGATGTAACCAATGCCACTTTTTTATGCTGAAGTGCGTCATCATTTCGAAGGAAGCCATCCTGGTATGAAAAATAAACCGCCTGATTTTTTTAATATAAAGGGCAACGTAATGTGTGGTTAAAAAGTTATCACGAATTTTCTTAAAAAACTATTAAAATATCCTGGACATAGGCGCTGATTCAAGGGGAAGACGTAGTCAATAAAGAATACTTCTACCACTAATTCAATTATTTTGTCATATTTAATCATTCTGATTAATTAAGATAAAAACACCATTCTAAAATTACTTGTGGAAGATTGTCTGATTTGCCCCCGTCGCACCTGTTAAGTCGGCTTCTATGGTACAGGAAACTTTCTATCTGATAATTTAAATAGTAAATGGAGTTGGTGAATCTCATGTAATTGCAGAGACTCTTAATAAAACTTATAAAATTGATATTGTGAAGAATTTGCTGTATGGGAAAGTTCTTAAATTAATGTCAAATAATCTTTTGTCAAATAACATTTCTTTTGAAAAAACAACACTGTGACTGGTGACGTAAAAAACAACAGCCACCTGAGAAGTGCTAAATTTATGCTTTAGTTGCATGAATCGCTTGACATCATTAAATTAACAGTTTATTTGTATTTTTACTTTATACATACTAGTATCCCGTTCACAATTGTAAAGCTAAGAGTCTTAACTTCTATTTTTAAAACGGGCGATCTAGAACTAGATTTTACTTCTATATGCATTACTACGGTGTATCAGAACGTTAACTTGACTTAACATTAAGAATCTTAAACACGCTAGTGTGAATGATGTTTCACAAAGCTATCAGATCATGTTGTTTGAAGATCACTTCAAACCAACACACTAAGGGGCTCATATTTTAGGATGGATACATAGGAAAACATATGAACATGTATGCAGTGATGATGCGAAAGCAATAATGAGTGACGATACTGGAGCCATTGCAAAAATGAAAGAAATGGCGAAGCACTGTAGCAGCATCTATTGCGATTGTTATAGATATACGCTATCTCCGAGAAAATGTTTTTTAACTTATGTCATTAAAATAATAAATTAAATAAAATCATGAACTCTTAGAAGCAAACTTTATAAAATTATGTGTGAAATTTTTAGAAATCAACAACCGCCTCTTCTCCCGCATACTGAAGTTCGAAGAATATGTCGAGGAAGGGCGTTTGCACGTTTGTTGAAACTGCATCTAGAGGGGATTTTAGAGAAACCATAAAACTCAACTGGCAAAACTTTTCAATAATGAAGACTGGGAATCCAAATTGCGTATTTGAACGATATGTTTAGCAAAATGAAATAAATAAACCTATCATTATAATGAGAAACTGTCACTGCTTTTGATGCATTTGGGTCAAATGTATCTTGTTTTAAAAGAAACGAGCATTGGTTAAATTCTGAGAGAAAATATGACATCGATTATTTCCCTCTTGCTGGGTTGCGAGTTTGGTCTTTTTTTTTCAATCAAAAACTTTGACTTCATACCGGATATTTTGAAAGAAATTATTTTCCTTCAAGTAATAACAAAATGACAGTCGTTATGTAAAGAAAAAAATATCGTAGAATACTTCTGATATGAATGTGAAATTTCAGAATTTAAAAAAGGCCAAATTGGAACCCTGCCCTCTTGCTTAAAAGGAATGCAAACAACACTCATATTCAAAGATAAAAACTTAGACATATTCCAACGCATCACGAATATTTTAATGTCCCGCTCAAATAAGAAGTTTCAACAGCTCAATAGAAGGCTTTTGACGACTTTAAATGCGTATTGAATGTCTTCAGCGTTAATAGAAAACCACCCAGTTTTAATTCAGTGAAACACGAGGTCCCTGTCGATGTCACATGAAATTAACACTGAATATACTTATATATCATTTGACAGGTACCAAATGGAAATATTTCGATTGGAACCAGAAATTTGTTTTGAAAATAAATTGAATACAGTATAACGTCAAAAATCCGGCATCACCGGGACCGATACTATTCCGGATTTTTGAAAACTCCAGATTTTTGAAGGAATATCAAAAGTAGTACTATATTCTTATTGGTACCTTTGGCCATAATTTAATTCATTATTAAGTTGCAATCATGTAAGAAAAAGAGAAAAATAAGATAAAAAAAACTTACTTTAAATGATGCTTTCTAAGTTACAGAAAAATAAATCTAATAAAGAGTGAAGTTATTTCTTCTCGTATAATTTCGGATTCAATTTTGTTTACTCCAATTCTCTTGGCAGTCTATTAACAAGTTTTTCTTGTATTTTTTACAAAGGAAGAATGTCTATTTCAGAAATACAGTCTTGATTTTCTAAAGCAGATATTAATTATCTAGTCAAATTTATGCGTTTTTCTAGTGACAACTTTTCTCCTGCCTGTTGTCATCCTCGTCTTCTGAGCTACTACTAGCGTTATCAGCACTTCTATTTAGCACAGCGTTAGTGATCTCGCAGTCCGTTAAATGGTTCGGTGTTGGTCCATTTTCGTCAACGCATAGCCGATCATATATATCCTTTTTTTCGACACTTAATGCATTTTCAGACTTCGCGTGTTCAGTCAGCTTATAAACGGCGGCTTTTTCACGGAAAATGTGAAAGTCTGAAAATTCTTCCTTATCATCGATGTCCTCGTTGCCGAACTTTCGTTCCGGCCATATATTGTGCTATGCATTCGCAAAGTGTTTAACGTTGAAAAAAAGTCAAATAATACTTTTTGCATTTTTACTTTCGATCCAAAATCAATTGCTATGTTTCTACTTCCATAACTTGAAAGTGTAAAAGAAAAAGAAAGGGAAAATATGGTCTTGATGCCGGATTTCGGAATGCAAGATGTTTGAAGTCACACTGCATAAGTAACGCAGGAAAAAAAATAAACATAAAAGTTAAATAGCTATAAATAAAATTTATGGTGTGAAGTAATTTAATAAAACTTGAGTAAATTTCTTGCTATGTTTAGTGTTACAAATCTTATTTCAAAATCAATGTTTATCAGATTTTTCATGTTATTTGTCAGATGAATTTAAAACCTATATTTGAAATCTCATATTTTTTTTTACTTTTAAAAACCCTTTTATTTCCTCAGCACAAATTACTTTTAAATTTCTCAAACTGCATCATTTCAACCAAGTACAGAATTTCTTTTTATTCTGGTGCCTGAGGCAATCATGTATCATAATTTCCAGTATCTTTTCTCATTTCATGTGTGATTTCTTCTCAGAAAGTATCAACGATTTTTTTTCCCTCGAAGACATGATTCATCATTTCTATTCTGGTTAACATACTTTTAAAGTTTAAGGGAAAATGGTATTATTGAATATGCACATAATTAAATATCTCTGTAACAGTGGTTGGCAGAAAATATTACAGTGTGGATCTTGTAGAATTATGCTGTCACAGCGAACAATGCAAAAACTATTCTTGCGAAAATTGTAATTAACATAGCGAAGTTTAATTTATTCTAAAAGATGTAATTTCAAGGTATCACCACCCTTTGTTACTACTCTGTTTACGCATATCATGAATCTTACTTTGTATGGTATCTCTACAGTCATGTGATCCCCGTACATGCATTTCGTAGTGCAATATCAGCTACAGACCGAGGGCTTTTTATTGACAGTGCGATATTCCATCCTTCAAAATTCGAAAATTCCTAGGTTGATATACGAATTAGTTTAATTATGAACGCTATCATGCTCATTTGCGTTTGTGTTTGTTATACTTCGCTTTCTAACAACATTAGAGATGCAGTTAGGCAAAACGGTCACAATATTGAAAATAGGAGCAAAGCCGAAATTTACAGTTTTATTTAAAAAATTGTTTCCTTTCATTTTTTCCAATGACTATTTTTTAGTAAATTTTCATGCAAAATAAGAAAAGAATATTAGTATTTGTTGTTATCTTTTTTATTGTTATTGTCATTGGTGCATCAAGATTTTTTTTCAGATAAAGATTTTGTTCCAGAAATATAATGTATGCATGGCTGATTTCATTTAAATAACTAGCATGCACGTTGTGTATAATCGCTAAACAAATACTGATTAAGGAAAATGTTATCTATTACATGGAAAAAACAGTACCCGAAATATAGATGATTGATTCAAATTAGAAAAATTATATTTCAAAAAATAATAATTAGAACATGTCAGGTGATCACTAATGGAAACAATGACAGGTGGCAGTTCTCCAGAACACTGCTCAATGCCGAACAAAATGAACATTTTGATTAACAAATATGGATTTGTATTTTTGCATCCGCCTTACATCATATAGAAAACGAAGAAACGAGTAAAAAACGTTTTGTTGCTCTTTGACTGTCCCATATATCTAACTATGCGATACAAAAAAGGAAGAAAATAGAACCTAATTTCTTCATGAACGTTTCCAAATTATATACTGTTTTTTACGATCCTTTCTAACCACATCAAAAACGTGGTTAGACAACTAGAATAAAGAAACATATGTTAAATAAGGCATAAACCAATTATTTAATTTTTCTTTAAATATTATTTCTTCAATATTTTTCCGGTTTGAATTTTAATTAAAATTTGCAACAAAGAAAAGTTTCAAAAACTTATATTGGTTTCGAAAGTTATTCATTCTTAAATGTTTTGCGCATAGTAAATATTCAGAGTTTCGAATAGAATTTAAACTCTTTTCTTTTGCAGTTGCCATGAATACTTTTTAGTCATAGGAATTGAGCTCTTAGACTTTACTGAATGCAAATCGCAGCAGCGACCAGACGAAACTTTTCGTAACATAATATAGTATATATTTTTTAAGGCAAAAGTTTTCTCCAGAGCGCCAGAAGTCTCGCTACAATCCTGATCATTCTGTATATCTCTGTATTCGGCATATCTCATATTTTCAGTAAGATTATCTAGTTTTGATTCTCTTTTATAGTAATATTTGCCCCGGTTTAACAACTCATTATGCAAAATACGAGTATTTGATTACACAAATATTGCAACATATTGGGAAATTTAATAATATCAAAACTTTGTTTCACTCGTTTTGAATGGTACAAAAGAGCATACATAAACTTCTATGATCCGCCACTCTACATAATAATTCTTTTCGAGATTTAATTCTGTTCTCTATAGCAATGTATTGCACCATTTATACGTCCATATTGATACTGTTTTCAGGTAATTTTCAGAGATGCATAATCTGAGGCATGCAAAGTGCTACAAATATTTAATCAATAACTTAATTTTCCTCCTTCCAAATGTGCCATCTACGATTTCCCCATGTAAATGAGAGTTTGCTTATAAATGTGCTTGGCTTCTCCTGTGGTATAATTATTACTATGAATTCACCTTTATCGTATTTCTAGTATGTTGATTATGGGAGTTATCGCTCCTACACTTGAACTTTCCGACGTGCCAGAAACTTTTCTTAGGGATTTTAGAACATCGCACACTGCATTATGCACGTTATTGCTATTCATGACATTGAAAGGATTTTGAAAATTTTTTTATATTTTAAAATATGCTGTAAATAATAATCGCTATATTAATTTCTATCTGTGATCAACAGGATGAAAATAGCGGTTAATTAAAAAACATTCGAAAAATTAAAATTTAGCAATTCGAAATGCATAAACAACATAAAGAGATGAAGCATCATATTCTTCAAAAAGGATGATTGTTTTGAATCTCAAATTTTAAGATATTTTAAAGTAGTTAGTTCTATTATGTCTCTTTTGAAAGTGTAATAATTGAAAAATATGCAGTTACTATAGATATTTTCGTTGTTATTTTCTAATAGTGCGCATACATATACTCTAATAGAGCGCATATTTGCCGACTTTTTTTGTAACGAAATTAGACTATAAAGACGATCTCCAAAAACTTAAATCTGTACGAATAACAAAGTTATTATAGCCTTTCGTGTAGTAAAGATAAAAGAATTATCTTTAGTCATTCTTTCCAGTGGAATGAATCGATTTTACGGCACGTGTGTAGGTAGACACGAGGTAATTATAAAAAAGTTGCAATAATTGTGCGGATTTTTAAGAACCTTTCTCTACTTAACAGATTATAAAATTGTTGATTTGCAGCTACTTTTATTTAAACAACTTTGCGATTATTATTCATAACTATTTTTCTATAACTATGTATTATTTATTACTGCTTAAAATCAGACATATCTAGATGTAATGTATTAATTATGATAATTCCGTATATTTAGATATCTCTTTTTTATATTATGTATGACTAACATACCACTACGTCTTATTTTTACTTACCCATCATACGTAGTATAGGGTAAGTCTTGTAATTGTTTTAAAAATCGAAAAGAAAAAAAATGGCGAATTTACACGTTTCAGACACTGGAGATTCCGAAAAATATATTTTTAGAAAAATAAAATTGCCGTCCGTCTGTCTGTATGTGTGTGGGTCTGTAAACGCTGTATCTCTCGAACGAATTGAGATAGAGACTTAAAATTTGGTATGGACTTAGTACGTAATAATGAGAAGTCTATTGAATTTCAGTAACCTCGACTATGCGGAACTATTTTTTTTCGGACTCTCGAAATATTCGTTCTGATAAAAGGTGTATAAATTTTTTCTAAATTATTTATTTTAAGGAGTGAATATAAAAGTCAATAAAAAAAACATAAATTTTGCATAAAGAATTAAGCTGATTGGATAATTAGTCGCCGATATATTTATAATAATAATTTTCACACTCTTCGATTTTTTATGACACTGTTTTCAATTCAAATTTCGGTTCAAAGAAATATTTTAAGTGGAAATGGGACGCTTAATCCGACGCAGTAAACTGTTAGTTAATACGATTATAATGTTTGGAGTTATAAGGATGTTTCTTTTACGCAATTCAGTAATACAGCATTTAACGTTTAGGACGTAATCCAGCCACAATTTTAACACTTTATCTACCGAACAAATTGAGATAGAGGCCTGAAATTTGGTATGTACTTAGAATGTTATCCGGAACTATTTTTTCGGACTTTCAAAATGTTCGTTCTGATGAAGCGTATATAAAAATTTTCAGAATAATTTCTTTTAAAAAATGAATGTAACATAAATTTTACATAAAGAATGAAGTCGATCAGACAATCCGTTGCTTTGAAATTTGGGATCCCACGTTATTCCACGTTATTTTATATTATGCACATCCATGATCGTGGCCTCCAACGACTAGTTTGGTTATTATTTGGACGATAGCTATTGGGAACAACTTCTTTGTCTAATTACAGCATAAAGCCGACATCTTGTGCAGTCCCCTCCCCAAACACAGTACATTCTAGATACATCTAACATTTATACATGAGTGTTTGCGCAAATGAGTGTATTTTTGTGTTTTTCGTTTATACGGTGCTTGTGTTCGTTAGCAGCTTTGTAAATAGCAAAATATAATCCAAAAATGCTATAAAAAGAATTAAAAAATATATTTGAACTGTTCGGTAGTAAAATTTGCAGACAATTTGTTTTATCCCATTAACCGCCAAAACGATAAGGTTCAAAATTTGAACTTTTTAGCTGAATGTCGTTTGCCACCACAAACTCTGAAAGATAATTTTCGCTTTATATGATCTTAAAATTTTATGTCTTTCAGTAAGGCCAATTTTTTAATTGAAAAATAGTGGTTGGTATGTAAGTAACTTAAATATGTGCATTTATTTTGACCGTTGCGTGAACGCAGCAACAGCGGGTTATGGGTCAAATAATATATATCTCAAGAAATTTGAATTAATTTAAAAGCAATGGAGAAAATATTGCCATTACAGTCGTCATTTCCTATTGCTTGATACATATTTCGAATGCCTTGAATCAAAACGAGACGGTCAATAAATGCCTTGTGCTGGCACTTCAGTTGGCAACACAGTTGCTGTAAAATTTACAAGCTGCTACCGTTACGAGTTCTGTAAAATTTCTAATGTCTGAGAAAAATCACGATCCACGGGACGGAATGAGTTCGATTTTTACTTCACATGTTGCTTGAAATTGATTTCACAACATCGGCGCTTAAAAAATAGCAACATAAAGGGCAGTAAAAATCACTGTATTTTATAAAAAAAAGGTTATGGCACCCCGGATGCCAACTTAGTTGCTGTAAAATTTACAAGCTGCTTCTTTAAGAGTACTGTAATTTTTTTCAAATCTGGGAGAAGTCGCGTCGCTATTTGGTGTGTGGTGCAAAAATAATTTGATTTTTAAATCACTATTTGCTTGAATCCGCTTTCACAGCATCGGTGCTTGAAAATTTACAAGGTAAAGTGCAGGAAAATTTACAACTTTTTTTTTACAGAGTAGGGAAGTAGTAGCGATTCTTGAAAAGTAGTTTTTAAACGCTTTTTTAAAGCAAGTAGTTATAGTTGTAATTTATACGATTTTCGATAAAGTAGTGTAGTTGCAGTTAAAAACATTTTCTATAAAGTAATTTTGTTGTAGATCGCTATAATATAAAAGTAGTTTTTTCGACACCTGAACTCTGTGAAGAAAACTATCATTAAATTCACAAACTTCATTAAAGATAGTTTCTCGCTATTTCACGTAAATCCAAATTTAAGCAAGGACTTATAAGTCTACTTATGTTAGTATTTTACATTGGAAAATGGATTAAATGTTTATTATGAATATATTATTTTTTTACCATTAATCTTATTATAATTAATCTATACGACGATGTGAATCAAAATGCCAACAAAAATAATAAATATAATTTCAAATCAAGAACAATATCAAAATGCATCAGTTATATAATATTTAACAAATATCGCGCAGAAAAGTGACACATCTCGACAAAAGTAAATTTCACAGGAGAGGAAAAATAAAATGTGCATGATTTTATTGTAACATTAAATTATAGCTCTTAGCTCTGCATGCAGGAATAAAAACTTACATCAACGCTTAAAACCTTTAAGAATGAAAACATAGGATGATGTTTGGTGGGTTGGATAACTTTAACCCTAGATCTACCGGGAATTTTATTCAAGTTTTAATAAAACGTTCTACACCAGAATTTTTATTTAAAACTATTTAACTTATTTATTTACCTTATTTTTGTCTGGTTTATATACTTAGTTTATTTTAAAGAAATTTCTGGTTTGAATGAATATTTTGTATGTACCTGTCGGGTCCAATGGACCCGTCTGGTAGACGGAGGGTTAACTCCCCACGCGATCCACCCCTATTCTGTCATCACAAATGACATATAGCGCAATAAAGTGAATTTCCTTATAACTACACGAAGCACCTATGACAGACCTATTAGTGGATAAAACGCTGAATGCATATTTGCGACATGTGTCACTTTTCTTGCGGGAGAGCGCTATAAAATTTTTGTTATCGCGTTTATTTTATTTTATTCCGATATATGAAATATAATACGAGGTAACTGTATTTAATCTTTGTCCTCAATTTAGAGTGTACATGGAATCCTTTGACAAAATCTAAAAGTATGCAAGTACTGCTATTTTTTTAAAAGCAGTTTGTATTCGCTACATTTTAAAGTAAATAGTTATAGTTGTAATTTACTTCATTTTCGATAATGTAGCCGTAGGTAAAAACATTTTAGATAAAATAGTTGTAGTTGTAGCCCGCTATAATAAAAAGTAGTTTTAGCGACACATGATCTCAGTGAAGTAAATATCATTTAATTTACAACTTCCTTTTAAAGTTTCTGGCAATTTACGTAAATCCAAATTTAAATGACTTCAAAATCTATTTATGACAGGATTTTACATTGGAAAATGGCTTAAACAATTTATAATGAATGTCTCATTTTTTAAACATTATTCTTGAAACAATACAAAGGGTGACATATTAAAATGCACCAGTTTAGCATATATAATAAATGTATTAAAAATATAAAATATATAATAAATGACCACATAATAATTTTTGTGAGTTTTCAAAAACTAAATTGAAACCTTTTTCAGGCGAAACAAAATATGTTTTTAAAAACTTTTATGCCATATTTCAAAATGAAAGCATAATTGAAAGTAGTAGTTTCCATATGAATAGTTAAAAAACATCATAATTTAAATGTATAAAATTTTGAAACTTATGATTTTTTATATGAATTATAATGAGAGGATATGCCAATCAATGTCAAAAGTATAACCTTTTAATAATTTGTCTGGTGAGCGCGAGTAAAATGTCGAATGAAATAAAATAACTTTTGGTGTTAAATATATATTTTTTTTAGAATAAATGTCAAAGTACACAGTTTAAAGATTTTCAGAACTCAAACTTTTAATCTAAGTGTATTATGCTATACGTATATTAAACGAGAAAAATCTAAAAATTTCTTTTTAATAAAGATTTTTCCTTCTAACTATATAATGTTTCGAAAGTATCTGATGTCGCAATTTAAAAAAAATATACACTTTTTTTGCATGATTGTTAAAGCATAAAATGAGAAAAGACAGGAATTTAACTTTTGATGATTATTTTCTTCATTATATTGAAAAAAGATACGTTATTGAACATTGACAAAATATTTCTACATTAAACAAAATCATATAGCTTTTGAAATGATTTAAGATTTATACTTAATAATTTAAAGTTTCTTACAGATGTATATTAAATTATATATATCATAGTAATTAATTGAATAATAAGTTTTGTTTACTGAGATATTTACCATTTCCTTTTCTAACATGACTAAGGGCTGACTGCTGCAATTTGAGAACAAATTGCATGTCAAGTATTGAGTTTAGCAAAAATGCATACATAGGTATGATGTTTGTCAAGTATTCTATGTATATATATCTGTGTAAATATATCTCAAATCATTATTTTAAAGATTTTTGCAGGTAGATTTATCAAATGATTCATTTTTTTCTTAACTTTATATTATTATATATTCTTTTAAAAACTCGATGCTTTGAAAGTTTAAAAAGGTAACAGAAGAAAAATCGCATAGTTTTTACAGATATCCAATGTTGCCGTCAAATGCTTCACTTAACTGCACTAGTGCTAAAGCACTTAAAGAACTAGTGTCCTTTAAAATGTAATCGAAATTTCATTTATTAACCTAAACATATTTGACGTGATAAATAGATTTAGCAGAATTATCAATAAATATTTCGCATTTTTTCCTCATATTGAACACACGATGCTTGTGCATTCCTATTGCTTAGGCGCAAACTTCTCAGTTGTTCTTTCTGTGACTATAATTTGATGAATTTACGTCATTAAATGTTTACGTAAAGATGTTAAAATAGAAAAAAATTGGATAGTCTAACAATACATTGTTGTATATACTTATGTTCAGCAATGTTTATGTGTTCAACTATTAAACTCATACGCAAGCACACATGCACCAAATTTTCGACAAATCTGAAGATACTTGGCAAAGTATCTCAAAATCTTGGCTACAAAAATCTCGACATAAATGACCAATGTTGTTTGGCGAAATTATCATTGATACCAGTTATTAATCTAAATTTTTACATTTAAAAAACAGCTACAGTTAAGTAATATTTTGTTTTATTTTATGAGCTACCAACCAATTATATATATAAACAACTTCATACAGTAAGTTCATAATTAAAATGGATTTCAATAGTAAACGTGATTCGATAGAAGATTACTATTATATATGCTATTAGATTTATTGTATACTAAATATCAATGCAAAAACCCTTGACGGGTTAAAAGTTTCTGACGCAGCACTTTATCTTATGCTCTAAGAATTTTAAATATGGAACTTAAAAATACTGATATCAAATTTTGAGTGACGTTATGCTATTTCTTAAAAAATATATTTGTATTTATTTCATCATTTTATTTTTGTTTTATTTATAATCGCATGTGCAAAAGTTATGTTCAACATGAAAAGCTGCATAAAATTTTATTCGCTGTTGCTTTATCATTTACATCTCTCATAAATTCAAAATATGAGTTTTAAAAGATATGATATAAAATTTAAGTGACGCCTTGATGTGACTTTAAAAGGTTTGTTTTAAAATTCAATTTAAATTATTTTTGACTTGGTTAAAATATTTTTTTACATCTACACAATACTTTTAATTTTCCAATTCACTGTTAAATATATCACTTTCATTGAATCTATACTATGCATTGAAATGTATTTATTTCAATAAATTGATTTATCTTTTGTGTCACGCTATTAAAAATTGTGAGTAAGATTTATGTAAATGGTTTATTTGCGTCAAACTATCCTTTTTCATACATTTCATGTAGTTTGGACACAATGACGCAAAGAAACCATTTACATAAATCTTACTCACAATTTTGAATAGCGTGACACAAAAGATAAATCAATTTATTGAAATAAATACATTTCAATGCATAGTATAGATTCAATGAAAGTGATATATTTAACAGTGAATTGGAAAATTAAAAGTATTGTGTAGATGTAAAAAAAATATTTTAACCAAGTCAAAAATAATTTAAATTGAATTTTAAAACAAACCTTTTAAAGTCACATCAAGGCGTCACTTAAATTTTATATCATATCTTTTAAAACTCATATTTTGAATTTATGAGAGATGTAAATGATAAAGCAACAGCGAATAAAATTTTATGCAGCTTTTCATGTTGAACATAACTTTTGCACATGCGATTATAAATAAAACAAAAATAAAATGATGAAATAAATACAAATATATTTTTTAAGAAATAGCATAACGTCACTCAAAATTTGATATCAGTATTTTTAAGTTCCATATTTAAAATTCTTAGAGCATAAGATAAAGTGCTGCGTCAGAAACTTTTAACCCGTCAAGGGTTTTTGCATTGATATCATTACTTTTTTGAGGTTAGTGATAAAATGATTAAAAAAAAGATACTTATGGAATTTAATGGAGATTTAATTTTTACTATTTTATTACAATATTCCTTATAGCAGTTTGTATATAAAAACAAGTGGGTAAGTATAATCGCAGATCGCACAGAGGGTTTCATTTGATATTCCTTTAAAAACACTTTATCCTTAAATTAATAAATCCAAAATGTTAATTTATAATTATTAAATCCTTACATAGATGGTGCACCAATAGTTCCAATTTTCATGGGGCAGGAAACGCATTCTTTTAAACAAACCACCTTCCAATTGAAGTCACCAAAAACCAAGTTGAATAAGCCAGACCCCGTTGTGTTGTTTCACAAACAGCAGTCTCATGTCCCCTCCTCCCCCCCTTTTTCAAAAATTTTCAGACCAGTACCTAAGAATGGAACCGAAATAATTTTTTCTCTTCAGAAATTACGATAAAAAAATAGTATGCAGTACTCATAAATTTACTTTAATGCTATATAGGGTGATTATTAAGTTAATTATAACGTTTGGAATCTGTTGCATTGATGTCCGAAAGGTGGTTTCTGAGTTATGGAAGCTGGACCCATAAGGCGCCATAGAGGGGCGAAGCCCACTAGTGTCTATCATAATTATATCTGCCATGTGGACTAATTGCGATATTTAATCAAAATAGCCCCCCCCCTCCTCATCCCCGGAAATATAACAAATACAAAATGTGTCTTTATAAACCTATCGTCAAATAGGTTTTTATTTCTTTTTCCCTAAAAAAAAAAACATGATTTTTATATCCGTAACGTAAATAGCGGACGAAGCCCGCTAGTTCCTATCATAATATATATTTTTAATAATTTTATATAGTCTATAATAAAAATTAGACTTAAAATAGTCTAGTTCCATGAGTACTTGTAGTGTCGGTTACATGCTACGATTTTTGGATACCAGTATTTTAGAACGGGAAAATGTGACTTATTTTATCGGAGATATCTCATTAATTGAATAAGGTGAAGCAAACTTTTTGAAAAAAAGGTGGCCAACAAGCATGGCAGTTATCAGCTATGTGACTTCGTGCTAAAGTCCATTAATTTGATCTGCTTTAAAAAGATTACGGAAGATTGAATTATAGTAGAACCTGGATTAACCGAGCTTCGATTAATCGAGGTTTCTGTTAACCGAGCCGATAACAAAGTCTGATTTTTTTTCCTTTTGAATGAGCCTTAAAAATAACCACACTCTTTAGCTCACTGTCCGTGCTATACAGGCCCTTCTGCCCCCAAAAGCACTGAACTCCAAAGAAACACTGGACCCTGAGAAGTCAATAGCGAACAATGCTTTGTTTCCAGTGGCTGTGTGAACTTTCGTAAATTTTTCAAATTGCATTTTAAAATTTACTACTGGTAGTTGATTTTCTTTTTAAATTTGTTAAGCTGTGAAACAGAACTTTACATATATTTATTTTTATTATTTAAAAAACGTTCTATATATTTTTTTAAAAGAGATGTTAAATTCGCAAGCACGGCGAGTTTTTACACACAGTTTCTATTAACCGAGATTTCCGATTCCGATTTACTAACAGTCCCAATTAGCTCGGATAATCGAGGCTGCTCTGTATAATTAAAAAATCAATGGCGATCTTACTGTAAACGGGTTTCCCTTTTACTGAGGGATTTCAAGACCGAATCAGCTGATGTTAGTTGCTGTTTCCGTGCTTGATTAAATAAGATTAGTTAAACATTTGAAAATTACCAAATATAAAAGAAACTTTTTTTTTCCTATGAGACTTTTTTAATGAGACAATTTTATCCAGATTTAACATTAAATATCTCTTAAAATAATTCTTCGATTTAAAAACTGTCTACTTCAACATTTTTATCAAACATTTTTCTATAATACTACCCATTTTAATATTTTTGTATGCAGTAATTTTCTTAATATTTGCGAAATAGACCTCTAGTCACAAGAGATTCTTTCAAAGCGGTGAAAAGCGTTAGTTTTTTCCTTTTTTTCCGAATAAGAGACAAAATGTAGTACGCAATTGCGTCAAAAGATGGCGACACCAAAATTCTGATATGCTTATTATGTAAAACTTCATTGTTATTTATAAATAAAACATTTCAACTAAATTATTTATTATAAAATAATTATTACATCACAATAGTTTTTATGCAAGGAAAATAATAATAATAATAATAATAATAATACTATGGATGTCAGTGATTATATATTGATTGACCGTCATAATAATAAAAAATGATATTATAAAAAGAAGAGCTGAAATGAATTATTTTTTACGTTTCTGATCGTGTGATTTATATTCAAATAATAATTATTAATGTATATTTTTTGTAAAGTGATTGAAATTAAATATATTTATAAAATTTATGGTAATATTTTTATTGTTGAAAAATTGCCAAGAAATAATCATCATCAAATTGGCGTCATTATAATTGTAATTTTATTTAACTTAATAGCAATTAAAAAATTACAAAGGAACTGAGAATAATGGTCAACTAACAGACTTAAAAAAAAAAAAAAAAAAAAAAAAAACTTCACACGCATCAGCGAGTATCGAACTGCCTATGTTAAGATCAGTAGACGATGGCCCTCAACCACTCAGCCGTGGGAAGACAAAATTTTTCTCCCCAAAAGTGGTTAAAAAGAAAGCATGTGTATGAATACAGTGTCATGCATTTTCGGTGAAATTTCCATAGAATGGCGAAGAAATATAGTCCGATTTTTCATGTGCATTATAAAACGAACAAGAGTCTTGCTGGAAACAAGTAAATTGTTATTTGGTTCATCTGAAACATATTTATTTGATTTTTAAAAAATCGCCCGTGTCATTTTCGAGAGAAAAAAAAATCGAATTATTTAACGAACGAGAGTTTTCCCAGAAAAAAGAAAAGTGTTATTCACCTCGCCTTAATCACATTTATATTATGTATCAATTTAAAAATAATCGTTAGAACCGTTTTCGAGATTTTCATATTAGGAACTTCCTCGATATTATACCAACTTTTTCACTTTAAAAATGACTATTTAGATCTCAAAATATACTGCACGTAGAAATGTAAAAATTTCAGTATACGATTAGACTGCAGATATAACACTGTTCTAGAAAATTCAGAACAATAAGACGTATATCTGCTGAGTTATTAAAAGGCGGCTTTTCGCATTTTCTTTGATGTCGAGTTAGCTGTATATATGAGTTCCGCCATCTACGAATTCTATGATACGATACGATACGATTTTAACGATACGATACGATACGATTTTAGGCTTAAGGCTGCGTCACTCGAAATACTACCGTCTTCCATGATTTTTTATAAAATACAGAAAATTATTTATACACTACTTCAATTCCATATTAAAAATTATTAATGTACCAAGCATGGTGCGTATGCTTTTATATACAATTATCTGTAGAAATAAAAGTATTATCTTGCACACTGAAACTCTTATTTCACCCAATTTCAGAGATATTAATAATAAATGTTCTAGCGAAGAAATTACATTTCGTTAAATAATAAATATTCCAGAGCTGAATCATTAGTCCCATGTCAAAACCCATAATTGAAATTTTGCTTCCTTCCTGAATGATATCTTGTCGCTACTTTCATTATTTCTTTATTCAGTACATTTGATATAATGCTTATAATGATTCGTAATGGCTCAGCTCGGCAATCTTTATATGATTTTAATGGTCTTTTATTTTAATTAATCTCTGCTTAGGGCTGCAAAGATTAAGAATAATTGTGGGGAAAAGAAACACTTTATAGATGTTAAGGTAGTTTTGTGTCATTTAACAAGGAATGACTCTTATCCAATATCTAAATATCAGTCCTCTAAAGCTTAAATATTTACCGGTTATATTATATATTTTAGGTAATTGCGCTAGAGATGTTTGCTATCTAATTTAGAAAGAATGGTATTTACCTCCGTTTTTGTAACTGAAGTAACAAGTATTATTGTAAACTTTGAAAAAAATAACAAAACAATTTTGTTCAGATGTTGATCAAATAATCTGACACCAAGGAATGAATAATTCAGACATCTGAATCATTCTTCCCATGTAGGGGAGACCGGGGCAAGCACCCCCACAAAGAAATGTTAGAACAAACTGAAAAGCAGAAGGGAGAACAGGAGCGTTTAAAAAAAACAGAGAAAAGAAGCTGGTGAATTAAAAAGAGAGTGTAAAAACTGAAACTAAGTTCCTGTAGGCCTAAGAATATTAAATCCAGGCCAAACAGTCCAGTTGCATCAACTTCAAAGGATGGTGTTTTCAGATGTCCTGCTTGTGACGAGGAATATTTTGATCCACCAATAGAAGAATGGATCCAGTGCTATAAATGCCAAGAGTGGTGGCATGAGGATTGTTCCAATTATGAAAGTGGCATTGACTATGCAAAAGAATATTGATAGCTGCACAATTAAAACCTTCAACATTACGTTACAATGCATTATGCTTAGTTTGATACTTTGTAAGATGTAAAAACACAGTTATCAGTTCTTAACCCATTGACCGCCGAGCAAAAGAGCAAAACTGTAATGTTGTTTTCTCCGTAATTTTTTTAAATGCTAAAAAAATACGTTTTTTCTTTCATGATATAAAACTTTTTATTACGTATAGGCATATAAGCCTTGAGATTGTTAATCATATCTTATTTTTTTAAAGTGAATCATACCTATAGAATTATATTAATTTAAATAATGCTTCGATTGCAGTGAAATCTACAGCTTAATGAACGGATATATCATTTCGCGGCGGTCAGAAGGTTAAACCATGTAAAATATTCAAAAGATAAAATATGTTCAACCTTTTTCAGTGTTGTCATCTTGCCCCAGTACTGGGGCAAGATAACGATTTGTTAATGTTATGAAAAAAAAAATATCCTTTTTTCTATTTGAAAAATTAAATGGTAATATATTTAATACTACAAAGGAATACTCTAACAGTTCATCTAAAATTAATTTTACTATGCTTAAAATTAATTAATAAACAATAAAAATTATTAACATAGTCATTTTTCCCCGGTCTCCCCTACAAAACTATAAATAAAATTATGTTTCCTTTTCAGAATGGTTTTTTATCGTTATCTACTTTGTTTCTTTATCTAGTACATTAATATAATATATTTAATGAATCGTTATGACTCAGTACAATTTCCTTTACAGGACTTTAATTGCAATTTTTGGTTAATGATTCAGATCTTTTTCGGAATCTTCAGTTTTACTGTTGGATTAAACATTTTCTAAATACAGTGAAATTTCCATTTAACGAAGTCTCATCGTTACACTTAAACACTTCGTTATGAAGAAAATTCGTTACATAGAATTCAACTCTAAATCAGGAAATTTGTATAATAAATTACACATGCATAAAATGAAACATACTCATAAAATGGAAATATTGCAAAAATGTATTTTAATTCGGGCAGTACATTTTTTATGCAATGAAACCACGTGAGAAAAATTTTATTAGAATAATGTCTAAAAAATCACGTAATAAAGAGAGGTAAACAAAAACGGAAGTGTAGCATATCTTTTCTCTTTTTCTCTGTATTCCAAATCCTTAATTTTAAAAAGTTTATACTATTTCTTTGTAGAGGTTTCTTATAAAAAATACACTGTCACATAAAAATTTTCGCACTTTTGTAAGTACCTTAACAATTCATGTGTAGCATTTTCGTGAAACTGGAATCCCCTTCTTACTGTAGGGGAGGTAGGGGTGGTATGATACACTTTTATTTTATTAATTTTTTACAACCCTTAGAAAGCTATTTTTAAACAAATTTTTCGTGTTTTCTTATAAAGTGACCTTTTATTCATTCATTAAAAATATTTTGAATTTAAAAAATAGTAATTAAAGAAATATATTCCAATTATTTTGAATGGTTACTACTGTATCAAATCTCCCCATTACTGGAGAGGATTGATACACTAGCAAGGGAGGTTTGATACATTGTTATGTAAATTGAAAAAAAAATGCAGACAATTTAATTTATGCATCATACAATTTTTTATGATAAATCTTGAAATATTTAAGTAAAATTTAAAAAAAAATGACACTGGCATAATTTAGTTTCAGAAAGGTTTTTCATAAGAATATTTAAACTATTGCTGTTATTTAAACAATTCTATTAGCACACTTTTTAGAAAATAAATAATGAAAAAAAACCCTAGAGATCTAGCTGCAAGGAAAAATAAAGTGAACATTGCTGATTTGCAAACAATTTAACATAAATTTAGCACATTTAAGATTCCTTTAACCCTCTCAGGGGCAAAGCATTTTCAATGTTAAAGTGTTGAATAAATGAATGGAACCGGAATTTACCAACAAATTTAATTAGAAATAAAAAAAGGGATGTATTTCACTTTCATATTAAATGGAAAATATTTTAACAAAATGCTGGTGCCAATGTGGCGTTTACGAATTAAAATTAAGTGTTTTCATAAATATACCACCACCTCTGAAATGGTTAAAAGAAAAACTAATAACTCTATCATTTTGATAAGTAAAATCGGGTAGATTTAACGTTTTTTTTCAATTTGCCCTTCGTCAATTATAGAAACATTTTCCCTTTCAGGCCATTTAAACTTTTCCCCTTCTACATGACGAGCAAAGCAATCTAACCATCTATCATCGCATTGCTTTTCTATGTAACCTACATAATGTCTATAAATAGCCTCTTTGTTCTTCCTTACCAATTGCAGTAGCTCTTGCTGTAAAACAATAATGAATATTACAGTCCTATATTAGTTTGCAAACTTAAAAAAACTATTAAATTTCAAATATACAAGTGTATCATTTCTCCCTATTATGCCTTATTGGATTTTCAAACACTTTGTACAAATGCAGTTACAAAATGGTAATCTGCTTTCTTGTAAAACTATAACTAACAATGTGCTTTATAAATAAAAAAAATTACAAGATATTATCTTCACAATAATAAGAGTTATGAAAGAAAATCGGTCAATGAAAAACTTTACATTGACATTCCAAAAACCTTCAAAATTAAAAGAAAAGATAAGTTGTCAGTTCTTCACTGATTAGTTCAGCTAATGATGGCTTCAGCAAATAAAAGAAGCTTTCACATGTGTTAGAATGGCTGTTAATGCCATTCGTTGAGAAAAATTGTCAATGTATCAACCCTCCCTATGTATCAAACCTCCCCTACCTACCCTATCGAATATTTTAAAAATTTCTTCTTTTCAATGGAAATAATTAAATAAATAAATATTTCCAGTTTCATACAATCCGCTGAAATAAAATCGTACATACATCGCAACGGCAACCTCTAGGTTTGAATGTTGTACACGCACGAAAGTGGAATAAACTTCGTTATACAGAATATATTTTTCGTAATATGGAGATCCATTTACATGTGTTCAAAGTCAAGGTTCAGCCAAAAATCTCGTTCAGTAGAAAACTTCTTTAAATAGGGCTTTGTTAAAGGGAAGTTCGATTGTATATTGTAATTGTTCGTGTACTCGGTCATTAAAAATGTTTGCTATGAAATCTAGAATGAACGATATTCAGCTTCGCAACGGTAACTGAAGTACAAATTATTAGATAAGTTTTGAAGGAAAAACAAACCATTACTTTTCATATATTGATACAATAATATTACACCAACGAATTAATATTTCATGCATCTGAATCATTTGTGAAATATCAAAACGTATAAATAAAGTTTTGCTTCTTTTGTAGAATGATTCTTTACTTTCTTTATACAATGCTTTTTGGCCTCTATCTTCATTCTTTTATTATTATTATTTGTAGTACAATTGATAGGATGCTAGTAATGATTCCTAATGGCTCAATACAATGTCTGTGTGGGATTTTAATGCTTATTATTCATATATGTAAGTAAAAAATTCCTTCCGAAAATTCGCATTTTATTATTGTGTTCAAGGTGCTATATTTAAAATGTTATTATTTTTTATAGATATTGTCGTTCGTTAGCTATGGAATTAAGAACAATTAATAGGTTTCACCTCCGTTCGGTTAAAGGAAGCAAAATATATTAGAATAAACTTTGAAAAAATAATAAAACATTTTTGTTCATACGTTGATAATTTAATATTACCAAGGGATGAATACGCATATCTGAATGATTTAGCACATGTCAAAAAAGTTAAGGATAATTCTTCTATTTTAGAGTAGCTCTTGTAGTCATCGTCTTGGTTTTATTATCTTATACATTTGCTGTAATGCTTGTAATAAGACGTTATGCCTAAGTACCACAATTTACTTTACAAGATTTTCATCGCCATTTTTTGTTTAAAGTTTAAGATTACTTCAGTTTTAGCATTAGATTAAATATTTTCTTCTTAAATTGCAATTTTTATGGATATTGTTTCTAGAGATGTTCCTTTGGTATCAAATGGAGAAAAAATTATATGAAACTCTTTTTCGGTTAATCAATTAAACAGTGTTAGAGTAAACTCTGAATAAATAATAAACTATTCTTTTTCATATGTTGATGAAATTATAATACGCCATTCTTGTTCATTTGAAGCTATTATAGCATTGCACCATGAAATGAATATGTCAGTTCCTGAATCCTTTGGTTTATGTCAAAATCTACAAATGCTTTTTTGCTTATCTTTCAGAATGATTCCTTTTCGCTATCTTCTTTGTTTCTTTATTTAGTTCAATTGACATAATACAAGTAATGATTCGTAACGGCTCATTTTAATTACTTTCTGAAATTATAATGGGTATTATTCATCTAAAGTAACAAATTACTTTACAAAATTTGCATATTAGTATTATATTTTATAGTTGAAGCATTTTATTTTTTATAGGTATTTTCCTTAGAGTTGTATTTTACTGTGTAATTGATAAATAATGATAGCCGTATCATCTCCGTAGCTTTCATGAAGTAAATATTATTAGAATAAACTTTGAAAAAAAGTAAAATATTGTTCTTCATATGTTGATATTATAGTATGCTATTATGCCAAGTACTGAATATTTCATACATCTGATTCACGTGGAAAATACTAAAGACGATAAAAGAAAATCTGTCTTTTTCTTTAGAATTAATCCTTGTCGCTATCTTTATTTCTTTATTTCGTACAATTGGTATAATGCTAGTAATGATTAGTAATGGATCGATGCACTTCATCTGAATTTTAATGACTATTATTCATATAAGTAACAAATTCCTTTCGAAAATTCGCATTTTATTATTGTGTTCAATGTGCTATATTTAAAATGTTATTATTTTTATAGACATTGTCGTTCGTTTGCTACATAATAAAAAATAATAGGTTTCACCTCCGTTCGGTTAAATGAAGTAAAATATATTAGAATAAACTTTGGAAAAATAATAAAACATTTTTATTGATACGTTGATAATTTAATATTACCAAGGGATGAATACGCACATGTGAATCATTTAGCACATGTCAAAAAAAAAGTTAAGGATAATTCTTCTGTTTTAGAATGGTTTCTTGCAGTCATCTTCTTGGTTTCATTGTCTTATACAATTGGTGTAATGATTGTAATAATGATCGAAACAATGTCTGTATGGAATTTTAATGGTTCGATACAATGTCTGTATGGGATTTTAATGACTAATATTCATATAAGTAACAAATGCTTTTCGAAAATTCGCATTTTATTATTGTGTTCAATGTGCTATATTTAAAATGTTATTATTTTTTATAGATATTGTCGTTCGTTTGCTGTGCGATTGAAAAAAAATAATAGGTTTCACCTCCGTTTGGTTAAATGAAGTAAAATATAATAGAATAAACTTTTATAAAGTAATAACACATTTTTGTTGATATGTTGATAATTTAATATTACGCCAAGGGATGAATACACACATCTGAATCATTTAACACATGTCAAAAAAGTTGAGGATAATTCTTCTTTTTTTAAAATAGTTCTTGTAGTCATATCTTCTTGGTTTCATTATTCTATACATTTGATGTAATGCTTGTAATAAGTCGTTATGCCTAAGTACTAAAATTTGCTTTACAGGATATTCATCGCCATTGTTTGTTTAAAGTTTCAGATTACGTCAGTTTTAGCATTAGATTAAATATTTTCTTGTTAAATTGTAATTTTTATGGATATTGTTTCTAGAGATGTTCCTTTCCTATCAAATGGAGAAAAAATTACATACAACTCTGTTTCGGTAAATGAATTAAACAGTATTAGAGTAAACACTGAAAAAATAATGAAGTATTCTTTTTCATATGTTGATGAAATAATAATACGCTATTCTTGTTCATTTGAAGATAAAATAACATTACTCCATGGAATGGATATGTCAGTACCCGAATCATTTGGTTTATATTAAAATCTACAAATATTTTTTTGCTTATCTTTCAGAATGATTCCTTTTCGCTATCTGCTTTGTTTCTTTATTTAGTTCAATTGACATAATACAAGTAATGATTCGTAACGGCTCATTTTAATTACTTTCTGCAATTATAATGGGTATTATTCATCTAAAGTAACAAATTACTTTAAAAAATTTGCATATTAGTATTATATTTTATAGTTGAAGCATTTTATTTTTTATAGGTATTTTCCTTAGAGTTGTATTTTACTGTGTAATTGATAAAGAATGATAGCTGTATCATCTCCGTAGGTTTCATGAAGTAAATGTTATTACAATAAATTTTGAAAAGAAAAGTAAAACATTGTTCTTGATATGTTAATATTATAGTATGCTGTTATGCCAAGGACTGAATATTTCATACATCTGATTCACGTGGAAAATGCCAAACACGATAAAAAAAAATCTGCTTTTTTCTTTAGAATTAATCCTTGTCGCTATCTTTATTTCTTTATTTAGTACAATTGATATAATGCTAGTAATGATTAGTAATGGATCGATGCACTTCATCTGAATTTAAATGGTTATTATTCATCTACAGTAACAAATTCCTTTCGAAAATTCGCAATTTATTATTGTATTCAATATGATATATTTAAAATGTTATATGTTGTTAAATGTTGTTATATGTTGTTTTATAGATATTGTCGTTCGTTTGCTGTGGAATTGAGAAAAAATAATAGGTTTCACCTCCGTTCGGTTAAATGAAGTAAAATATCTACCCTATATATATATAAAATCCTAATGAAACGAATTTATGAAACGAATATATGAAACGGCTGAAATGTGTATCGATTCTTTGAATCGACTGATTAAACAACTGATTATGTTTCACGGCGATTTCTCCTAAAATATGGAATACTTTACGACGAATTTAACACCAAAAATCCGTATTGATCCACAGATCTCAAAACTGGTAATAGAATTTTTAAATTCGAATTAGTTTTCGAAATATTAATTTTTTTCTAATTTTAAATGCATTTTTCTAATGATGGCAACTCAAATTTTAATCATAACAGATATCTTTTCTTTTCATAATTCAGAAACGTTTACTATTTTAAATTAATTTGGCGAACAGTCTGGCCTCCTTTAAATCTATGCTAAGAACAATGCTTTTTTTTTTGTATTTCGTTATCATTTTATTTAATACAAAACTTTCATTTAAAAATGAAACATTTAAATTGATGGCTTTCATTTCTTTCTTTTTAAAAACAAAACAAAACGAAAAGAGAAATATTAGGCACAGATGTCATATGCGCACTGGGGTACCTAACTGGCGCAAAAAAAATGACATTATTTTGATTAACATGGCTATTGTCGTTTATTTAATAATAAATGTTTAATTTCTTTTATTTTTTTTAATTTATATAAATTATATTGTTCTATAATTATTAATTTTTTTTTTTTTTTTTTTTGCTATTTCCTTTTGAAAATAATAGAAAATAATTAAAAAATACGGTACAATGTAGTTATTCCGTAAACCAATTTCGCAAATTATATAAATCGCCAAATCACTCGCCAAATTGTACGGATTGACAATTTTTTTATTTTAAATAACGAAAGAACAAATAAATTAGTATAACGTTAATAAATATAAAAATAAAAGTTCGAAATAAAAATCACTTGATGACGTAAACATGTGTAACTTGCTAAAAGTCAAGTGAATGTGACATTTTCGATCAACCGTTATTGCCATTTAATCTTACAGTTCGCGATAGATTTTTGGTCGACGGGATAACTAAGTAGTACGAAAAATACATATGTAAATAGTATTCGAAAACGAGGTTTTAGTGAAATTTTCGTAAAAGAAAAAAAAAATCATGCCAAACATGTGTATATGATATCTGGCGAAATATTAAATTATGTAACAAACCATGACATTTAATTTCAACTTCAAATTAATGTTTTAATTTACCACTCGAAGAATAAAAAAATTCTAACTGGCGAGTTGCAAAAAAGATATTGGCGAGATTTGCACCCGTTTTTTTTTTCTTTCGGCACAGATACGGCCCCATATTGGCGCGATTTTTTTCTGACGCCAATGTCATATACGCAATGGGTACTTAACTGGCGCCAAAGTATCGTTATTTTGCTTGGTATGGTAAGCCATATGTTGTTGTTTATGCTGTTGATGCGTTCCCCAAATTGGCGTTGGAAAAAAAATCGCGCCAATATGGGGTATATGACCTTTATGCGAAACCTTGATATGAAAGGCGAAGGGATAAGACCGTATTTGTTTATGTTATTTGATGACTTGAACTATTATAATATATATGAAATGATGGGGATAGAATAATATTTGGCGAATTATCTCCTGTGCCTGGATAGCATTACAGTATCAAAAGGGCACCTAGAGTATAAAACACGAAGTGTTCCGCCGGGAACTGTTGATGATAGTCACATGATTTAGGCTATTGTTTTAGGGGTTGTTTTAAAATATCGGGAGACAAAGACTCTGAATACTTAATTCATTTTATTTTAGCTTCTTTTCAAATGTCTAACTGATCCTCTTTAATCAAAAACGAAAACAACGTTTGGGTGTCTTAACAGAAACTGATTCGCCCTTAAATTTTTGCAATCAAAGGGAATTGAATGGAAACCTGTTTACAGGGAGATCTGCACAGCTTTTTTCAGTATAATTTAATCGTCTCTAATATTTTTAAAACCCATCAGATTAGCATATGTTTTTTGATTTTTAGATTCTGCGGTGTCCGAACGGGGGTTGGCGAGCGTAGCTTGCAGGGAGCAGAGCCCCCTTGTATTAGAATAAACTTTGATAAAATAATAACGCATTTTTGTTGATATGTTGATAATTTAATATTACGCCAAGGGATGAATGCACACATCTGAATCATTTAACACATGTCAAAAAAGTTGAGGATAATTCTTCTTTTTTAAAATAGTTCTTGTAGTCATCTTCTTGGTTTCATTATTCTATACATTTGATGTAATGCTCGTAATAAGTCGTTATGCCTAAGTACTAAAATTTGTTTTACAGGATTTTCATCGCCATTGTTTGTTTAAAGTTTCAGATTACGTCAGTTTTAGCATTAGATTAAGTATTTTCTTTTTAAATTGTAATTTTTATGGATATTGTTTCTAGAGATGTTCCTTTCCTATCAAATGGAGAAAAAATTACATACAACTCTATTTCGGTAAATGAATTAAACAGTATTAGAGTAAACACTGAAAAAATAATAAAGTATTCTTTTTCATATGTTGATGAAATAATAATACGCTATTCTTGTTCATTTGAAAATAAAATAACATTACTCCATGGAATGGATATGTCAGTACCCGAATCATTTGGTTTATATCAAAATCTACAAATACTTTTTTTGCTTATCATTCAGAATGATTCCTTTTCGCTATCTTCTTTGTTTCTTTATTTAGTACAAATGGCATAATACAGGTAATGATTAGTAACGGTTCATTTTAATTCCCTTCCAGGATTATAATAGGTATTATTCATCTAAAGTAACATATTACTTTCACAAATTTGCTTATTAGTATTATATTTTATATTTTATAATTAAAGTATTTTATTTTTTATAGGTATTGTCCTTAGAGTTGTATTTTACTATGTAATTGATAAAGAATGATAGCTGTATGATCTCCGTAGCTTTCATGAAGTAAATATTATTACAATAAACTTTGAAATGAAAAGTAAAACATTGTTCTTGATATGTTGATATTCTAGTATGCTATTATGCCAAGGACTGAATATTTCATACATCTGATTCACATGGAAAATGCCAAACACGATAAAAAGAAATCTGCTTTTTTCTTTAGAATTATTCCTTGTCGCTATCTTTATTTCTTTATTTAGTACAATTGATATAATGCTAGTAATGATTAGTAATGGATCGATGCACTTCATCTGAATTTTAATGGTTATTATTTGTCTACAGTAACAAATTCCTTTCGAAAATTCATAATTCATTATTGTATTCAATATGCTATATTTAAAATATTATTATTTTTTATAGATATTGTCGTTCGTTTGCTGTGGAATTAAGAAAAAATAATTGGTTTCACCTCCGTTCGGTTAAATGAAGTAAAATATATTAGAATAAACTTTGATAAAATAATGACACATTTTTGTTGATATGTTGATAATTTAATATTACGCCAATTGATGAATGCACACATCTGAATCATTTAACACATGTCAAAAAAGTTGAGGATAATTCTTCTTTTTTAAAATAGTTCTTGTAGTCATCTTCTTGGTTTCATTATTCTATACATTTGATGTAATGCCTGTAATAAGTCGTTATGCCTAAGTACTAAAATTTGTTTTACAGGATTTTCATCGCCATTCTTTGTTTAAAGTTTCAGATTACGTCAGTTTTAGCATTAGATTAAAAATTTTCTTGTTAAATTGTAATTTTTATGGATATTGTTTCTTGAGATATTCCTTTGCTATCAAATGGAGAAAAAATTATATGAAACTCTTTTTCGGTAAATCAATTAAACAGTGTTAGAGTAAACTCTGAATAAATAATAAACTATTATTTTTCATGTGTTGATGAAATAATAATACGCTATTCTTGTTCATTTGAAGATAAAATAACATTACTCCATGGAATGAATATGTCAGTATCCGAATCATTTGGTTTATATCAAAATCTTCAAATACTTTTTTGCTTATCTTTCAGAATGATTCCTTTTCGCTATCTTCTTTGTTTCTTTATTTAGTACAACTGGCATAATACAGGTAATGATTAGTAACGGTTCTTATTAATTCCCTTCCGGGATTATAATAGGTATTATTCATCTAAAATAACATATTACTTTCACAAATTTGCATATTAGTATTATATTTTATAGTTGAAGCATTTTATTTTTTATAGGTATTTTCCTTAGAGTTGTATTTTACTGTGTAATTGATAAAGAATGATAGCCGTATCATCTCCGTAGCTTTCATGAAGTAAATATTATTACAACAAACTTTGAAAAAAAAAAGTAAAACATTGTTCTTGATATGTTGATATTATTATATTCTATTATGCCAAGTACTAAATATTTCATACATCTGACTCACGTGGAACATGCCAAACACGAAAAAATTCCGCTTTTTTCATTAGACTGAATCCTTTTCACTACCTTAATGTCTTGATTTAGTACAATTGATATAATGCTAGTAATGATTCTTAATACATCTATACACTTCATCTACAGAATTTTAATGGTTATTGTTCGTTTACAGTAAAAAATTAGTTTCGAAAATTAGCATTTTATTATTTTTATAAATCTTTCATAGTTAAACTGTTACTTCTATTGAAATATTTTAGTTAGAGTAGTTCGTTTGCTATGTATTTGAGAAACAAATGTTTGGTTTAAATGAAGTAGGCAATATTAGAATAATCTTTGAAACAAAAGCAGTAAATCAGTGTTGTTGATTTATTGATGATTTAATAAAACGTTAAGGAAATATTATTGCATACTTCAAATCATTTGTAACATATCAGAAACTATTTAAAAAATTCTACTTCTATTTCAGACTGGTTTCTGGTCGTCACCTTCATTGTGTTGTTATCCAGTACATTTGATATAATTTATGTAATGATTCATTATGCCTCAGTACAATGTTCTTTACGATATTTTAATGGCCATAATTCGTCTCAAGTTGCAGATTGCTTTCGAAATGTTAAGTTTTTGTATTAGAATAGACATTTTTAGGCTAAATTATTATTATATTAATTTTAGAGAATTTTTACTAGAGAAGTATGCTTCCTATATCATTTAGAGAGTATGATTCAACTCTATTTTAGTATCAAAGAGTAAAATTTATTTGAGATCAGAGTGGGTAAATCCTTGAGGGATTTATCACATTTCAGGAACATTTTGCTTAAATAGATTTTTATGTCCAAACTGCATCTCAAGTGACAGATTAGGGGAGACCGGGGCTAGTAGGCGCAGTTTTTAGTTATTCATTTTTATTAATTTTTTCTTTTATTTTTTTATGAAACTTTAACTGTACTTTTAAAGAATATGCATTGGTCTATAAATACCCGGAGTTTGGGGATTGTAGCTTTTGTAGTTTTTATTTAGCGGAAGCCTAAAGTAAAAGGAAAATTGTGCGCCAACCTACCCCGTCGCAGGACAAGTTGACTATACCTATGGGGTAAGTTGGCACACGCTTCATAAAAATTTAAATGAAGCTCACATAAGGCATGCAGTTAAGCGAAATCAGTTTCATTATTACCAGTAAGTTTAAACAAAGGCGCTATAGCCGTACATTGTAAATTCTAAATTATACAAACATAAAAATAAAGAATAAAACATTAACATTGAGTAACTTCTATCCTACTCTATATCATCATCAGAGTTACAGTATTCACAAATAAAAAATCGAGTGTCTCCGTTTGGGCAAACCTTGTGTGCGCAGAATCTTGCATTGCAACCACTTTTCTCGTTGTTTGCTGTTTTTCAAGCTACCAGCACACACCAAACACCGAGCCAACTTGCCCCGTGTTCAATGCGTCTACTAGCCCCACAATAAATTTCTTCACAAAAGGGACACGTAATCCTCTAAGCATAAATAATCCAAGTACATCACATATGGTGCAGGTACAGTTAATCATGCACTAAAAAAACTGCACAAGTTAAATTGCAATTATTAAGATAAGTATTAGAAATTAGAAAAATAATGAAACAACATAAAATTACTTATGTGTACAAAAAACAGAAAAATCGTAATAAATTTCTACTGCACGTAGGTAACGCTGCAAAACTACAATGAGGATTGTAGAAAGCAATAATAAAGGTACTCTGTGACTGGTTGCGCAATCTATCCACAAACAGGCGATTTATGAGGACTGAGTGTACTTACCCTTGTAGCCAACTAGCCCCGGTCTCCCCTACTTTCAGTTATTCAAGTTAAGTGTTTCTGTTAAATTCGATATTTTCAGATTAAATTTATTGTTCATTATTTTGATTTTAGCTATATTTGTTTTATTGAGTTTTTTTGATATATGAGTTTTTGAAGAAAATCTTTCAGCTGCGTTTTGGGGAACAGAGAAAAAATATGTAGAAAATTTAGATATATTTCTGTAATGTTTTGTTTTGTCTAAGTTCAATATTTGTATGAGCTTGTTATAGTCATTATTCTTCTAGAACAGGGATGGCTATGATGTTTATGCGCGCGTGCCAAAACTTTACAAATGATACCCATCTAAATTGTAACGTGCTGAAGTTTTGTGTACAAAAATATGGCAGTATGTGCTACTTATACGGAACAATGGTTAACAGAATCAGTCGCTTCTAGTAATTAAGTAAATAACAAAAATCAAATTTCCTTATATTGAATTCTTAGTTTAATGACATTTTGATTCTGAAATAGACGGTAATTATTATAAATGGATACAAATTTAAAATTTTTATCTTAGGAAATTTAATTTATCATTATTGCATATTCTAACTATTAATGAGATTTTTTTTTTACTGTACGTTTGCTAGATAATGAATTAAAAGTGTTTTAAATTTTACTATTTACGTAATACATTTTATCGAATCGCATCAGAATGCTTTTTATTTCAAAGACTGATTTATCAAATTCGTTCAAAGAAATAAAGATTTTTAAATATTATATAAAAAACAAAGTAGTTATATTGAATAGCGCTACATTACCATAGAAAACGAATATACGAAAATAGGTTAATATTTACAAAAATTGAATGCATTATTTTTAATAGTCTGTGAGTTTTAAGTAATATTTTATTTATTATAAAAATGGAAATTTTATTGGTAAAAAATTTATAAAATAGAATTTTTTTCACATACCAGAAAAATTATCTCACTTACCGCCTCGGGAATGTGTACCACAGGTTCACCAGACCCGGTTCAGAGTAACTATAAAACAGTTGAGAATTACTAATAGATCAGATATTTTCAGGCGTAATCCTAATGTTTCATTATCTTACTTTTAGAGAAATTTTTACTGTAGACATTGCTGTTTCTGCCAGATTTTGATTTTCAGAAAATAATACAGCTCCATTAGGATAAACAGAGTAACTATTCATTGGAGGAATGTTTGTGAAAATGCATAATCCAAGTGCATCATTGTAAATATTTTTTTCTGAATTCTTAGTAGTCCATAACGATGCACAATATCCTGTAAAATTACTTTAATCAATTTGCATACTTTAAAATATTAAATAATGTAATAGGTGATATATATATATATATATATATATACACACAACCATATATATTATATATATAGATACACACCCATATACCGTATTTAGTCGTGTATAACGCTCACTTTTTTTCAAAAATTTAGGACAAAAACCCTAGGCGCGTTTTATATACGGAATAATTTTTTACCGCTGGATGTAATCACACTATATACATATGAATCCAGAAATGTATTCAAAGAAGAAATTAAAATTGGAAAAATCTTACTTAATAGAAGTATTGCAGCATCTTTATTTCTCTCTTTGCACTTTTTTATACAACAGCTCTAGTAACGTTATTTAAACGCTAATTAGCAATTCTCATTGCCTCTACTGCGGTTGTCCTCGTCATCACTGTCACAGTCAATATCCTCGTAAATCATATTGTCTTCAGTTCAATCCATCTAATTGGAAAGTCTAGTCACTTTGAAGATCTTTATTATCATCTCGGCTGAGACGGAATTCTAAGCTTCTCATATCCACTAACATACAGTTGGGAGTGACACACGTTTCATTGTCCCGCTTGGAGTGAAGTTGTCATCCCCTGATTCTAGGCATGCCGAAATGCAACCTTAAATGGTCGGTTTAGGACAACATCTAAGGGCTGCAGCACTTTCGTCATCCCACCAGGTATCACAATCAAATCACTTGAACGACGAATTTTCGATTTTACTCCAGGCGTCATATGTCCACGGAAGCTGTCCATGTCCAGCATCGATGGCTGGCGTAAAGCGCCTAGCCGACGACATTCCCACACAACGTTAATCTAATTTTTCATAAGCTGATCCGGACAAGAATATTACTGATGAGAGTTTTACTTGAGTTAACTGTTTAAGCAGGCGTAAATTGATTGATTTAAGTTAAGAGTTTCTTGTATTGAATTGAATTGGTTTTGAATAATAGTTTAATCTTTATCAATTAAATAAATAAACTTAACTGGATTAGATTTTAAAATGAAATTATTTGGACCTCAGATTAAATTAACTTATCATAACTTAATATTAATTGATTTTTTATCAACCTTCCTTAAATACGCTGCGAGGTTTCCTTTTTCATTCAGTAACTATGTTTTTCTTGTTTGATTGAAAACCAGAAATTACGTAACCATGCAGATTTGGTGATGGTTCTTTTAATAACATTTCTTATTTATTTTATGTTATATCTAATACTTGAGTATATATTTATACCTCATTCGCTGGCAGATGTCAGTGATATACTTAAAGAAAGAAATTTGTTTGATATTTTTTAATTTTACTGAATGTTGTTGTTGAATTTATTGTGATTATTATTATTATTTATTTTATTATTATGTAATATTTAGAAGAAATTTAGAATGAAAAATATTATTGATTACTGTGATAAATCCAACACATTAAATATTAACATTGAAAATTACTTGAGTTAGAAAATTTATGCTATGAGTTTTCTGGATCCAAATTTGATAAACCGATTAGTGTGAATTTCAATTGCTCATCGTAATTTATTCCTTGATAAATCCTAATGTTAGGACAGCCCATGTTCCCATCGCATTGGTGATTTTATCAGTAGTTTTAAACATAGGTTTTCAACATTTCGGACGTATTTCAACGTTTCAAACATTTCGGAAAATCTTTCAGCCATACTCAAGGATGTTAATGTTAGGACAGCCCATGTTCCTTTAAATCGCTTTGGTGATTGATTTTTTCAGTAGTTTTAAACATAAATATTCGAAATTTGACCTGAATGGTGTCATTTTTAAAATTCCTTGTAAAGGTTGCAGCTCGATTTACATTGGTGAGAATGGACGCTCTCTGAATGCAAGACTCAAGGAACATAAAATTTCTTTCAATAAAGGTACACTAAATTCAAGATTGGTTGCTCATGCACTTGAGTAAGGCCCCGGGTGATTGGACTTTTTATAAAGAACCGTTTATAAATAAAAATACAATGAACTAATCATATATCACAATTTTAAAAAAGTCCTTCCGGCCAGTGCCGGGAGGAAGAGGTAGCTTTCATATTCTTTATTTTTAAAAAGCCAACTTATATTATTCAAACACAAGAAGCTCAATTAAGTGGAAACCGAATGTAGGAGATTCAATTTTAATTTTTATCAATACTAAATCATTATGAATGAGAATTTCGCGAAATTAGTCAGCTTTATCCAAGCTGCTTTTATTTAAAGTAACTTATATTTGGCTGCTAAATTCGGCGATTTCTTAAAGTGCCTGCCATTTTAAGACAACATGGTGAATGAGGCTAACCAGTGAACTTGGTCGAGACCTTAGTAATTGCTCTGCACATGCTCACTCGCATCGGAATCGGTTGATATATACGAGTGCTGCAGGCAATCAGATTTTTCAAAATGTCACTCACGTTAAAAATTGAAACTGCTATATCTGGACCATTTTTTAAGGTAAAGACAAACAAAAAATGCTCCTGAATCCTTATATCAAGGTCAAATACTTAAGAAAGAAATCTTTTTCAATTTCTAATTTTTTTGCACATCACTTTAAATATAATTTTTTTTAATTTAATGGCCGCCATTTTGAAACAAGATGGCTGATGAAGCTGGCTAGCGAACTTGGTCGAGATATTGATGTATACTATCCACATGCCTTCTTCCATCGAAATAGGCGAATACGTGTAGTATCGCGGGACAAATACAAGATCGTTTCAATGTGTTAGCCATGATAGAAATTCAAAGTGCTATAATTCAACCACTTTTTAAGATATAAACAAAAGAACAAATTTTCAGAAACAAAAACTGCTCCGAATCTTTGTATCAAGGCCAAACACATAAAGAAAATCTTTTTCATTTTCCAATTTTTTAATACCTCATTTTAAATTTTAAATTACATTTTTTTTTTAAATGGCAACCCTTTTGAAACAAGATGGCGAATGAAGCTGACCAACGAACTCGGTCGAGACATTGGTATGTACTATGTACAGACCAAGTTACATTCAAATCGGTTCATAAATACGCCTGTCATCGCGTGACAAAAATCAGGTCGTTTTAAAATGTCAGCCACAATAGAAATTCAAAATGTTATAACTCAGCCATTTTTTTAGATATAGATGAAACAAAACCTGTTCCGGAATCTTTGTATTAAGGTCAAACACATACGAAAAAAAATCTTTTTCATTTTCTAATTTTTTGGTATCTCATTTTAAATTTAATTTTTTTTAATTTTTTTAAATGGCCGCCATTTTGAAACAAGATGGCGGATGAAGCTGGCCAACGAACTCGGTTGAGTTATTTGTATGTACTATGTACACACCAAGGTACATCCAAATCGGTTCATAAATACGTCTGTTATCACGTGGCAAAAATCAGGGCGTTTCAAAATGTCAGCCACGCTAGAAATTCAAAATGCTATAACTCAACCATTTTTTAAGATATAGACGAAACAAAAACTGCTCCCGAATCTTTTTATCAAGGTCAAACACATAAGAAAAAAATATTTTTTCAATTTTCAATTTTTTGGTACCACATTTCATATTTAAATTTTTCTTAAAATTTTAAATGGCCGCCACCTTTAAACAAAATGGCGGATGAAGCTGGCCAACGAACTCAGTCGAGACATTGGTCTGTACTATGTATAAACGAAGTTACATCCAAATCGGTTCATAAATACGCCTTTTATCGCGTGACAAAATTCAGGACGTTTCAAAATGTCAGCTTCGCTAGAAATTCAAAATGCTATAACTCAGCCATTTTTTAAGATATAGACGAAACAAAAACTGCTACGGAGTCTTTGTATAAAGGTCAAATACATAAGAAAAAAATATGTTTCCATTATCAATTTTTTGGTACCACATTTCAAATTTAAAATTTTTTTAAAAATTTTAAATGGCCGCCATTTTGAAACAAAATGGCGGATGAAGCTGGCCAACGAACTCGGTCGAGACATTGGTATGTACTATAGACACACCGAATTACATCCAAATCGGTTCATAAATACGAGAGTTACAGTGTGACATAGGTCAGATATATATATATATATATATATATATATATATATATATATATATATATATATATATATATATATATATATTGTAGTCGTTGAGCCAGAAGCCAAAATTAGTGATTTTGGTTTCATCTCTGCGGACTTGATGATATATACCTTTTTGGATTCACAATGGTCCAAGGAGTTCATTTTATGATGATACTATGAAATTTGTGGTAGCTTATAGACGCCATATTGAAAAGATGAGCGTCATCTCTCGCACATAGATACATATGATTTTTTTTGCCAGTATCACATAATTAAAGAGATTTCAATGAAGAAATGGAAAGAACAAATATTTTTAAACATAAAACGTTACACAAATTATATATTTATTAAGATTTTATTTTAATTTGATGCTTACATTTAACTTTGTGTTTATTAACATTTTCAATGGGATAAACAGTTCAAAAGACATTTGCGATGAAAGAAAACCGAAATCTTCTTTTGCATTTTATTGCATATTATTTTCATGTGGTAAGACACAGCAATTCAAGATTACTATTAATACTGGTGAAACTATTGTACTTATACTGTTAAGAATTAACCCGTTCGGGACTATGGGTTCCTTCGGTAACGTGTTTCTATCGCTTGTTTTTGATACCACTAAAAACGAAAAGTAAAAATTTCCTTATTTAATTAAGATAATTTCTTGATTACTAAGCTAAATTTAATTGTTTGACAAAAAGTGGTGTCAACCGATAAAATTCGTGTATTCAAGTAAACGATGCTGGTCCCGAACGGGTTTATAAATAATACTAATCTTAGTCTGCTTCACTGCTATCATCATCATCGGTTGACATTCCTGTGCCCAAATAACTTCCATCGTCATAGAACTATTCTATATTCTGCATATGCTTGTATATATGAGGTTATTAAAAAGAGACGCATATGATGGTTATTGAACAAGAACAATATTGAACAACATGTTATTGAACAAGAACATGACATCAGTTCCAAAATAGCTTCAGGAGCAGGAGGACTGTCATTCCACTGGACGTCTGTCTAGATAGTGTTTTCCTTTACTATCTGTTCCAAAAATCCAACCATATTTACCTGTGAATGGAAGATCAGGATCAGCCTGTAGGCACTTCATCCAAAAAAGAACATGGTAATTATCTAGCATTACCTATAGGTAGAGTGTATTATTACATGGCAGAAGGTGATGCGACTCCGCAGACTCCTTTTTTACAGAAACGATATATAGAATATGCGCAATTCATTGATGTCTAAGTATTTATGCTTTCCATAATAGAGATGGCAAACTTACGACTCAAGCTATTTCTTTGTTTCCTCTGATATATCAGCTTCATTATCAAGCGCCTTAAGCGCATTTCGAAATTCAGTGTTCTGAATCATCATTTTCCCTTGCCTGCAAAAGCACTTACTGTATCGCACCTGACAGTGAATTCATTTCAGGTAATGCATTACATACCTCTTTACAAAGAAGTCCATGCATCTCACTGAAGTTGTAGTGCTTTATCCTGTCATTGGATCCATATTTTACAAATATTAACCCTTTCTATTTTTTCAAATCGTTTTCTAAAGAAAACAGTGTGATGACTGCCACATCAGTATCTATCCATATAATAATAATATTTCAAAATCCAGACGCTATAGCATGGTGTGCGCGAAATAAAATTCACGTATAACCTCTTCTTGGAAGCAGGTTAATGGAGTGGATTCGTCAACTAATTATTTCGTGAATTTATAGCAATTTTCTCCGTAGATAACGTACATCATTCGTGTAATCAACTATTTAAGATACTGCTCATTTTGCCATTCTTGAGAAATGAAATGTATAAGTTCTTTCTTGTTCTTCTCATCAGATAGAAACTGGTTCCATTTTCGTACTGAGTGTCCAGGAGTATATAATTTTTATAGCATTACCAACAGTTTGTATTTTTTGTTCATTCCTTTTTATTGACACCTGCCTGTATATATCAAATACAACATCTATTCTTTGAGAGGATGTAGAATCTTGTATTATTTTAGAAAACAGATTCTTTGCTAGTTGTCCAAATGATTGTAGCTACTGCGATAGCTTTGAACAAAATACATTCCGTCAATGATATTAACAACACCATCATTTGCATTCTTTCAGCAGTCGTAATTTTGTCATAACATCCATCCGTTTGATTTTCAGTTTTTCGCATTAAACCATCAAGTGTTGCTAAGGACTATGAATGCGGCCCTAGGTGGTAGGAAAAGACAGTTCTCATATCGAAATTTCTTCGCTCTGCAATGATTGTCATCTTAGCAAACATATTTCTTTCTGCCTAGCCTAGGCAACACACTTTGATTTATTAAATTTTACACTTTGTTTCTTCTTAAAGTCAGAAAATGTCTTTAGCTTCTTTATCTTTGGAGGTTTGAAAAACCCGTCTGCCTTCGAGTCTTGAGACAGATATTCTCTCTTGAAAGTTTCGTAAGCTTCTTCACCCTTCTCATAGCTTTGACCATGTCTCCGACAATTTCTAGATATGTCATTTCTCCAGTTGATTCTATTACCATGTCTAGATTTATCCATTCATTGGTAATCATGTTCTGTAAATATGAGATATCACGTTCGTCTCTCTGGATCCTGCTCAAAAGACAGATCTGGATGTAGAACCAATTTTCGTTCTTTCACGATCCATGTAAAGAAAGTCTGCCCTGATATCAAAAATATCTCTCGACTGTGGCAGGTCTTTAACTGAACTTTGTTGTACCTTTTTACCCCTACATGTCTTTACTTATTGTCTCTTCAATCGCCCAATTAATTTAATAGCATGCAAAACCAAGAAAATTTTTCAATCACCCTGTTTATCGGCGGCTATTTTCCAATATGGCGTCCATTAGTTACTCTGTTTTTGAATGTATCATGGATAAATGTCATTCTGATGTTGTTGTGAATCCAAGAATGTGTGGTTTACCAAGTCCGCTGACATGAAACTACACGAGTCCCTGGCTCAACGACGGAGGCCATTTTCCAATATGGCGCCCATAAGCTACCCTGGTTTGAATGTATCATGGATAAATGACTTTCTGCTGTTGTGGTGAATTTAAAAATGTATGGTTTATCAAATCCGCTGACATGAAACCACTCGAAATCCTGACTCAACGACGGCGGCCATTTTCCAATATGGCGCTCATAAGCTACCCTGGTTTCGAAAGTATCATGGATAAATGACATGCTGTTGTTGTGGTGAATCCAAAAATATATAGTTTACCAAGTCCGCTGAGATGAAACCACTCGAGCCCCTGGCTCAACGACTATTGATATATATATATATATATATATATCAATTTTGAACGGAGGGTGGTTTCGGGGTCTGGGGGTCATGATCGATGAAAATATACCAAAATTTTTTGAAATCGCTTTCCTCCGAACGGCTGCAATAGGTAGCTTTTTTGTAAAGAAAGCTACCTAAAAGTAACTAACGCTGCTACGCTGTTGCTGCTGTTGTTGCTGTCACTGCCATTATTGAATAAATCTTGAGCGAGGATCTCTCTAGTCTTATATTAAAATAACTATTCACCATAAAAAATTTAAAACTGGCAGTTTTATAGAGAAATGTATAATAAATACGCTGAGGCAGACAGTTTTAAAATGGATGAGTTATCAAATTTTAAATAGATAAAATGTCAATAAACCTGAAATCCTTTTCTATAAGGGTGTACAAACATTTAATATAAAAACAATTAAAAAGTTCCACCAGTGGCTTAAAATTCATACTCAGGAACGTAAAAACAAAAATGGATATTATGGATGAAATATTTTGAGCAATAATTTTGTTTAAAGAGATCAAAATAGTTCAGTTAAAATATTTTATAGGATAAAAAAATAAGTACATCAGTTTAGTAATTTAACTATCTTTTAGTGCAAAGTATTTATCTAGATTGTGATGTGCAGTATTTGTGCATTTTTTTTTATTTGACTGTTTTCTAATTTTTCCCGATTTTTTATTAATCATTTCATTATCTAAATAGCGTTAATATTTAGATAGAATTAATATAATAATATATTAAGATAGACTTAATATAAAATTTATTTGATACTTCTAAAAAGCCTTTTGTATAATCTACTGTTGTCTGATTTTAAAAAAAATAGCAAATGATAATAGTTCCAAACTCATTTCAACTGAAAAATATATTTACCCGTGAATAAAAAAAAAGGAAATATTTAGAATAATTCAGAATAATCAGAACGACACATTTAAAGCAATAGTCTTATGGCGTCAAAAAGGGAAAGTTTTCTTCTAGACATTATTAAAAAAGTCCTGAAGGCAGCGACGTTATTTTCTAGGTAATTTTCGAATGTGGGATAGATCTTGCATAATCAATAACGCGTCGGCACACACTACAGCGGTAAATGAAGAAAAAAGACCCTGCGAACCCGAAAACATCCAGTTAAAAGGACAATGATGGCAACCGGATTACAGAAGATCACCACAAGTCGTGATAACTTCATTCAATCTGCTCTAATCTAGTAGTCTTCTTGTAACAAAAGAAATTAGCTTTTCTACACCCTGCATGTTTTGGAAGGGGGTTGGCGATCGTGGTTCATAGAGGGCCCGCCCCCTATTTATAAAAATAATATTATAACATAAAGATAAATGCAAAGTATGTTAACAAAGTTATATTAAATTCTGTCTTTTAGGAACATCTGATTATAAGGTATGGGGTATTAACCTACTTTCCCCTACAAAGCAGAAATAATCCAAATATTAGCTTTCTTGATATCTTTCTTTATCCCAAATGTCTGTTTATCTTCCAAAAATTCACTTTTCATAAAATACTTTTGGGAAATAATTCTATTTTACTGTTGTATGATTGACATATTCTTTTGGAAAAGATAAATTTCAAATCGATAACCTAAAAGGAATAAAAATTCAATTTTACGACAACTGTCACTCTTTTTTTACTTGGTATATACATCAGAGAAAAATGTCTCTTGTGCATGATATAATGTATTGGAATTCTAGTAACTAAAAAATGGGAAGCAGTATTTCTTCCATAAAATTTTAAAACTCTTAAGAAAGAAGAATTTTCGAATATCTCCATGTCCTCTGGGAAATGAAAAGAAAACCTGAATTCTAAATAATGACTTTCGCTCTTTTTATATAGTTAGTCATAAAACAAAATCCACAGAATAGTGAGAAAATGTTTACTTCAGAGACGAATTTATTTCTAAAACAAATGAAAAAGCGCCTGATGTGTAAATATAAAACTGTACATTGCGTCAGGCTTTAAAGATTTATTTAAAAATGTATCAAGATGCAAAAATAAACAAGGTTAAAGTATAAAGAATTATTTTATGGTGAATGCTTCTGTATGATTAACGAGGAAATATTTTTTGTCCCTTTATTCATCATAACACTGAAAGATAACTAATATAAATTATTTTGATATATAATATAAATTACTTTCATATCTAATATAAATTATTATAAATTAATCTAATATAAAAAATTTTAACGAATTAAAACTAAATTAAAATTGCAATTTCTTTTAAAGAATATTAATAATGAACATAAAGGTTTGTGAAAACAGATTTTTTTTTTTTTTTTTTTTTTAGCCTACAATATAAAAAATTACAGAAACATTATTTAAAATAATTGAAATATTTGTCAACACTTTTTTGTAAGCTTGAACATGCACACGATGACCAGAATCCTTTTTGTCTTTACGAATACTTTGTGAAGAACTAATCGTAGGAAGGAATTATGAGAAACCAAAGAATTTCCGAGGTTCACAGAAAAACAACTTAATTAAAAGGTCTCGTTTTCTGCAAGAATTTATCAGAAAAGACATTTTTGTTTATTTTATGAAAGATTTGTTCCTATGTTTCTAATTGCTTTTTCACTATAATATTTCACTATTTATATATATTCTTTCTTAAGATGTATGGATTTCAAAATTGTGATTATTACGTCGTACGAGTGAAAACTTTTAATTTTTTTTATACAGTAGGAAATGTTTTAGCACGTGCTTTAGAATATATGAAATGGCTTACTCGTCACATTTGAAGCTTTTTAACCTTTTTGGTTATATTAATTCTATGAAATTTAAAGAAATAAATAGGTTTCACTTGTTTTGCAAAAGACGCTGCCTCATTTTCTACTCATATTTCTGCTGCAATAAGCTGGCTATTTTTAGGCTTAAAAAGTAAAAATGGTAGCATTAAAAGATCAATTCTATGTTTGTCTATCAGCCCGTATGCTGCATTCGTTTTACTCGTAAAGTATGCAACGTGGAAAGATCAAATAGTCTGAAGTACTAAATGCCATTGGTGCATACATTTATAGACTATTAACCTTTCTAGATTATGATGTCCTAGAAACAAATAATAATAAGGTATGGGGTATTAACCTACTTTACCCGACAAAAAAGAAATAATATAAATATTAGCTTTCTTGACATCTCTCATTATCCCAAATGTATGTTTACCTTCCAAAAATTCACTTTTCATACAATACTTTCGGGAAATAATTCTATTTTACTATTGCATGATTGACATATTCTTATGAAAAACATAAATTTTTAAAAGATAACTGAAAAGGAGCGAAAATTCAATTTTACGAGAACTGTCACTCTTTTTTTACTTGGTATATATCAGCGAAAAATGTCTCTTGTGCATGATATAAAGTATTGAAATTGTAGTAACTAAAGAATGAGAAACAGTATTTCTTCCATAAAGTTTTAAAATGCTTAAGAAGAAGAATTTTTGAATGTCACCATATCCTCTGGGAAATGACAAGAAAATCTGAATTTTAAATAATGACTTTTGGTCTTTTTATGTAGTTACTCATAAAAAAAAAATCCGCAGAATGGTGAGAAAATGTTTACCGCAGAGACTTATTTATTTATAAAATAAATGAAAAAAACTTGGCATGTGAATATAAAACAGTACTTTGCCCCAGACTTTAAAGATTTATTGAAAAATATATCAAGATGCGAAAATAAACGCTGTTAAAGCGTAAAACAAAATAAAATAACAAAAAATAATTGTCGGTCAAACTGAATGACCAATTAGTTTGTCTTTTTAAAATTAACATTGAATTCATCTTTTTTAAGAAAGAGTAATTAAATTTCTTATTTTAAACACATGTACATTAATTATTGCGCCTTAACAAAATTAAAGGAAATCATTATTATTTTTTGTTACACTGTTTGAAAGTGTCCTTATGTACGTTAGTTTTAAATTGATGTCAGTTTCTAATATTCAACAACAACAGAAACAAAACCTCATTTTGTCGCATATCGCCCATGCGTGTAACAAACTTTCCATTTTTTGCACTGTTAAATTTCTTTAAAAACCCTGCATTATAAAGAATGAACATCACTAGTCATTATCTTTTGCTATTCCTAGTATAGCACAATAAATAAATAAATAAACAAATAAATAAAATAAACAGTACTAACTCTTCCGCAAAACATCGTATTCATTACGATGTAGGTGAGATGGGGATGAATGGGGCATTTTTACAAATATATTTATTTTTAATACTTTTTTAAGTTATTATCAATATTATATATCACATTCATACATTAGGTATTTGACTACATCTATGCAGAATATTTAATCTAGATTATTATTATACACTAAAATATTATAAAATTAAAAAAACGTTGCCCTCTGTCCCAATCATCCCTATAGGAGTGATGAATGAGACGCTAATAAGGATGGATGGGGCACAAATATTTTTCTCTGTGTGTTCAATGTTACCTAATAAAAATTTATAATTATAAACTTATATGTAATTATGTTTGTAATATATGATCTTATAATATGGCTATTATATGTCAGCATTGCTAATCACTTCTTTTACTGCAGTTTTAACTTGTAATGCAAACTTCGACCGTCTATTTGTTCCTTTTTCCCACTTACGAGACATTTTAGATATGAAATGAAAGTGAAAAATATCTTTGAAATACGGTATAGCTATTATTTTTCATTCACAACTTATTAATTAATATTAATTATATGTATCTTAGATATTATACACAAAATGAAATTATGTTAGGAGTTGGATTTAAATTAAGGACGAGTTCCAAATTCAGTATAATTTACCCCCTTTGATCAATAAACATGTACAACTTTTAGCAATTTTATCTATTTTGATATGGTTTCAATAACAAAAATTTTATAAACTATTTAACTTTTAATACAATACAGTAATTAAGATTCAATATAATTTTTAATAATAAACAACCTATATAATACGTGTACTGTTTAATACAAATTATTAAATAATAAATTTAGAATCCTATATAATAGGTATATTTTAATTAATAAATAAATGTTTTAACATCTCTAGGGATGAATGAAACTGTCTTAATCATCCCTATGACACATAAAATCAATTGTCCGCCATTTTGACTCAAAAATTATTTTGTCACATTCGTTAATATTCATCCAATGATTGGTAACTATTGGAATGAACCTTCAACTAAATAACTACAACATGTCTTTTTTTTATATTGTAAAAAATATTTCACAGCTTCAAATGTAAAAAAAGTTACTTTATAAGCAGAGTTTCAGAAAATGCAACTTTGCAAAAAAATGAAAACAGCCATGTGGTTTTGCTTTTGGTTCTAAAGCACACTATGGTAGTGCCATATATGAGAATAAAAAGCTACTAAAAAAACGTTAATTGCCTGAAATATTGATAATGTCCCATCCATCCCTTGTCCCATTCATCCCCAAGCTCTATATGATGATTATGTCAAGTACATTAATTATTGAGTCTTTTTTACGCTGTTTGAGTGTGTATTTATGTACGTTAGTTTTGAATTGGTATCGCTTTGTGATATTCAACAACAGAAACAAAACACCTTTTCGTTGCATATCGCCCCTGCGTTAAAAAACTTTTCATTTTTAGCACTGTTGAATTTGGTTAAAAAGCCCGCTTTATAAAGCACGAATATCACTAGCCATTATCTTTTTCTATTCCTTGGATGGCGGAATAAATAAATAAATAAACAACAAAAAAAAATAAACAGTACTAACTCTTCCGTAAAACATCGTATTCATTACGATGTATATGATGATTATGTCAAGTACATTAATTATTGAGCCTTAAAGTATTTCAAAAGATTTTATTATTTTTTTACGCTGTTTGAGAGTGTCATTATGTACGTTAGTTTTGAATTGGTGTCTCTTTGTGACATTGAACAAAAACAAAAAACAAACATTGTTTTGTCACATATTGCCCATGCGTGTAACAAACTTTCCATTTTTAACACTGTTCAATTTGTTTAAAAACACTTGTTTATAAAGCACGAACATCACTAGTGATTAACTTTTGCTCTTCCTTGTATAATCGCAATAAATAAATAAACAACAAAACAAAACAAAAATAAATAAATAAACCATACTAACTCATCCGCAAAACATTGTATACATTCCGATGTATATGATGATTACGCCAAGTACATTAATTATTGCGCATTAAAATTTTTGAAAGAAACTTATTTGTTTTGTTGTTACAGTATATGAAATTGTCATTATGTATAGTCGTGGGAAAAAAAGTAAACACCCCTGACTAACTCTGCAAAAAATTATCGTAGAAGAAAATTTCGGGTACCAGACGATTGGTTAATAAAGTTTACTTTTAAATGATGTATATAAAATTTCCTTAGGGGGTCATCTACATATGAAATGAACAATAACTTTGTTTTTCTCAATAGAAGTACACAATTCTGACATAAATGAACTATACACCCTTCAATTAGCCTAAAAAGAAATTTTTATGCAATTCGTACGATAAGTTCCCGACAAATTAGTTATTTTAAAACGAGCGTATTTTAGGGACTGTATCCAAATCGAAGTTCCGTACTCGATTGTTGACTGAGAGAGCCCCCTTCTTGAGCAAGGCATCATAAGCACCACTCAAGCAGTCATTGAATATTGCTAGATTACAGGATGGTATACGAAATTTCAAAATATCTTGTCACTTCTATCATAGATGGCGATCTCAAGACAGATGGAGATCTTAAACCATCATTTTGCGTTTTTAAAGCATAATTTGAAAACTACTTGGAAGAAAAATGGGAAATTTTGAATTTCGACAAAGCAGGACTTAATAAATCTAAATCCATTCAAAAAATTGTAGATTGCAATTAATAAGTTTTTCGAATATTAATTTCATAATTTATATTTCATATCATAAAGTTATAAAAATAGCAAATTCAACATATTTATGTTTGGGAATTTCAGTTACATTTCTACACAAAAAATTAGCACATTAGGAGCATAATTTCAAGAGATATTAATGAAAATATGAAAATGTAATTTAACATTAGAAGCACTGAATTTGAATATTTATAATTCAAAAACTTATTATTCAAATGAAATTCGGTGTCTACGCATAGTTTGAACCGAAGATTTGGAATATCTTGTTAAAATTGTGTTTTGCCATTGAAAAAAATGAAGTTTGGGCTCGTTTTAACATGTAGATGGCCCCTAAGCCAATTTTATATACATCATTTAAAAATAGACTTTATTTCCAATCGTTCGGTACCAGTAACGTTCTTCTACGATAATTTGTTGAGGATTTAGTAGGGGTGTTTACTTTTTTTTTCTACGACAGTGCATTGGTTTAAAATTGATGTCATTTTGTAAGATTCATCAACAACAGAGCCAAAACCTCATTTTGTCACATGCACTATATGGCCAAAAGTGATCGGTCACTTGCGATTTTTGACGTTTTGTTAAATATCTAGAAAAATACATGAGGAATTAACCTGAAATTTCAGGTGTGTAAAGAGTATAGTATAGGCCATACATTTCCGCGAACATTTTTTTCCCGAAACACCATAGGGGACCGTCAAAAAATTGAAAAATAACGAATATCTTTTGGATAACCCTGTAAAAACTAATGGAGCAAAATCGTTTAAACTCGAGATTATTAATAAGTGGTTTATTATAATATACTGTGTTCATTTTTATGAGGATAGCGTGTATACTCGTAGAGAAATTAAGGTTTTTATAAAAACAGTCCCAAATTTTGCCAAGTTGGTTGCTTATAACTTGCAGAGTTCTTAATATAAATAAAAGTTCTTTTCAGAAAATATGATGAACAATATTGTACACAATACGCCGCAATCAGAATGAAAAAATAGTAAAAATGGGATGAAAAATGAGCAGGTTTACTAAAAAATGTTTCACTGCGCATGCGCGAATGAAATCAAAATATAATGTACATAATGTTTTAGCTAAATGTATAGAGCAACTTCTGTAAAAGTCTCAAAAACATAGTTTGAAAAGTCTGATAATAATCGTTTATAGAATAAGCTCAAAATCCGTTGTTCCCAAAATGAAGCAAAAACATGAGGGATTTTATCCAAATGCAGTAGTACGCGCAATATTGTGTATGCTAAATTGGCACTAATCAATGGATATATGGATACAACCCCTTATGTTTTTGCTTCATTTTGGGAACAACGGATTTTGAGCTTATTCTATAAACGATTATTATGAGACTTTTCAAACTATGTTTTTGAGACTTTTACAAAAATTGCTCTATACACTTAGTTAACCTATTATGCACATTATATATTGATTGCGTTCGCACATGCGCAGTGAAACATTTTTTAGTAAACCTGCTCATTTTTCATCCAATTTTTATTATTTTTCCATTCTGATTACTGGGTTTTGTGTACAATGTTGTTCTTCATATTTTCTGAAAAGAATTTTTTTTTATATTAAGAACTCTGCAAAATATAAGCCAAAAACATGGCGAAATTTGGGACTGTTTTTATAAAAACCTTAATTTCTCTACGAGTATACATGCTATCCTCATAAAAATGAACACAGTATATTATAATAAAGCACTTATTAATAATCTCGAGTTTAATCGCTTTTTCTTCATTAGTTTTTACAGGGTTATCCAAAAGATATTCGTTTTTTTCAATTTTTGTACGGTCCCCTATGGGGTTTCGGTAAAAACCTTCGCGGAAATATACGACCTATACAATACTGTTTACACAACTGCAATTTCAGGTTAATTCCTCATGTATTTTTCTAGATATTTAACAAAACGTCAAAAATCGCAAGTGACCGGTCACCTTTGGCCATATAGTGTATTGCCTATGCATGAAAAAAACTTTTCATCTTTAGCAACGCTGAATTTTTTTATCAACCCTGGCTAGATCGATTATGATTAGTCATTAACTTTTACAATTCCTTGTACAGTCGCAAAAATAAATAACTAAATAAACATACACTCATTGCCATAAAAATTTGCGCACCAAGAAATAATTGTGGGATCGTAACGAAACTTGGCATGAAGGTACATATCAGGCAGATATGCAAATGATTAGAAATGCAGCGTGATTGCGCATTGCGTAATACCACTAGTGGGCATTGAACTTCGTCCTCCTTGGAGTATAAAACAGGTAAGCAGAACTTGTCTGAGTGTACCTTTTCTTTTGCAAAGGAAACGCTGAGGTAGACATGCCGTTACGTAGCCATCGAAGACAATATGAGCAGCTGTCAGAGTTCGAGAGGGGAAGAATCATCGGGATGATGGAAGCTGGGTGATCAGCTCGGCGAGTAGCTCGTCAAGTAGGCCGTTCTGATTTTACTGTGAGGAGGTGTTTGGACCAGTGGACTGAAGAGATGTCATTTACACGGCGACCAGACTCGGGACGCCCTCGACAGGCCAGTCGTCGAGAAGACCGTCGCATCATACGAAACTCACGTGTAGAGCAAACTGCCTCATTGGCCGCCATCCAGACACAGGCAGAACCTTCACTATGGACCCCTGTGTCTTCCCGAACCATCGCAAGGCGCTTGGCTGAAGGACATCTTGTATCGCGGCTCCCATTACGTGTGCTGCCAATGACACCCACCCACCGACGCTTCCGTTCGGAGTGGTGTCGCGTACGACGGGATTGGACTGCAACGGAATAGAACCAGGTCGTCTTCAGCGACGAGTCTAAATTCAATTTGAGCAGCGATGACAATCTTGTTCGTGTCTGGAGGCCCCGTGGTGAACGCCTCAATCCTGCCTTCGCTTTACAGCGACACACCGCTCTTACAGCTGGTGTGATAGTATGTGGTGCCATTGCTTACGATTCACGGTCACACCTAATATTGATCCGTGGCACAATGACAGCCCAGCGGTACGTCCAGGATATCCTTCAGCCACATGTGTTGCCATTCGTGGCAGGGCTCCCAGGAGCCATTTTTCAGCAAGACAATGCTCGGCCACACACAGTAAGGATGTCACAACCCTGCCTTCGCCACATTACCACCCTTCCCTGGCCTGCTCGATCCCCAGATTTGTCACCAATCGAGCATATCTGGGATCATTTGGGACGGCAAGTTGGACACCCTACGAGTTTGGTTGAACTCGATGCGCGTTTACAGCAACTGTGGAACGAGATGTCTCAGGACATCATACGGAACTTGTATGCCTCAATGCTCGCTCGTATCGCATCGTGCATTCGCGCTAGAGGAGGTCCAACAGAGTACTAAAATTTCCGTTCATTTGTACTTTTTTCTGCAATAAATGATCCTTTTTCTTTGGTTTTTTAATCACTTACTTATATCACAGTCGTACTTACATGTGTAAAATTTCGTTTCATTTGGACATCTTTTTCTTGGTGCGCAAATTTTTATGGCAATGAGTGTAAAATAAACCCTACTAAATCTACCGCAATACATTGCATAAAAATTTTACTGGCACTATAATCGATTAATAATAATGCCTACTGATTCCAGATATACGTAAAAACCGCTTCGGAGGTCATCTACATATAAAAATAGTGTCAAAATTGAAACTGTTAATATTAAAATATAAATTTTACATCATATTTGGATTTCTCGGTGCACATAATAAATCAGACCTAAAACGGGTTGAAAAATACTCGATTTCAGTAGAAAAATTCTTAGGTATGAGGTTACCCAATTTGGATTCATATGCCTGTTTTAATTATCAATGTGTATGCATTTTGGGCACTGTTAAATACTTATTTTGGGTATGCTTATATATTTATCCACAATGGGTATTTAATAGAGCCCACAATGGATACACAGTGGTAACCAAAACAGGCGTATGAACCGAAATTGGGTAACCTCATATCTAAGAACCTTTGTAACCAAATCGGGTATTTTTCTACACGTATTAGATCTTATTTTTTTTTTCTGTGTGAGGTTTAAAACAGGTTTCTAAACGGCAAGTCTGTTGGTTAGAGTTTAGGAGTTATGCACGCTTCAGATTTCATTGAATTCATTTTTAACCATAGCAAAATTTATTGCAATATGGGTAGTTTATTAAACATAGCTCAAAACTACTTTGTATAATGAGCTGTAATTTTAAATATGAATATTTAATTTTTGTAGAAATTGCTATCTGTTAAAAAATTGATGCACTACAGTTTATATTTCCATATTACGAATGTTGAAATTGATTAATGACAGAATTAGCAAGGATATTATTTTTGCTTCTTTGGACAATTGTACATGTTTACAAACAATTAACCCTTACCGGCGCGGAGTAATTCTGCTCATAAACTGATGAAATAATGGACTGACACCGCAATTTATAAACGAATTTATCAGAAAATACGAGCTTGCTTATTTTCATGCACATTATAATAAGAAAAATTTAGTTAAATATTCTTGGTGCCGTTTGTCAGTTTTGGAATTAAATTTAGGTGTCCTTTTTAAGGACACCGCGCCGGAAAGGGTTAAAAGAAAATAATTCTAAAGTGAGTAGGATCCTTTCTTTTCAGCATCACCATTTCCGAATTAAAGTTTATATCTTATTTAATGGCAGAGACTACTTAAAATTCTTACAAATTATCTGAATAATTGAGGCCTTGATTGCTAATTGGAAATATTGGTGCTCAAAAGGAAGGACAGCACGCAGCCTGACTTATTTGCAATTTTAAAAATAAAATATCAACAGACATTCGAACTCATAAAATAATAATTTAAAAATATGTGTCACTAAATATGAGAATTCATTTTATCTATACTTTTGGTGATATTCCTTAAAGAGTTTGTGAGGTTTTTACAACATACTTTATTTCGCTTAACTATTTAAATACAGAACTCTTAAATACTTTAATTTTCCAGTCAACATTGACAGACTAATTCCATATTTCAAGTTTCCCAATAGTTGCTGAGGTAATTAATGTACTTTAGGTAATTTTTCAAGACATTCTTTGACGTGTTTCATTATCAGTATCGTGCCAAAGCGTTGTTCTTCTTTTTAAATATATGCGTATGTGTTTTAATTTGAAATGTTCATTTTTAGTGATTTTATTAAATGTGATTTTATTCTTATTCGGAGACTGAAGATTTCATGAATCAGGAAGTATAATTATTCAAACAACATATCTTTAAAATGCGGTAGAAATTTAAGCTTTTGTTATTGGATTTGAGTATAGAACATTGTAATTTTAAAATAAAATAAATAATTCTGTGACAATTTTTGTTGATTTATTTTCACAGAATATAAAATATTGCATATTCGGAAGTGGATTTCAATTAGAAGTAAAATTGAATAATAAGAAAAAAGTGGAGTTTTTTTTGCTGATAAATAATATATAAAGTCCGGAATTTCTTAACAAGGCTTTCTTTTTTTAATTACCTACATTACTGATTGATGATACACCATTGTTGTTAACCTCAATAATGCTCAACATAGCATTATGATTTTTAAAAAAATAGCTCCCCCCCCCCCTTTTTTTGTTACTCAGGTAAATGAAGGGTCAAAACTGAATGAACCTTGATCCATTTTTATACTAACGTTTGAACGTTCTAAAGATTTTGCAGAGCCATCTATCGGAGATATTTGTATCTAAATCAAGAATGCATAGGAAACAAATTTTTGAGGTCCTACATTAATCTTCTGCAACAATGTCCTCAGTACCTGTTACCGTATACCCCTTATTGGATATTTTTAAACGTCATTTTAGGATATCATGCATGCTATAATGTATCTTAGGAAATGAGCATTACAGAGTCACTTTTCGCGGAATCAATATCAAAGCTAGAAAATGAGGTTGTTGTGCTTAATCTCAGACTATGAGTGAGAGAAAACAATTAAGAATTTGTTTTAAATATTTTTCAACCATGCACCCACACCTAAATAAATGTCGCTAAAATAGCCCCTTAACCGTTAAAACCTTTTACATTTGGAAAAAAAAATTAACTCCATTATTGACAGATGTTATTTACGCAGTGTAGTGGTTTATATTAACATATTCTTTTTAATTTGTATTGTTATTTCCTGATAAATGGTACGTCTTAAACTGCATTGTTACCATCATACTAGCATACAATATTTCTTGAATTTATATGCTTCCATACACACTTGCTTACAACATAATACATACACAAATGGTTCTATACAACAACATTTACTTAATAAGACAGATATAAAAATCCTTTTTAATCAATAAAAAATGAAATGATAGTGAGTAATAAGAAAAAATAATCATAATGCGACTAAATCGTAATGTATCTGTTATGCTAATGCAAAGAATCATAACCTTCACTTCCGATTTCAGATGGATGTCACTCAGAAACAATAGTATTAATAAGTTCTCATTCTTAATTAAAACAATTGTAAACCGGCACTCATCTTTCTTTGACTTTGGTGATTTGTTATAAATTGCACGGCATTTTTCCGCTGATTGTAGTGAATATACATCTCATTTTCTTAATACTCTTTATTAAGAGAAATATTAAAACTTCATTAAAATGAATATATAAAAGAAATAAAAGTCTGATGCCATCTTATTTTCCTAATTAGGTAAGGTTTTAAATAAATAAAAATTATACTGCTCAATAATGCTGATTAATATTTTGATAACATACAGATAATTTCAAAGGAATTCTCAACAAATTCTGCTACAAACATAATAATTTACATTAATATGCGTGTGAAACTCTCAGATATAGTTTCTTCATTTAAGAAAATGTATAGTTTTGTTTATTTTTTTATACAAGTATTTTTTTGAAAAAGAAAGTGTAGTAGCCCATGTTTAAAACTAGTATTCATTGCACGCAAAATAAGAAATGATAATTAAGGAACAACCAGTTTTTATCAATGATCATCCCTATTTAAAGTGGATAAACATTTACTGCAGGTGCTATAGTAGGACGGAGTATTTGAATTTTTTTTTTTTTTTTTTTTTTTTTTTTTTTTTTTTTTTTTTTTGCTTCTAAAATGAAAATTGTAATATTTTTTAAATACACAAATATTTTAAAAGGCATTCCCCAAATATGAAACACAGTAAATATGGAATACTATGTTTAATTTTAATTTGCTTTTCATTGTCATAATGGTTCTATAGTATTTTGAGAGATTTAAGGGTCATTCCATACAAAATGAGCAAATCAGCTGTTGTTGACATGTCACAAATTTTAATGAAAATTAGCATCTAAGTAGAACATATTTATTTATAAGTAACTGTAAAATAATATATTTCAGGATTGTTTTTTTAAGTATTAAAATTTACATTCGAAGTTCATGCAAAATCGTGGTTTTCTTTGCATGCTTAAAATTTCAAGTCAAAATCTCAAGTTCCATTCGAATGGAAAGATTATATTAAAAATTATTTATAATTAAGAATGAATAATGAGTATCAAATTGTCGTAAGTTAGTAATGGCATTTTTATTCCTAATGAGAAAAATAAATAAATAAAAACTTAGTGAGTGAAAATAATTTTTATGATAAGGAACTTCAACATTGCAACTTAGAACGATTGCACACATGCCATTCTATGTAACAAGTTTTTAAATACCCAAAACTTCTAAAATATCTTATTTTGTGTCGGGATATTTTGCAATGCTCTATTTGAATATAAATTGAGCCTGTGTACCAAATTTCATTAAAATCGGTTACTATGGGGCCACGACCCTTTTTTTGCTCATTTGTGTTGAATCAACCTTAATAGACTGAAAGAAAAAATCTATTATTTCAAAAATATACAGTTTCACATTCGTATTTAGAAAATTTATTTTACTTCATAATTAAAAAACTTTTTTTTTCAGCAACCGGAAAAAAAAAAAAAAAAAAAAAAAAAAACTTTATTTATTTTTTTGTTTCTTGACTTAAATTACTCTTCTTTATTTAATTAGGCATAGTAATGTTAATAATGCATTAAATATTTGTAATGGCATAGGTGATATTAACAAATAATCAGTTTTCAAGTACAACCATCAATTATTCAAAATTAAACAGTTTACAGCAATTTATTTTTCTGACGATTTAATTAACATGAATTTCGAAAAAAAAAAATCCCAAACTTTATTGTGATTATTTTTTTATTTCTGCAGCACAAATATTTATTTAACTGACAGTTTAAAATTTGTTCAGATTCTAAATCAATTAACAGCACGCACAATTAATTATTTAACAGCCAGACAATTAGTATAGATAGAAATTTTTCTTTAATCGACTAACTTGGAAAATATTTAACACAATTTAAAAAATATTTCTGGTTAAAAACAAAAATAAACCCTGTGTTTATTACGATATTAATAACTTATTACAGGAGCACCTCTTTTATCGAAACTCTTTTAACCGAAACACTCGGTTAACCGAAATCCAATTTTAAAGCTTTTTATTTTTTTTTTCTTTTCTTAGCATCACATTCCTTGTGTGCAAAATCCATTTTCAAAGCTTTTTTTTTGTTTTTTTTTTCAAACCCTGTGTTTATTACGATATTAATAACTTCTTATTTTAATTTTAATTAAAAAAAAATAAACCATTTTATTCTTCTATATAAAATTATTTTTTTCAGTATTGAATGATTTATTATTTTATTTTTGAGAAATAGATTTCATCACGAGAGAATAGAGGTCTGCACGGGCCAGAATTACCAGCCCCGGTCCCGGACAGGTCCGAGCGAATGATGTCTTGGCCCGGTCCGGTGTAAAAAATTAAAGTTTGGCCCGAGCACGGTCCGGCCCGTATACATTTTCACAGTTCACGGCCCGTACAGAAATAAGTGAAAACAGGCCCGGCCCGATCTGGCCGACTCAATTTCTACAAAAAAAAAAAAAAAAAAAAAAAAAAAAAAATCAGATTTTTTTAACATGTAATTAAGATTCCTTTAAAGAATACTGCATGGATATTTATAAGATAATTTTACAGTATATTTTAAAATTACGATACAGACAGAAAATACACAATAGCAACATAAATGATTACTTAGACTCTTAGAAGTTCCAAAATTCAAATAAGGGTTCATTAAAAAATTAATGTAATTTAGAATAAAAGAAAAAAAAAAGAGGATTAAAAACATCATAACTTTTGAGGCTATATAATAAAAAGTAGATTTGTGAAAATATTTCTCTGTCATTTATTGAGGTTTTTCTCAAATCCAAAGGAGTTACTTTCTAACCTATTTCTGAATTCATTTCTTTAAGGAAACGTGTTAAGATTGGCAGGTGTTTTTATTCAGAAACAATGTAATCGAATAGCGTTAACCATTATTTGATTAAAAAAAAACAATATATCATCGAGAAAATACAGTCACAGTGAGCGTTTTGAATAGAATTTCCGGAAGCAACTGCACGGGAAGCGAGAAAAACCTACAGTCACGTTACAAGAATCTCTTAAATCTCGACAAGTAATTTATTTATCAAAAATGGAAAACGCTGTTTGATTCCAAATCCCCTCAACGGTCAGGCGTGTCAATTTTATGCCTTTACAGTTAAAAATTAGTCAAAAAATGTTCTAAAGTTTCGCGTTGTTAAACAGTGAATTTAAGAACCACCTTAAGGTATATTTCCATAGATTACGTTAACAGAAGTTCATTATCACTGTTAATATTTTTACAAAACATATTACCGCCCTACATATCCTGAGAACAATAAGTCCATCGACTAAGTAGGAAAAAAAAATGAAAGCCTGGTCTTGGCCCGGCACGAGTCTACTGAACAAAAAATTAAGCCGAGGCAGACACCATGTAATTGTCCGATGCCGATCTCGATACTGGACATGTTACATTTCTGTATTGATGTTGCCAAACAGGCATCAATAAGCATCGGCTCGTGACGCACATTTATACCCATTCTCGCGAAAGTCAAATTCATTGAAAATAGCTCATATTTCATCGGCTTTGTTTAAATTTTGATAGCGGGCCCCTATGCCCGCTAATTTATTTATTTATTTTTTTTTTATAGGCCGATTTCGGCTCAAATGACTCCTTAATTTTTTTTTCCGGTCCGACCCGTTGAAAAAAATATCCTATTTTTGCAGGCCCGGCTCGGCCCGTTTGAAAATACGACTTCATTTCGACGGCATCGGACCAAGCTAGGGCCCGGGCAGACCTCTATGAGTATATATATCAAAATGTATTAAGTCACATATCTATTTTATATGATACGACTTAAATTACATTAAGAAAAGAAATCTCGAAAGTGATTGTAATTTAACACTGCAAGAACATTTATAGTTTTTCTTATGCTGAAATTGTGTGTGTTATATGTGATCAAAACTGCATTTAAATTGCCGTACAATATTAATGTTGGAATCTGGCGTAACTTGACATAGCTGCGTCATGTAGTGGACGTGGTTGATAACGCAAAAACGCGGATTTTTAGAATGACGGCATAGATGACAGACTATCTCCTATCTGCGCATCTCTTGCACATGTTTTCTGAATCTTTACTCCCTTATGGACACTGAGCTCTCGGATTAAATATTTTACACAGATATGACAGAGGAGCAAAAACCCGTACCGACGCGATTCTAGCGTCACTACTGAGAACAGGCGGGAACAAATGCGCGGAGATTGTAAACATAAATTGTCACTCTCAGACTTGTGCTATCACTGTCACGTTTACCTGTTGTAATTTTTTTTTGTACGATACTGACAGCTATTTGAATGTTTTTAATTTTTGCAAAAGCTCATTTCAGAGCTATATTTCTTGAATATAATTATTTTATATTTGCATGTGTTCTTTTCAGAGCTGTTTTTCTTGCAATTAATTATTGTAATCAAATTATTGTTATGTCAAACTTACATAAAACAATTTTATAGGTAAAAATATTAACTGTATGCAACGTTTTACTGCAGACATTGAAATTAATTGAACAATTTAAAAGAGTCAATCGTTGTTTAAAACCGAATTGTTTAGAATGTGCCAGTAATTAGTATTTTAAAATGTGCTATATTTATTACTTTTGTAAATAGTCACATATACATCACTGAGGAATGTAAAAGTGACTTTACGACACTATTTATAACTTAAGGTATTCAAATTTTACAAGTATGGAACTATTTAAATATCTGTGTTTAAATTATTATAAAATAGGGCTAAATCTTTAAGAAGAAATGTGTAAAGTACATATTTTCTTTGATTGTTTGTAAAATTCCTAGTATCTGCTTGATAAAATAAAACACGTTTTATGTTTGTAACAACAACAAACGTAAACAAATGCCGAAATCGCTCGCTATAGACTCATGAAAAAAAGATAGATACTATACAAATAAGACGAGTAATAACTACATGTTGCGACCTGCCCGAAACATTTGCGACTGTTGTCATTAGAGGATCTGAAGTTGCGATTCGGTTACCATTGAGCTTATGGAAGAGTCACATCTGTATGAAATATTTAATCTGTGACTGAGTTCAACATATAACAGGAGATCTATCTTTCTATTCCCCAACATTATTTCCCGCGGTCAGCGCGGAAGAATACAGTGAAAGAATACAGTGACGGTAGTTTTAGCTTCATATTTGTTCGCATACTAGGCTGAAAATGCTCTTTCTCCCATTGCCTATTATGCTAGTAGTTGAATTTTTTTTCAAATTTCTAAAGTTTACGGATTTGATAATTAATAATATATCATGGTAAGCAGTTGTTCTGCATATGGTTGTAAATATGGTTGTAAATTGGAATAAAGAGGGAAATATACAATTTCACAGGTAAATTGCCTCCCCCCCCCTCTATCTCTCATGTTTAACAGCCATAAGTGTATAATATTGCTTTCTGAATCATTTTTCGTATTGCTTTATTTTATTTCCAAGTATCATTTTTACGCTCATGTTTAATACAAGGATTATTAAAATACTTATTAGAAAGTATTTTGAGATTAATGCGCATTCCCCTCCTCTCCTTAGATTTCATTTTACGGCGATAATGCTTCACATTGAAACTACAAAATACACACACACACACACACATATATATACATTACTCATTGTATTATAATTTTGCTTTTAATTTCTGAAATTTTTGTGTTGCTTAAATCGTCTTGATTAAAATTTGAAGCTTTATTTTATTGAAACTAATTTGTAAGTTTTTCTTTAAAAATATAAACGTAAAACCAATTAAAATAATTGTCTTTAATTGAGATAAGATAAGAGAAAAAGACATATTTGGGTGTTAAAAAAGCTAGAAAATTAAATGACAATTTCATTTCAAAATAACGCTATCTCCCGATTTTGAATGGACGTGAAGAAGGGATTTATAAACAATTTATTTAAACATATTCCTGTTAAATAAATACTAACTGGATAATTCCTGTTCTTACAGATCACTTACTCTCATTCGTTTTATAAATTACTTAAATAGAGAAGCATAAATTAGGATAATAAAAAAGAGATTTCTGCTATATCTGACATTGAAAACGCGGACTGTTTTTTCTTTACTGCCTATTTTGATTCTTCGGGGTGTAATTCAGCTAGCAGACGACGGACCGGAGAGCATGACCTCATGTTGCATGTAGAGCTTAGTGCTTATGTAAGATGAATCTTGTTTACCAGATTTATTCATGGAGGAAAGAGATATATGGAGATGTAGTATGCCGTAAAAATGATGCGCGATTTGCAATATGATGCGCGTTATCGCTCAAATTTAAATGTCCTCATTCGGCCCAAACAAAACAAGCACATAGAACAGGGACATAATTCTTTGACATCACCCATACATCTTTTTTCTCTAAGTGAAAATTATCACCTTATGTTTAAAAGCATTCTAACGTAGCATTTCATTGTATTATGAATTAAAAACTGCATTACTAAATGTTTTCTACTTTTTTTGGCGAAAGCACGTAGTTGTGTTTCGGCCGAATGTAGCGGATTTTAGGTTTGCATTTTTGGCGTCACCCACAGCCGCCACACTTCATTTCTATTCTTTCTCTTTACTCTATGAGATTTATTGTAAAATATATTTTTTACAGTTTCTTTTGATAAAATTATGTACATTTAAAAAAAAATAGTCACAAAATATCATTTTAATTTCGTGAGAAAAAGCACTAATGATACAAAACATTATTGCCTTTTGCCCTGAAACTAAAATGACATTGCGACTATTTTTTAAATAATGATATTTTTATCAAAACAAGTTGTAACAAGAATATTTTGCAATAAATCTGGTAAACAAGATTCATATTCTGTGAGCGAGTAACGATTTGAAATTCGTGATTTCATTTTAAACAGAGATTCTCTAAATTAGTCCGTTTTAAAAAAAAAGCTAATCTAGCGATTTTAGGATAATTATTGAAGCTATTGTCTAGAATCGCAAAATATTTAAACAAATAAATGAATAATACTTACTTGTTTAATAGTACAACATCGAATGCATGCATTTTAAATTAAAGTGATTCCGATTATAGAATAAATTGAGTTTTAAATTAAACGAATTAAATATTTGATTGTTAAATAACATGAGTACAATGCGTTCAAGATAATATTGGGAAATTATTGTCTGCGCTCGATGAAAGAAAAAAATACTTAAAATTAAATGTTTTATGTAAAAATAAATTCTATACATATTCTAAACATTCACCATTGTTGCATTCTCATCGCGAATACAACCTTGTATGTCATTTTTTATAACTTTAGCATATAAAGAATTGAGTTAAAAAAAAAGACTACAAAATTCTATCATTACATATTAACTACTTATTAATTTTTATGCGTTATTTTTCGATGAATAAAAAAGAATTAAATCGAGCATATTTAAATCAGCAACATTTGATAATATATATATTGAATAATATTTTATCTATTTTTATAACTAAAAAAAAAAAAAAAAAAAAAAAAAAAAAAAAAAAAAATCGTAACTAACTTCTTTTACTCTTTGGAAAAGGACACAGATAAATTCTATCAGAAAAATATTTTTCTTACAGTTTCGAAAACTACAGCTATTAGATGGCCAACATTTTGCCATTTTAACAAATAATATTGGTTTTACAGAGAACTGTATTTATTTAAATAATTAACTATAATAAATACATTAAATAAACACAAATAAAAATTAATAGACTATCCTATACTGTCAGATAATAAATACTACAAACAAATGGAAACATGACGTTTACGCTTGCCCAGTAATTTCATAGATGTAAAGCTAATATAATATCCACAAGGAAGAAAATAGTTAAGTATATTCCTGTAGTTCAACCCCGTCCGCTACGTGGTGTGTGACTTTGATTGATATGACCTTATCTTTAATCTTGTGGTTACCTCTCGCATTTAAGATAGGGGACTTAATTTATATTCTGCTTTGTATGTGATGCAGATGAAATGATTCCTCTAGAAATTCCACTACGTATTTAAATGGTATATACAAATAAATGCAAATTCCAATTCTGGTAATCTTTTATCGCTAGACGTTCCATGTAGTAAAAACAAACAAAAAAATCCCCAAAATCTTTTTAATAAATGTTAACAATAATTTTGTTTTTGCCTGTAAACCAGTTGAGTTTCGGATTTAAATTTACTTATTTATGTCACATTTTTTAATGCAACTTTATTTAATTTTAATAATCCATTTAAATTATTTTTTTAACACAAAATATGTTTTCTACTCGCTTAAAAAATAGAAAAGAAAAAGTTTCGTAAAATATAACGTAAAAGCGTACAAAAATATACCATTATTTCTTTCCAATTATACAAGATGTTGCGAAACATTCTTTACCTTTATAAACCTCAGTAATCAGTATATTTTGGAGATTTAAATAAATATTTATAACAAATTCATTTTGCTACCAATCTTTTTCGGAAACGTTTTCGAGTAGTATTTTTGCCTATTAATCATTTTTTTTAAACTGGAATATTGCTTGTTAGACTGTTCAATTTAGCATTTTCGACTGCGTAATTGAATTTATGCATGCAAGAAAATCCTTCTCTCTATATAAGAGAAGTAACAATTTGGAAATGGGCAAAAAGATGTGGAAATAAACCAGTGAAAATCTGCGTAGATACCGCGAAACGCATCTAATTGGTCTGAGCTTTCTGTGTTTTTTTAGCGGGAATTATACTTGGCGAAAACCATGAATGTAGAGAATTTAGGTAGGATGGGCGAAGAGAGGGAAGAATCTTCTGTATTTCGATAAACTTTTTTTTCCAGGGGGGAAGGGGGGGTTAATGGAAAAAGTGATTTTTACAAAAAGAAGATAATTTCCATTAATTAATGAGAAAGGGGGGGAGGGGTAATCTGCGTTTGGAATCTAAAAATTGAATGCATAGAAAATAAGAAATCGCGAAAAGTTCCAGAATGGAAACGCGAAACAATTACGTTTGGGGTTGGCTAGAAAATAGGGATTGCTTCGCGATGCCGAACTGAATCTCGAAGCGATTACGCGGAGGATTGGTGAACGTAGCGAGCAGGGGACGGAGCCCCCCTTGATATATTAATTTTAATGTTAAAGTTAATGTTTTTAATTTATAAAGTTTGTATCTAAACCTTGTTTGTTAAACATGAAAACGTTTACTTAAGAATTGAAAGTATCCTCAAAATCTACATTCTGTGTTGAGAAAATTGCCCTGTACTGTATAAAAACTAATCGGAAACATTTCCAGAAACCAGTGGCACCAGAATAAATTTTGTTATTATAACTACTTCTCTTAATCTCGAAAACAAATTGATTTCTACTGTTTTTAAAGATAAAAAACACTTTTTAGAAATGTAGGTAAGTTGTAAGTTGTTAATGCATATATCCGTTTATGGCTATATCATATTTTATTGGGTGAGTTCGTAAATCTATAAATACGTAGCACTACGCATACAACCTATGGCCGTCGTTTTGTCGTCCCGTCTGTCAATCCTTCAGTCCGAAATTAACAGAACAAAAACTACCCAACTTAATGGTTTGAAATTTAATAAATATAATTGTTGCAGAATTTGTCGAGTTATTTTAAATTTTATGAAAATTTATTCAAAACTTAATAAGATATTAATAAAGGTTTTCTTTTTTCTATTAAATCCTATCACACGTAATTAATTCAGTGATATGCCGTGATAGGTAATGAATCTAGGAAATCATGGTGATTTCGTCATATTTAACATGGAGTCATAATATTTCTGTATTACGGAATTTAATATATATAATCGTAATAAATTTGTAAACATGCATTTTTGCATAAAAGTGAAACAGTTTTGCACCAAGATCAGAATATTTATAAAAACAGTTATAATACGAACGCATATCATTTGCCACGTTTGACGAACAATTTCCAACTTGTTAGATTAATAAACATTTGCCTTATTTTTCGGTGTATTTCGAAACAATTATCTCCGTGATTTATTTATTGCATATTGAAATATTGCGTACATTTATATTGCATGTTGAAAACATTTAACCATAATATTATTGTTCGGGGTTACTGGTAGGAACTATGAATACTTTTTTTCTATAAATTTATAGTCCAATCATAATATATACATAAATGCAATCTATATTTTAAAGGAAAAAAGTGTCCGCCCGTAACGATGACGTCATTTTATGAATGGCAAGACTTGGTCATGAAATTTAGGTTTTACAAGCTTCGCTACAATAATTTTTAAAAACTGCTAAGCATCGGACACGTTTAATTTTTATGTCGTCGTATATGGAAATAATAATGTACTTTCAGATACAATTTGTTTGAAAACTGTATCATAATTTACTTGCTTGTTGAGGCTTTTTAAAGCTTGTTGAGGCTGTTTCAAGCATGATTTAAAAAAAAAAAAATCTCCATCTCGTGCTGGACCAATAACGGTAAAATAACAACATATTTTCATTTAAATCAATATAAACAGTTCAGTATTTGTCTCATCTAATTTTCCATAAGTTAATTAAACTTTCATCAATAAATAAATAAATAAAATAAAATAAAATAAAATAAAATAAAATAAAGTAAAATAAAATAAAATCGTACTTTTATGTTAACTAGGTTAGCTCATGGGATAAATCGCTAAATATTGTTCACATTACATATTCATATTACATTCATTTTTTTAATATAAAACTTTGACTCATTTAATTCCAAATATATTCATTAAAAATTCATTCATTTGAAACACATTCGTTTCACTACTTTCACTTAAAATATTAAAAGGAATAAGAATAAGAAATAATGCAAAGAACCAAAACATTTCATTCCACCATGAAACAATTGTTGCTAATTTATACACGCAAAACGATAAAGTTCTTACTGGCAATTTAAAAAATGCTACTGCCGATATTTGCGCCCGTCTAACATTAAATTACCAATAAAAAAAATAAAACACAAATTTATCATATATGCAATCGAACAAATGCAATAAAAGAGAAATGTACTTTCAAATATAGTTTGTTTGAAAATTGTATTTTAGCTTAATTGCATCTTATAAAATAATTTGCAAGTATGAAATATTTTTAAATATATCTCTATCGCGTGGAGCCGGATTATGAAAGATAAATCCATTTGCACTTAAAGTAATGTGAATAGTTCAACATTTATTTCCAACTAGCATGAAATTAAATTCAGGAATAAAATTAAATCTTCTTCAATAATTAAATTATAAAAGTAATATAATATAAATAAAACACAAATTTAACAGACATATAACACTGGTAAACAAAAATTGATTGTTTTATATGTTTTTCCTAAATTTAAAGCTAATATTCCAATTATATACACTCTTGAGTAAATAAAAATGATATTGGAAATTTTTACTTGCTTCTTATTATTTTTTTTAAAACGAAGGATACCTATTTATATGTTATTACGATATATCACAATTTAGGAGATCATACAATAATGCATAATAGTAATATATAAATGTTGAATTTGCCATCAGTATAAGTTTACACTGTTTATACACATTTTCCATATATTTTGCACACAATTTGCTTCCATCATTCGGGTACCCGATACTAAAAGCATCTGAACTTTCATGGTTGCCAGACGCAGTACAGGAAATAAATGAAACACAAATTACCACGTATGTGTTACATATTAAGCTAACAATGGAACATAAAAGTAAATTTGTGTGCAATAAAGTAAATTCTTTATTGAACAGACTCTCCATAAGTCTCATAGCATCAGCTTGGGCTGAAGATTTCTTCATTTAAAAGCAAAATTTCTAGCAGGCAAGAGTATATGATCATTGCATGTTGCTCCCATCGTTCCCGTACCTGATACTAAAAGCATCTGAACTTTCATGGTTACCGCAGACGCAGTATACAGGAAATAAATAAAACACAAATTACCACGTATTTGTTACATATTAAGCTAACAATGGAACATAAAAGTAAATTTGTGTGCAATAAAGTAAATTCTTTATTGAACAGACTCTCCATAAGTCTCATAGCATCAACTTGGGCTGAAGATTTCTTCATTTAAAAGCAAAATTTCTCGCAGGCAAGAGTATATGATCATTGCATGTTGCTCCCATCGTTCCCGTACCTGATACTAAAAGCATCTGAACTTCCATGGTTACCACAGACGCAGTACAGGAAGTAAATGAAACACAAATTATCACGTATTCATTACATCTTAAGCTAACAATGAAACATAAAAGTAAATTTGTGTGCAATAAAGTATGCTAATAAAAATTATGATAACTTTTTATTGAACGGCCCTCGTAGGTAGATTATAAATTAAAATGCCAGATTTAACCATTCTTAAATAATGTATAAATTTTGTCGATAGTTGCTCTCCGTATACTATACCAAATTAAAAAACCGAACTTCAAGTAAAATATCAATTTAATCCACTATTTTTTTTATTTTATTTTTTCATATTGTCAAGGCAACGAAAGAATAATACTCTGATTTTTGCAAATTAATAATAAATTGTGAATATTAAAATGTCTGAAAGATATTAATATTCTCAAAGTTATTCTTTTTATATGGATCATATTGCAAGGATGCGTCAATCAATGTCAAAATATACTTCAGCATAAGCTTTTAATAATTTCTCTGTAGCGCAAAGTGAAATGTCAAACGAAATAGATATATTTTTGATGCTCAATATATTTTGTTAGATTAAATGTCAAGGAATGCAGTTTTCTGAATATTAAAAACTGGTGATAGAAGGATGCTATCTGTCTGTTTGATAAGTAAAATCTAAGATATAACCTTTAACAGAAATCTTTGATGCAAATTAGAAGGTATTTAGGAAAATTGAATACTGTCTTTCCCATTATAACTGTTTTTAATTATTTATTTCACTTTATTACATTTTTATTTTATTAGTACATATATTGCCATATATTTATATAAGTTTGAAAAGAAATGATTAGCGGAAATTCATTTTAATATTTAGTTTGTTGTTTTATCCGGTATAACTCATTATATTTAAAAAACATATATCACGTGAACGAAGGTTATTAAGGAATATATATTAATATATGGAGTGTTTCCGCTATCATCCGTTGTCACTATCACAGTCAATAACTTCTGAACGGCAAGAGCTATTGTCATAAAAGTGGGGTCTAGGTATACTAAAGTAGCCATGCGCTACTGAATGAAACAGCCTACGGCGCCACCTGTCATGGTAATCTGCGGGATCAGCATACCTACCTCGAAAATGGAAAAATATAGGGTGGGAAAAAGTGATTACAAAGTTGTAGAGCATCATCGATTTAGTACCAAAAGACACCTTGTGGACATTAATGCGAACGGTTATAGCGCGCATTTGTTTTTTCGTGACTTTCTACACTGCGACGTGACAAAAGGATCTTAGAAAGAAAAAACAACTAGTTATAACAGTATAGCTTTATTTAAGATGTTAAAATTTCTCACCGTCAGCTCCAATGTGCATTTGTATAGGGATTTGTCCAAAAAATAATCATTTCAAGTCCAATCAAGTTTTGTAACGTCACAGTATAAGAAATCACGAAAAAAATGCACATTTCAACCGTTCTATTCTTGGCACTAATGTCCACAAGGTGTCTTTTTGCACTAAATCGATGATGCTGTACAACTTTGTAAATCACTTTTTTTCCCTATCTCTTTCCGTTTTCCAGATAGGAATGCCAACTCCGCCGTTTTCCACCATGTTGTACCGTAGGCGGTTTCACTTAGTAGTGCATCGAAACTTTACTGTACCTAGACCCCACATTTATGACTCTTGCCGTAAAGAAATTATCGGGGTGAGAACAGACTTTATTGGCACACTGTATATTGTATAATTAAACACACTTTTATATGACACAGATCTGCATAAGGTTTGAATTTATAAAGTGTTTCTAATTTAAAAGATTTGCGAATTTTGTATAAATGTTTAGCAAAGTAAATGTATTACAACATATTTCTTTACGTAACAAAAATGAAAAAGTAAAAAAGAAGACAGAGAGAGATTTATTTTTCTACTGCCTTTTGTAACTTGATAAATAGTGTTTGTAATTTGACTAAATTCCATTATTAGGTGCAGGGCGTCAATTAATCTTTCAAGGGAGAGTAATGTTTTTCAGTAGTACCTTTCGTGATCGGGACTACCTCTTTCGCAAAAATTTTGATAATGCACTGAGTGTTCCGTGAGCAGTATTTCTAAGTCTACAGGATTTTTTTTTTTAGTTATATACAGTATAACCTCAAAAATCCGCCATTGTCAGGACCGAAACTAACTCGGATTTTTGAAAATTCTGGATTTCTGAAATAATATCAAAACTACTTTCGATATTCTTAATGGTGCCTTTATTCATACTTTAATTCATAGTCAAATGAGCTTTTAATTGAGAAAAATATAGGTTAAAAAAACTTATATTAATTCATATTTTTATGTTAAAAAAATTCTAATAAACAAAAACAAACTTATCTTGTAATTTCCGTAATATCGATTTAATTTTTATTTGCTTAAATTTTTTTCACCCGTTCTTTAACAAGTTTTTCTTGAGTTTTATACATATAAAAAATATCAATTTCGGGAATACAATCATGTTTCTCTAAAACAGATAATTTTCCAGTCACATTTATGCATTTTACCAATGACGCTTTTTCTTCTGCCGGCTTCTGGTCCTCATTCCTCTGAGCGTTATGGGCGGTTTATTAAACACAGCGTCAGCGATATCGCTGTCCACTAATCCATCGCTTTTGATCTCAAAGATTTTAATTGGTAAACAATTGCTATTTTTCTTTTTCTGTATTTTGAATGTTTAAAGGAAGTAGCCTAGTAGTTTAAAGAAGTTGCTAGATTTCTGAATCCCGGATTTTTGAGTTCATACTGTAATGATATATATTTCGTGAATTAAATAAACAGCAATTGCTATTTAAAATTTCCTGGTATATATTTTTAATTTCTGAATAAAAAGTTCGCTAAATATGGCAACACTGTCCGAGAGTTGTAGCAATCTTTCGGACTGTCGCGTGGGTCGGAAACGTCATGCGTTTCTCTTAAAGCATAAAAAACTCGTTTTGGGACCGAATCAAGTATTTTTCTTTTTAATATGAGAAAAACAATAACCAAATTAACAAATTACTTTTTAAAGATAAATACGAGAACTTATTTCTTTGTTTTACTATGTAATTTTGCGTTACTGTCATGGAAGGTCTCCTTACCGGGCATGTTCAGAATATTTTGAAAAAAAAACAGTAATTAGACTACGTAAGTATGTAATAAAATATTAGTCTAATTTAGCGGCGAAATTACTGCAGAAATCCTGTAAAAAATAGAATACTATCGAGCATTTGGGGCGAAAAGATGAAAGCGTCACACGATTTGGCAAGCAGCTCTTTTCCTAGCCAAAAGCAAACGATTTTAATGTATCTAAGAACTGCTTATTAATTGATTTTCGGGTGTAAATAGTATTTAATGAATTTAAATTTAAACAATAAGAGAATTTAATACATATATTTTTTTGTATTACACATTTATGTTGCATGTTGCTGCAGTTATTTAATTTTATAACTGTAAAAATAATTTCATATATAAAAAAGAAATTTCATATTGAAAAATGTATTTTAATATATTTAAGCGTATTCCAAAATAAAGGCCAGATGAAGAATGCTGCAGTTACACATTTCAATATCGGACAAGTTTTTGTTTCCATCGATAGTGCTCAATTGGACTTAATTTTGAGATTGAAATAACTTTAATTAATTTAAATTTTGTTTTAATTCATAACATTTCATAGTTAACTTTCATTATAAATATATATTTGACAAAACTATAGTTAAAACAAACTAAAACTGACAAAACTAAAGATATTTAAATTAAATTTATTTAAAAATCTCAAGATGAAACATTTTTACCTTAACAGTATTCGACATAAAAAAGTATTTTTTTAAATGTCATTCCATCGCCAACCTGTGATAAATTGCGAAATAACGAAATGTTCATTATTTTTAACGGACATTCTATCGAGTTTTCGCCAAAATTTTTTTTATAATCATATCTATCCTCTTGAGAAGAACATTCTATATATTTTTTAGATTCTTGAAATATGCCCGTATGCAGATCTTCCTTGTGAGTTTATATTAAAAATAAGAAAATAGTTGGTACTTATCTGTCTAATAAAGCAGTACTAAATAATAATAATAATAATAATAATAATAATAATAATAATAATAATAATAATAAGAGGAACAAATTGGAAAATTTTATTCTTTATCAATACCTTAAATTACATTGTTTTTCACCGTAAATGATTGCATATTCAAATAATCATTTGAATTATTTGAAAGTTTGAATTAGAGTTATGTTGCTTTCTTTTAAGTGTGTAATAATTATTTTCGAAAATAATTAACTCTGTATGTAGAATTTGTAATTTACTTTAATTTAAATATCTTGGTTCTTTTCTTTTTTTTCTTTTTACTTTTTGTGATATTGAATTATTATTATTTTTTTTTTGGATGCACACAGTTCTAGCCCAATATTTAATATATTACAAATAAATACTTTACGTTATAGTAGATTTATATAGGTACTTTTTAGTTCATAATGGACTTTTAATTCATAATACCAATAATCTAGTATTAAAATTATCTAATATTAAGTTTTATAATATATGTAAAAAAAAAATCAGGTTAGGAAATTTCAAAGCACTAATTATTTTATCTTATTACATTAAAATATATTTATTTTCATGTATTACCCGAAAGCTTTTTTTATTCATGCATAGTTTTTGAATGAAGCGTTTTACAGCTAACTTGCTGAGTGCCCTAACAAACTAAGCTCTAGATTGAAATGGTGCTATTCCACTGTTGTCCATGATTCTTATGAACTTTTTAAAAATATTTCCCTACAATTCTTTATGGACTTGATCCACTTTAATTCTGCATGACCCTATAGCGGTAAACCTTTACGCAACTGAAAATTACGAAAATAAAATCCGAACAAGTGTTAAAAAAGTAAAGAAAAAAATGATGCGTCAAGAAAAACGCAAAACACATTTGAAAATCCAATTTCAGGAATTTCCATAAATAGTCGAAAAATATATTTTGTGCAGCCCTGTATATGATCTATAAATTTCTATGCATAGAACTATGCAATGTGATGTCACGAACAGATTTTCGCTGCTGTTGTAGGACAGCTATCGATAAATTTATCAATGCTTGTTCTATGTGTGTATTCTAAAGCTTTTGCAACGCTTTACGGTAAAAGTCACGTGATGTGAACAGTTCTAGTGTGATGTGAACTACATAGCGTGCTACATTTAACACATTTAGGAAACACACTTCCAAATTATTTCCAAAAAAACTTCTTTCTAACACACTTCCAAATCCTCTTTCAGCAACTTCTTGTCAAGAAATAAAAATGGATAGAATATTTCATGCTGCCTTGTATATAATCTATAGAATTTATGCACACCAATTAATAGAAAAAAAATAGCTTAATTTAAAAACGCCTACCAAACTTAAAACTCACTTCTGGCAAATATTGTTCTTCTACAATATTATAGCATAATTATTTTGTGTGTCCCTCTAAATGAACGATGAATGCTATTCACACCATATTCTGTAGTAAGCATTTGGAGTGCAACTCCTATATCAATTTAAATACTATGTTTGAAATTGTGTAACATCACTACAATATACAGCAAACTATTATATCCTTGTACAATAATGTAACGGAATTCCTTTTTGTGTCCCTGTAATTAAACTATCAACGCTATATATTTCATTTTCAATATAGAATATTCCATAGTAAAAAACATTAACATATATCAATTGCAAAGCAATTCGGCTATATTTACAGGGGTTAAAACACGAACAGACAGACCGAATTCATAAATAATTTTCAACTATGTTCGAAAGTATTAAAATGGTAATATGATCCAGAATTCCCAATTTGGTAAACAAAACAGAGTGAAATAGAGTTATTTTTGTTTCTTGGTTGAAAAATTAATGATGCGTGTGAAAGAGGGAAAAAATATATTTCTCGTTTAATGTTGTAAAAAAGTCTGATTTTTTTTTTTTTTTAAGAATCTCATATAAAATATAGTTGGTGATGTTTTTATTAACTTCAGAATATGAAAAAAGGAAAAAAATAATTGCTGAAATATTTTTTTCAAATGTCAATAAACAGAAATAATTATAAAATGTTTGGAATGAATTTTTAATTATTTCCGAAATTAGTCCTTCTATTATTTTATAGTAATTACTATTTGTACTACTAAAATCACCGAAAAGGTAATACTGCATACTAAATACTCGGATTAAGTTAGTGTATTGTTTCATTTGCGGTTATATTATATCATTTTAGAGTCAGAAAGAGTTTTTTTTTTCTACAGTGTAGAAAAAGAAATAAATCCTTTCATTATTTCATAGTAAGTAGAAATTTTACTACTAAAACCACCAAAAAGTAATTTTGCATACTAAGTATTCAGAGGAACTTTTTGTATCGTTTCGTTCAAGTTTACATTATATTTTTCCAGATTAAGAAACAGTTTTCTTTTTCTTTAACAATGTACAGAAACTAACAAAATCCTTCCTTTATTTCATAGTAATTATAAATTTTGCTACTAAGATCACAAAAAGCAGTATTTTATATTAACTAATATATATCATCAAAATACTTGAGTATTAATTGCAAGTTAAAAATGAAAACAAAGTAATCGATAATTATTTTAATTTTTAGTTTTGTTTCAAATTGCTAGAGAAGAACGGGACTATGACTATGAATCAGATTAGAAAGAACGTTTATGAGTGAGGACGTTTATGTTGTGCTCACATCATAAACGTCATTGAGTGTAACTTAAGACTTGAGTCAAACAATGGAAAATCGATAGCTTCAAGTTTCAAATCTATTTCTGAAACATGTATGTGATAATATGGTATAGAAATTCAGAATAGAGAAAATTAGAACTAATTTAAATTATATAGAGTTTTTATTTTTTATTTGCAATATAATATACAAAAATGCATGTTTTATGACATTCTCTTTATAAAAAGTATTCATAGCTTAATTTTTAAAATTTCAATGCATATATATTTTATATAATTATCACGTGAGTTATTACAGATTAGAGTTGGAGACGCTGAAGACGTTTTAATGTGAGAAAATCTCTAGCAAAGAGACGCTGCGTAATTTCCTTACTGTTTTTCAACAGTAACTTTCTATAGTTGGGATTACCTCACATAAGTTTATCAAGTTCTCTTTTTACATCACAGATTATTAGAGGTCTGCACGGGCCCGGGCTTGGCCCGAGTCCCGTAACCGGCCCGCGGGCCGGGCCGGCAAAAAAATTGAACGGGTCTGCCGGGCGGGCCGATAAAAGAAATTAATCGGGCCTATCGGCCCGATATAAGAATTCAAGCGAAGCAGATAAAATACGAGCCATTTTCAATGAATATGATTTTCTCGAAAAGTATAAATGTGCGTCACGAGCCGATGCGAGTTTAACAACATCAATACAGAAATGTAACATGTCCATCGTAGAAATCGGCATCGTACAGTTACAAGATTTGTGATTACGGGTTTAATTTTTTTCAACAGACTCGTGCCGGGACAGAACTGGTCTCAATCGATCTCAGGATGTGTAGGACAGGCATTATGTTTTGTAAAAGTATTAATAGTGATAATGAACTTCTGTTAACAGTATCTTTGGAAATATACCTTAACGGGTTCTCATATTCACTGCTGAACAATGCGAAACTTTCAAACACATTTTCTGACTCATTTTTAACTATAAAGGCATAAAATTCACAGGCCTGACTACTGAAGGCATTTGGAAACGAATAGCTTTCTCCATATTTGATAAATTACTTACAGAGATAACAGAGATTCTTGTCATGAGACTGTACGTTTTTCTCCTTTCCTGTGGTATCGCTTCCTGAAATTCGATTCATAACGCTAACTTTGGCAGTATTTTCAGAGAAAGATATATTGCTTTTATCTATGAAAAAGACGGCTTTTACATAGTTTCTGAATAAGAATACCTGCCAATCTTACGCGTTTCGGAAAAGAAATGAATTCTCAAATGTGTCAAAATGTAACTTCTTTCGATTTGAGAAAAGCCTTAAAAATGAGAGAAATATTTTCGCAAATCTACTTTTTATCATACAGCTTCAAAAGGTATCATGTTTTTAATCCTTTATTCTGAACTACATTAACTTTTGAATGAATCCTTATTGGAATTTCGAAATGTCTGTAGAGACGATGACTAAAACACTGTATAATCGTTAATGTTTACTATTGTGTGTTTTCTGCTTTGCGAACACATAGTAATCTAAAATATACCATAAAATTTTCCCATAAATATGTACGTAGTATTCATTAATAGAATCTTAATTGTATGTCGAGAAAAAACGGATTTTTTTGCAGAAATTGAATCGGGCCGGGCCGGGCCGGTTTTCCCTAATTTTTGTACGGGCCGGGCCCGGGCACAAAAATTCCGGCCCGCGCAGACCTCTATAGATTATATAGAAGATTTTGAGTCTCAAAAATGTAAAACTATAGTTCTCGCATTACCTTTTTTTTAAAACTTAAATATTTGTTTAATGTAGTTAAAAGATGAAATTCTCTAAAATCTAAATCCAATAAGAATAGGAAATGAACAAAATTAAAATTTATATAAAATAAAAAAAAATTAAAACGGTTAGACCTCCCTGTATAGTATTTTAGAATATATGCTATTGCACTGAATGATTCATGTAAAAAACTTTTTTTTCTTCGAAATGCTTTAAAAAGCATCCAATCTATAATAACTGGAAATATATTCAAATATTTTCCCTATAAATTTAAAACTTGATACACTATAATATCCCTACACTATAATAATAATAATATATAACACCCGGTTCTGAACCCCGTATTATGGTGTGGGGGTAATATTGGATTCGACTCCCTCAACCCCCCATAGTACGCATTAACGGTGCACTTACCAGCCAGTGCTATATCTCTGAGATTTTGCAGGCTGTTCTCCTCCCTTATCTTCAGGACTTTCCTACGGCCACGTTTTTACAGGACAATGCGCAATCACATATTGCACGCTATGTTCAAGCTTTCTTCTTAGCTCACCAGATTCCATTGTTACCCTTGCCTGCTTGTTCTCCAGATCTATCACCCATCGAGCATGTCTGATGAATTATTGGATAACGCCTAGCCCGGAATGACGCACTCGCGAGCACACCAGATGAAATTTAGCTACAGTGGTGGTCAGAATTATAAGAACAATTGAAAATTGAACAGAAAAAAATTATTTCTGAACTAAATAAAGTGAAATTTATACATAAAATGCTTTTTTATGCTAGAAATCATTATAGAATGCAAAACATTGGAAAATGCAAAATATGAATGTTTTGCCATAATTAACAAAATATGCCATTGTAAAAATTGGACAAAATTATAAGGACAATGAATGTTTTTGCCTGAAACACACTAATAATTAATAATCTCCCCCTCCTTCTCAATCACTTTGATCTGTCTTGACGTCATGGAGTTTGACAGTTCCTTAAAAACATTCTTGGAAATTTTTGACCATGCTTTTTCGATGGAGGACATGAGTTCTTGCTTATTTTCATATTGTATACCATTTTTGTATACTTCGTGTGCCAGAATACCCCACAGATTTTCCATTGGATTCAGATCAGGACTTCTGGCCGGCCAAAGAAGTAGTTTCACGAAATTAGCATCAAACCACGATTTTAAAGTTTGGAAAACATGTACTGAGACATTGTCCTGCTGGAAAAAATAGTCTCCACTCGTTATTAACGGTGCTTCCGGTAAAAGATTATCGCACAATACATCAACATAACTCTCAGAATTCATTCTAGCCTGCACAAAAACTATTGGAGTAGTTCCACCAGTTGCGAAACCACCTCAGACCTTTATTGAGCCACCTCCAAATGCACGCTTTGAGAAAATTTCTTTTTCTCTACGGAGATCATACCAGAAGTAGCGTAAACCATCTGGTCCATCCAAATTAAACTTTTTCTCATCTGAAAAGACAACATCATCCCACTTTTTTCCCATAGTAATGCATTTTTTTGGCAAACTCCATTCTGAGTCTCTTATGAACTTTTGTAAGAGGCGGTCGTGACATATATTTACCATAGCGAACCTTTTTTTCTTTTTGTAAAACACGTCGAACAGTTCGAGCACTGCATTCTAAGTTCAATTCACGTTTTATTTCTGTTGACGTTTGTTTTTTGGAGCAAGAATGCCTTATTATTATTCTTTTCTCCCGTACAGAAACAGAAGATGGCCTACGTGTATGTCTTTGCCGTCCATATTTACCGGGATTTTTAAGATAATTGTAAATAACCATTCTTGATCTACTATTAAGCTTTGTCGCAATTTGGCGTACAGAAAGTCCTGAACTTTTAAATGCATCCACTTTCCCTTTCTCAAACTCCGAAAGCTTTGTACCTAGCGGTATGACTGAAAAACAGAATATGACGATCCCAAACACTTACTACGCATTTATATCGTCGCTGAGTTCCGTGTGCAGAGCAAAAAACATGCAATTTTAATTTTTAGAACACACAAATACAGTTGTTTTTATAATTTTGTCCATACCAGATGGCTGTATAAATCCATAATACAATTTATGAATATGGATTTTCCACATATTTCCATAAAAACTTATAAAAATATTCTTCATTTTCTTTTAGTTTCCATCCATTAAATTTGCGTTAGTTTCCGGCCAAATGTAGCCAAGATTTGGCGATTTTTGCCTTGTCCTTATAATTTTGACCACCACTGTATGTGTGGAGGCAGTGTGGGATGCCATTCCCAACAACACATCCGAAGCCTCTTTCACTCTATGCCTCGGCGTGTATTAACGGTTATTGACAGACGCGTGGGTACAGTTCTTACTGGTTTTCCCGTCTACCTCATTTCAAAGAAGGTTGTTTTTGGAATCAATTTACACTGATACTACATGCAATCTTCAAAATAAATTTGCCTTTGATATCCCTTGTCTTTCTTGGTGTTGCATTTTGGATGGCCAGCAATGTAGATATTTTAGTCAGTGCAGATATTTATGTCGTGTTTAATTTGTGGTCATATCTAAATTTAATAAAAAAAAAAATATTTTTTAATGTAAAAAATAATTTGATAACAGTATCATATTATATTTAAATGTAAATAGCGAATAAAACATAAGTTATCTCCTTAGATGTGTTTTGAGACTCGTAAAATATTTTTAGTCCACAATTTGTTCATTTAAGGACTTGATTTTGATTAAACCTGCTAATTCATTATTGTACACACCATTAGCATTTTCCAGTATGCAACATGTTAAATAATAAAATATTTCAACATTTAAATTTTACTGCTACATTGTTAAACATTTACAGCAAACAGCCAAGTCATTCGACTGTTCGTATAGAAAGCGGTTACATAACCATAATTCATCTGTATTTCGACCGTAATATGCGCAGTAATATGATCAGAAATACGGTTAAAACCGTCTTTTATAAAAACTGTCGAATGACTGCACAATTTGATGCAAAACTTTTAACAGTATGAATGAAAATAATTTAAGAGAATGAAACATGTTTTACTGGAGTAGTACATATATGTCATACGTTAGTCAATAATATTTATATGAAATTTAAAACTTTTCAAATAACATTAATAATATTGACTATCTTTCAATAAACATACTTAAAAATTTCTGGGAATTTATAACTTTCGTATAATATAAATTCAAAACCGAAAACTGAAAAGAATATTGTTTATCTCTACGTTAAAAATATACTTTATGAACTTTTATTCTTTTTTTAAAACATAACTCCTTTGACTAAAAAATACACAGGCGGAACAAAATTCTTTTCGTGGAAAGGAAAATTATTTTCACTAGAATTATTTCAGAATTTTTAAAATTTATATTTACTCGAAAAATGTTTAGAAGTAATGTGCGAAAAAGCCTTTGTCTCGAAAAAAAATAAAGTTTATATAACCTGGAGGGGAAAACTATTAGAACTTTTCTTTGAAATTTATTAAAGCTAAAAGAATTATATTTATATAAAAGTACACAGATGATTACTTTGAATAAACGATTAAACAGTCTACAGTGGTACATCTGTTTTAAAAATATTTTCTTTTGTCGCAATATTTTGAATGTAAGTTTGCTAATTACCGTAATTTTCGGCTCATAATTTGCGAATCAAAAAATTATGTTTCGACCCAGATATTTTATTTAATAATTGAAGTGAGATATTTACCGCGATTTAATTAGTTACATTTTATGAAAAAAAGTTTTTGGGTTCGAACATTGATGTTTTATCCGCGGATTGTAGACCGGAAATTATAGTAATTGTTTCAGGAATTAAATTTTAAAAACTTACATTTCCGAAAAAAAAATCAACTTTCCAGTGCGCTGTAGCAAAATGTAAGACAAACATTAATTCTCCAAAAATTTTCTAAAAAAGGCATCGAAATTAAAATTCAGTATTTACGCTTAATGTGTATATTTTTTTCTTCAAAGATGTCTTTTATTAATATTATAAAAAATTTCGCATTTTTAATAGATTAACTACTGTCAGAAAAAAATAAGTCGCTCAAATATTCGAGAGCTCAATGAAAAGTTAAGGATATACGAGGTTAACAATGAAATTTTTGAGACAGATGCAGACAATACGTTCTAAAATATAATTATAGGATATTTAAATTTGAAGACTTATATGTCCGCAAACGATAATTTATGGCAACAATTGCAATTTAGCTATTTGAGAGTAAAATGTGGAAGAAGAGAAAACGGAGTTAACACGGGAGCATTATCGAACTGTGATTTTCTATGATGTTAAATTGGGTCTAAATAAAGGAGAATGACTTTTCAAAGTCTAATGTAGTCCAGAAAATGTGTAAGCCGTAGAGAAAATATTAATCTATGATATTAATCGCAGTACCTACCAAATGATATAGAAGAAACATAACATTGGGTCCGATGCTATGCACACTACTAATCATTAAGGTTTCACACGAAAATATATACTTGCCAGCCTCTCGATATTTAATACCAGTAAATTGTTGAAACAATGTTCGCTTTATGTAATTGCAGAAATTATGCGACTGTATAAAACAAATATTTCTAAATAAAAATATTGGTACTAAAAAAAAATCGGGGAGTTGGTAACTGTGAGAATATTAGTTTGTCGTTGGGTCCTCAAAAATTAACAGAATACCAAAAAGCAGAGCATGTCAGAATCAGTAAAAAATACTAAAATTTCTGAATTATGGCGGGTATAGCATAATTTTCAAATCATATTTGATAATGAAGAATCCATACTACCTTTTATGTCGATTATTGCTGATTAACTCTCAGCAAAAGTAATCAAGCCCACATCGTATCAAGCACAGATGTATTGCTTAAAGTGCTCAACTAAACAATTGACTACAATATACCTAATCTACTAAGTTAAGTTAAAAGAATTAGAATGGTAGATTACACTTCCGCTATGATAGTACACAGCAAGTGATGTTGGACACATAGAAAAATAGAGAAAACTGGAAAAGAATATTGCAGTATAAACTGCATTTTTTAACTAAAATAAAGTTATAGGCTTCACTGTCTTTCTTGAAACTATGATTTCATTTACATTAATTTTTATTTTTTTCTTAAATAGAAAAATATTCTTTGCTAAAACAGAAAATACGTTGAAAGCTGTTAATAGGCAAATTATTTTGTAGTTTTTTGACGTATATCTTTATAAATATAATTTTAAGTAATGTAGTGTTCTTTAATTAACTATGAATTAACTATTTAATTTAATTAACTATTTAATTAACTATGATTATATTTATTTTCAAATGATATACAGTTTGTTTAAAAAGTTTTAAAAAATCACTTTAGGTACCATTTTCTTTGGAGTATATACATATAAATTTATTTATTGAACAGTGGTTACCATTTCGAATAATATTGGAGTATTCAGCTTTCTATTTTTACGTATTTATCTTAAATTTCGCAATATATTTAATATTCAAGCAGAAATGTTTACGTAGACTAGGGAAGATTTTCCTCCCTAAATCTGGAAGTCCGTAACGCTATCGCTTTAAAAGGAGTGCAACCGTAAATAAGCTTACAATAAGTCTGAATTATCTGGATACTAATTTTAGACTTATATTTGTTAAAAAAAATAGATCAAAGATTATTATTCGGAAATAGTGTATGACTTCCACTTCAAGGCAGAGCATTTCAATAGTAGCCATCAGACAAAATTAACAAAACATATCAACAGTTTATTTAAAAGCAATAATAGGGGTGATTGGCAATGGAGCGGACAGAATTACTTATAATTGATCAAATAGTAAGTTCAAAACCTGAGTGTATGAATGCTTTCCCGAAGTACTAAATGAAGGTAAATGTTTATCTGTTGTCAAAATGGGCTCGGTGATAGTTTTCTGAAGCAAAGAAGTTACTTCGGCTCACTACGCAATGTTACTTGGAACGCTATAAACTTCAATAGAAAACGTCACTTTCAATAGGACAATATCCCTATTAAGGACACTCTGTGAATTACAATACGCTTCTATTCAAAATATTCGATATGATATGAATAAATATTCAATTCCTTACCATGCTAACGAACTGATGTTGATAGATTCTGCTCCAAAAATAGCTCATTGGAAACTTCACTTGCTACACAGCACGTTGCAAAATTCTACTTTGAAAAGTAGGATGCAGTAAAAATTCAAATTGACTGAACACTGTCGGCAGAATCCGTCTAAAATCTTCGAATCCATCTCCTTCCGCAGTTTTTATAGCAACTACACAAACACATATACCTAATTACCATATAATTATAAGACATAACCGAAACAATCGTATTCTGCAAGATTCAGACATACTTTGCTAAACTTGATTGGCAGAAAAGATAGTTCATTCACGCACAAACGTTCTAATACAGGACACCACGATCGCATGCAAAATTTCAAAACTCACTCGACCATAGACTACCTTAATTAAAGAGAACATAGACGCTAAGTTACATTTAAAATAATAAACCTTTGTAAAAAATCACTATAAAATAAAATCAATACATATGACGCCTTTCGAGCTAAAAATATTAACAGCTCGTCATCAGTTAAAGTAAAAACGTGTCCGTAAGGGGACAAGGTCAAAAATGAACTGAGAGGTTGCAAAGACTTCGACAGATGGCGATAGCTGAAAGGAGAACATACAGAAGACGAAAGTGTTGCCAAAATGATAGAAGAGAAATTGGTAGGGAAAAATGGAAATAAAAGTAAGAAACAAAATTAAAAAAAGAAAAGAAGTAAAATAAAAACATATAAAGTCTCTCTCAGTTCATTTTTGACCTTGTACCCTTACGGACACGTGTTTACTTTAGCTGATGACGAGCTGTTAATAGTTTTAGCTCGAAACGCGTCCTATGTCATGTTTTTATTTTATGGTGATTTTTTAAAACGTTTTATTATTTTAATTGTTGGATATCGCCAGTTTTCGGGGCTGTTTCGCTAAGTTACATGTTTGTCAATTTTAAAGAAAAGTCGGAACAACCAGAAACATCCGGATGCGACAGCTGCCAATTTTTGAGAGAAAGCCTAGACTTAATATTCAAAGGTTTGTGACTAAATTATATAATGTGAACATTAAAAAGTCCACAGTCTTACTTAAAAGGAGACTAAAGTAATGAAAAATATGTTACAAGTTTAAAATATCTATTTTATTTAAGGCTACGCAGTACCCTTTTTCAAAAAAATTTTTGGAGACAGTTACATTAAAAATAATTAATGATTTTGTTTGAGATTATAAAATTAACCTGATTCTCGTAAGAACATCCTTTTAGCAATCACCATTTTTTTTTAAATGGTAAAAGTTTTGAAAATTTCGAAGTTTTTAAAAACTTTTATAACATTTTTAATTTTTAATATTCTTTAGTTATTTTAAGCAACTTATATTCATTGGATTATTGGGAACAAAAGTTAGTATGGAATTAAAGATGTAACTTTTATTTAAATAAAAAAAAAATTCGTAGGGCTAAACCTAAAAAAAAAAAAAAAAAAAAAAAAAAACACGAAAAGTTTTAAAATATTAACTTAGACATTTAAAACAAATAACTATAACCCTCAGACTTAATGAATACTAATTATTGTAGTATATATATATATAAAAGTGTCTTCAAAAAATTTCAAGACTCTATCTGCAATAGAAAAAAATCTTTAGGGAATAGCAAACACTAACAATGACAAAAATAAAAGTCTCAGAAAAATGCATTTAAAGTTTGTAAAGGCATAGCTTAGTGACTGAGAACACTCAGAAAAGTTCAAATAGCTTTCAAACTATTTGGATTTCAGATCTGCAATTTGGAGTCATTATTCACAACCGTATGGACCACTGAAATATTCAATAAAAAATATCGATATTTTTACCATTTTTAGGGTACTGTGTAGCCTATTAAATCTTCATAGTTCTTTCAAGCTTTCCAAGCTCATTATCAGAGAATATTTTAATAAGCTAATGTTGTTTATTTATACAAATACGTCACTTTGTTCTGTAAATGAGAGAGCCAATAATTACTAGAGTTGAAAGTAGAAGAAGCAGTAGAGTAGATCATTTTCAAAACAAAGTGACGTATTTGTGTAAATAAACAACAATTAGCTATTAAAATATTCTCGGGCGATGAGCTTGGAAAGCTTGAAAGTACTAAAAAGTTTTAAATAAAATGTATATTTTAAACTTTTAACATATTTTTCATTACTTTAGTCATTTTTTAAGTAAAACTATGGACTTTTTAAAGTTCACATTGTATAACTTATGTTGAATCAAGGAGAAAAATTGCGTTTTGTCTTATGATTTTGTCTTATGACTAGGTTAGACCTCTTAAACGTCAGAAAAAGATGTGGTGATTAAAATTCCATTTAGGCATTAACACTTAATTACAATAAAATGCTCAGTTTAAAGCTCTGTTATTGAAAAGTGGCATATTATAGTGTTCAATATGTTAAACTTTTTTGCTGCTTTTTATACATGTTTGTAACTTTTTGATTTCTATTAACTCTTTAATGGGAAACAAACAAATTTCGTAATTTAAACATATATTTCTCTAATTTCGTTTTACATTTGATATTTTCTGAAATAATTCAAAATTTTCAACTACTGGAACAGAGAGGTGTCCATATCTCGATTTCCCTTCTCAACTAATGGCGCAGTTTAATCTCTCAGAAAAAAATATTTTGTTCGGAGAAATGTTTGAAGCAGAAGCTTTTGCAACTCAATCATGTGTAGAAAGAGTTAACTGAGATACCATGCACTTGTTGCAATGACTGAAACTAAAAATAAATTCCCGCCGGATCGACAGAGGTAGATTTCGAAGTTAAATACTAATTTCACCAACAAAAGCTAAATCAGGATTAGCGACAAACAACGTTTAAAAATTTTATCTAATCGCTTTTGATGAGTTATTTATTTTATTTTTCTGTATGAGCTGGTTTTATTAAAATCACGTTAATTGATAATTGTTTTCGTGTACGACCCCCCCCCCCCCTTTTTTTTCTGCCTTAGTTGGCCGTATCAAAAGTTTGTCAGTGTAATAGTTGTAAATAATATTAAGAAGATTTATAATAAATGTGATCGGATTTGATATCTTGTGAATATACGAAGTTATGAAGTTTTTTCTTCCTCACCCCCCCCCCCCCTTTTTTTCGTTTTTTTTTCTTTGCTGTAAAAATTTTGCTATGAAAAACATGTCAAAATAAAAGTTGTAGATAATAGTAATAATATTTATAGTAAATTTAGTTGGATTTGATATCTAGAGAGTTGGCGAATTTATGAATATTTTTCTTCTTAAAACCCTATTTTTTCGCCCCTTGAACTCAATTTTAATATCAAAAATCCGCCATACATTTTTTGGCCACTTTCCTAGAAGTAATAGTAACTTTAAACTGATTTTATATGTATTATAACTCAGAAGTTATGTTTTTTTTTCTGTTTTCACAAAAATCCTCCCTATTTCCCACCTTTTGGCCCAATTTTGTCCATTAACGAACTTGACTGAGATTGTCTGTCCCTTGATTTCATGTATGAGGTTGTAAAAGATTTGTGCATAATTATGGCAGTTATCGTGTCCAAAAAAAGTGATATATATATATATATATATTAAACATTACTATTTTCCTTTATGGTAACAAGTACATTTATTCATGAATTCAAGTGGAAAATTTTACATTCATTCATACTGCAATGACAACTGAATTTGGAACACACTAAAAAATTTTCAAAGGGAACACTGGTTCAATTTTCTCGTAACTCCATTTCCTGTAAAATATTGCCTCTAATATCTGCTGTAAACCAAATACAGCTCTTATTTTATGTTAACTTCTGATTAAATAAGCTTCTTGTACATGAACTTCGGAACACAGTCGTCATATCCACGAACTTTTCACCCATGTTTAAAGTTGAAAATTCTGGAAAAAACCTGGATTAGGCCTAGATTAAAAATAGGCATGTCTATAGTCATTTGTAAATCTAAGCATAATTGCGTATATTTTTTAAACGAGGGTATTATCTTAGATAAGAAATACATATGGGATTATTTTAAGAGTTGTGCTTATTTTTGGTTAAGGTTTGCATTATGGAAGTACATTGAAAAATTATGCTGGGGCTTATTTTTATGTTGACTGAATTTTTCGAAACTTGCTAGAATATTTTATATTCAATGCAATATATTATGCAAATTTATAAATTTTATAAATAATTTCATAAATATAAAAATGTACAGAAAACACTTATTTATGTTAAAATAGCAAATTAATTTTGTATGAAAAAAGTATGTTTAAAATGTATAAGACCTACTTATATTTATATAAATGGATAAATACATTAACTACTTATTGTAAAAATTTTATTATACCGCGATATACATTAAATATACGAGGGTAGGCTGATAAGAAATGCACACATGCTTGTAGAGCGAAATGACCTTCAGAAATGCGCCCGATGCCATGTGGAAGTACATTCTGTCTCTATACGCATACACAGATTTGAGGTCATTGAATTCATCCAGTGTACTTTCTGAAGCGGAAGTATGGAGAAGATTTCTAGTACATTGTAAACGCGAGTTAAACAGCGTGCTGTTATCTAATTTTTAACTTCTGAAAAAATGACTCCTACTGAGGTACGTCGTCGTTTAACTCTCTAAAGACCAGAGAGCAAATTTCCCTTATGCCTCAAAAGACCAGAGAAACGGCCCACAGCCTTCGAAAATTTCGCCCCCATCTCATCTGTCTAGCGTAAATCAGTGGGTGGGATTTCTGTTCAGAAGTTCACCGCCTGTGTTGAGAGGGAAAATGCGACAGGATTTTTTATCGGGGTTGTGGGCAAACGGAAAAAATATCCATCACGGTTATCAAAGGAAGTAATAGTTAATTGATGATGCTATAGTCTGACCCTTCTCAGCAGTGCTCAAGTAATTAAATGATAAATTTAAATAAATGATAAAAACATCTAAAATTGTATTGTCTGTGGCAGATTCCTTTCGATTATTTTAAAAAGAAGTGTTTTTGTTCATCAGAAATAATGACAACTTGCTACATGGCAATTAGATGTGTTAAATTTAGGCTGCATGAAACCAATGTAAAAAAAAAAAAAACTATGTAAAAAAAGAAAGAAAGAAATGAATGAAAATTGGAAATAAATTTTATTTCTTTCTACATTTAGAAAATATTTATAATATTAATTTTAAACATGGAATCGTATTGCACTGAATGTAATTTAGACAAAAATTGCGAAATTTACCTTGCAATCTTTACAATTGATACATTTACTTTGCAGTTTTCGCAATAAAAATGCACATTTTTAATAATGCTATTTTCATTCGCGAAAGTTTTTGCCTTTTAGAAATTCACTCACTAATTTTTGAGTCGATTTAATATATTTTGTATCTTTATTAATTGGTCGCATTTGTAAAATAATATTTCTCTATTACCAAGTACGCTTTGTTTTAAAAATCATGAAAATTTTATTCGAGTAAGTATGCGCTTTTACGACGATTAATTAGCATTATATTCATATTAAAAGTACGTTTCCTTTTTTCCCTCACAAAATGGCATGAATAAATATTTAATAATCATTATTATTTCCTCTCGCCCTTAAAAATAAAATGAAACTGTTGCAACCATTTCAGTTTATTAAGAAAATATCATTAATAAAATTTTTGAACTCATATGTAATGTTGAAAATAACTTTTTAAATTTGTAGAGCCATTTTGAGATAGCTGTTCTCTTGCAAATAAATAATGTTTGTTTAGAATCACAATTCATGCTATTTTCCCAATCAAGGTATAAAGGAGTGCATCTATAGGAAATACATACCTAAACTCAGATTATACTATATGTATGCTTAATGATGCTATATTAAACATGATTATTTATGACTATTTAGCCCATTATTAGTGCTATATTACGCATGATTATTTATGATTATTTAGCATATCATTTATGTTATATAATTTTATACATAAAATTATGTTTTCAGGGTTTAATTTTGTAAGGTGCAATTCACACAAAAACAATTTTATGTGAAAAAGTGCATGGTTCAAATATTTTTTGGCTCTTCAATCCAAGAACATATACACTGCAAAGATGATTTTGAAATGTGTGAGATGGTGAGATCAAAATATTTTGATGTTTAAATTATTGAATCCGGATGATACACATGATTAAAAAATGACAAATTAAGGAAAATATTTCTTTAAAGGCATTTTTTAAATCAAGAATTTTAATAAATTTAAACACTTTATTATTGTTAAGACATTAAAAATATAACTTCATTGTATCTCTTATCTCATATAAAAGCTTTGCTTAATTTTGTTTTTGTTTTTTATCTTGTGATGCAGCGCGAACCGTCATCTGAAGGAACCTTTAACTTCATGTATCTCAGAATGAATTTTTTCATGATTTGCCAACTTTGAAACATATATCTAAAATGTCTTATAAAGTATTTGTATGAAATTTTCAATAGAGTTTCTGTATTATATTTCTAATAAATTGTCTTCAGGATTTATTATTTTGAGTGAGAATTGCGAAAATATGCTAATTTGTGCAAAAGTTACGCGTGAAAAAAACTTTATTTTTTTCACTTTAAAATTTATTATGAACTTTATAAGTATTATTTTTAAGACTTCTGACCACAAGTTAAAACTACACATTATCTGTATATAACAGGGCAAAAATTATGCAAATCAGGCAAGTGGTTCAAGAGTTATATATAAAAAAAAATTAAACATGTTTAAATTCTTAAATTTAAAATTTTTTAATGTTTTAAAGTTTTCAGTATTTTGTACATGCAATAAATTCCTTACATAAACACATATTTCACACACACACACACACAAAAAAAATGAAAAAAAAAAGATATTCAAAAATATCAGGTGCATTCTCACAAACTTTTGACTTTCATGTCCCTGAATAATAATTTTTATTTTAATACACTTTTTTTTTTTAAATTTCATATACTGGAGAATATCCCATTGCATGATTGCATAACAATATTAGCGAGATAAATAAGTTTTGGACGATGATGGAGGTCCAAATACCAGGAAAACTCCTATACCGTCCTATGTCCCTGATGCTGATTTTTAAGTTTGGAGCTGTCTGTATAAAATTGTTTCAATAAAAGTAATTCAATGTAACTTTTTTCCGAAACTGGGATAATTGTTTTATATGAATATGTAACAAAAAATTAACCTGCACACATTTTTACGGTTGATATTATTTTTTGAACTCTGTCCCTGGGTTTTTCATCCTTATCGTCCCTCTTGCTAAACTTATACAGAAAATCACTTCAGATGCAGCCACATACTTTTTTTCAAGTTTTTCTCATGCAGAAGTACGATAGAGAAAGAATGTCTAAAATTATTTGATAGGAAATTTACTGCAGAATTTAAATCAACATTTAAATATCAATTTCAAGATCGTGGCTTTATTGGTAGTCTTACCGTCCCCAAGGTTTATTCCTGCACTTTTCGAGGTAAATAAATAATAAAAAAAAATAATTTAATCCAATGTTAACAATTGTCTCTAAACATCAATGAACATTGTGGCTATCACTTAGTTTTAACATGATTTGTCTAAAAATAGGTGGCAATTTCCCTTACCGTTCCATCCTTATCGTTCCCTTTTTTCAGATTTCGTCCCTTTTTTCCTATACCGTCCTTTTTTTTTTTACCTTACCGTCCCTTCTTTAACACCCCTTTATGACAATGTTATGCAAAAATTCTGCAATTAAAAGTACTACTACATTTTTATTATTTCTTATTTGAATGTCCTGTGGGTACCATGCAAATTCATTATAAGTAAAAATTTAGAAGAAAATAAAACGTTATAGTGGTAAAATGGTAAGGAAAATTAAACTCGCAACTTTAACTTAAACCTCAGTTAAATAAAATATTTCACTGCTGACCATTTTTTCTTTATTTTGAATCATTAAGGCATTCGTCTATCTGATTAAAATGTTATTTAAGGAAGTTTAATTTCACAAGATTTTTTTCCCCCGAAAGTCAAAAGATTCTGAGAATGCCCCATCTACACATAAAGAAACAGAATTTTGTGCCCCGCATTCTTTAGTCTTATTAGCATGCCAAGTAGACGTAAAATTTAACTGTTTTCAACTTTCAGATATACTAAAATATCAAAGGAAGACAAAAGTCTTCCTTTTAAATGCCATTTTGTTATTAACCACAAACGGTTGCAGAAGAAAGGGTGATAATTGTAGTTGCAGAAGGAGCACTTTTTCGCCTTAACTTAGCCTTATGATATCCAGTTGCTCCTTAAAAGCTCTGAATGCTGTTTTAATTTTCTTGATTTTTTTTTTTTTTTTTTTTTTTTTTTTCAAGCAGTTTAAATCTTTAGAATGTATTATCTTTTGGTTCCGACATATTTTAAAGACAGATTTCTTAAACATCTTTGTATTATTTATTTATTTTATTTATTATTATGAAAAAAAATAGTTAGAATATGTTATCACGTAGTGGCTGGTTAATTCTGTTTTGTAATTCAATGTCGTCATAGGATTAAAAAGTCAAATAAATTTTATTGTGTCATTAGGTAAATAATTCCCTTATAAGATAAGCTCTGATAAGATGAGAGGAAATTTTTTTAACGATGAGATTTTTAGGGTTAAGTAATTTAAACTGCATTAAAAAAAAATAAAAATATTCCAAATTTCTCAAAATTATTGTGAAATACACACCTTGCACTTATTAAAAGAAGTTTTGTATTTTCTTGGAGAGGAAACTCTTTTTTAAAAAATCATAATCCAGAAAACAATAGTAATATCTTTGTAATCATTAAATTGTCAAATGCAAGAGTTTAAAATTATTGTCTTTTATTTCAAAATGGTAGTGGTGAAACAATTAAAAGAAAATTGAAAATTCATCTAATAATAGTCTATGTTTTATCCATGGATATGCTTTCACGTCAAAGATACACCTTAACAACAGCTTCATTTAAAGTAGGCATTTGTCTCAGACTTTTATTTCAGTATACAGTTTTTTTTTAATTTTTTTATTCATATTAGTTAGAAGGATGCAAAAAGAAAAAAAAATAAAGCAAGCCTATTTTTATTTGAATGACTGATTTCTTCTAATAGAAAAAATAATGCTTCATTGGGGTTTTTGTGTGCGTAATATTACAAATATATATATATATATATTCTCATTCCTTCCAAATTATCAAATTTTTTTTTTTCTTTTGAAAAAGAATTGCAGTAACATTTATTAAAAATAACGTCTAACCTTTAGCTTCTGTAATGCATTTATTTAAACACATTGACAGTATTCACGTAGCAGCTCACACATATCTACTTTAGTTATCAATTTATAAATTCAAAAAAAAAAAAAAAAAAAAAAAAAAGAAGAAAAAAGAAAAAAAAAGAAACATATTTTTGATATATTTTTTTTTTTCAAATAAATTTATGAAAGACTTGAGATTTTTAACCGTATGACATGTTGACGCAGCATCAATGTTATATTATAATATTATACAAGTATTATAATGCATTTAAATTTGTATTTGACTTTGGCAGAAAATTAACAGATTAAACGATAAACATTATTTCTCGTTTTGCGAGAAAATTTTTGTTAACCAGTCAAGCGCACATCCATGGGTGTCATGGAATATCATGACGCCCATCTAAACGAAGAAAGATACAAAAATACATTAAAAAAATTATGTGAAGTTAGTTTAAAGACAATCTCGCCCAACACCGCAAATTTTTCTGACGCACAGAATGTAATTAAAATGGAAATATATAAAACTCGTTCTTTAATCGTCAGCAATCGATCAGCGTTTTTCACTTTTTTTATATATTTTATGCAGCTTCAATTATAACTAATTGCTCCCTTTTAATAATCTTTTCGTGACTGTAGAGTCGCAAAAATCAAACAAAACAGCTAGCTTTTTTGAAACTTATCTGAAAGATCTTGCAATTTTGAAACTTTATTCGATTTCTTAGTATCTGAATATAACTTATGAATTTTATACATTTACGAATATATCTCCAAATATTATTAATTTACGAATATACCTGAAAATTTTATGCATTTACGAATGAAAATATAACTTTGTTATGTGTCATGAAACAGAGAATTTAGAATTGTAGCAAACATAAGCTATAAGAATTTATATTATAGTTATGAGCCCCTCACTTTCCGACAAATAGACATGACCCCCACCCCCCGCTCTTTTTTAATAGAAAATTGGATTCGTCCTTGCAACGAGTACTGCAAGAACACCGTATTCGAGAAAAACTAAGGAATTCCATTCTGTGATGCGCACTGCATGGGGTCCAATCGGCCGTCTTCAAAAAGATTTTTGATAAAAGAGAAGAAAGAGAAAACAAATAGGTACTTCGCTTCGAGCCTTTCTCCTTACAAAGCGTGGGAAAAAATGTCACACGGCTTACATTTTGTTTGAATAGTGATTCACTAAAAAAAAAGGAAATAAAAAACATTTTTTTCATTTTTCTTAAATTTTATGAATGAATAATTTCAAGATTGATAACTTTTAAGAGAATTCGAATTCATAAATTGTCGAACAATTTATATAATATTTTTGCATGAACATTTTATGAAAAATTAACAATATTACATTTTAAAAATAAATTGATGTTTCTTTATTGATACACTTTATCTGTAAACAAAATGTAGAATGTGATCGAACTAACTTTTATAAAATTTATTTGGATTTATTTATTTGTTATACAAGGGGAGTCTGCTCCATAAGATATCGCTTACTCACATCCAGATCCAGAACGATCGAAAAGAAGGTAATTTTTTATGTTTCAAAAACAGTACCTGATTACAGAAAATTGAATGATATTATCAAGAACGTTGGGGATCTTCTGTTATCTTTTTGCCATGTACATGGATATTTTTCAGTTCCCAAGGCCGCATCCACCACTATCATGACACCTGACAGCTGTTTTCGTGATAAAGTAAGATGAGTTTCAAATTTCAAAGTCAGCTTGTAGAAAACAGTTAAGTAAAAACAATGTCGCTTCTTCTCCGACTTTTATAATAAAGCTACAGACAATCCTATTCCTTTGGCTCAATGCTATAAGAAATGAATGTGTTGAGGGAAAAAAAAAAAACCTTCAGTACCGCGTATTGAAAAACACTGCAATTAGATGTTTATGCTTATATTATATTTTACCTCTAGTTTTAGATATTTTCAGGAAGTGGTATATGATATACATGAATTCTTTTAATGCAACTTCATACATATTGTTCCATATTATTTATAAAATGAAAGTTGTTTATTTTAAATAATAAGCATATATAAATTTTGTAATATGTATTTATCGAATAATAATTTGTACAAACAAAACCTAAACTATTTTTCTATTATTACTAACTATTTTATTTAGTATTAGATGGAAAAATTTAGCAGATATTCTTATTCAGATGATAGTAATTTGAAAAACGTTTTCCTTTTTACTTATAAAAGCAAGACTTCTGAAAGAAATTTTTATCGAAATAAAAATTTCGAAACTATTTTAGAGATACAACTGCAGGAAGATGGTCATCAGTGAGCAATTGAAGATTTGATAAATTTATTGCTAAATGAAAAACACTATTGATTAAAACGCATTTAAATAATAATTTTTACATAATTTTACATATAAACTGGACTTTGTAATTTTAACAGAAAGATCAGCTTTGTTGAACGTATTTTTTTTTCTTTTTCTTTTATTATCATTATAAGATAACAAAAGAAATTACACTTTTGTTATTTTTTAGAGTTATTTTCATGTATTCACATGCACAGATGCAATTTGAATATGGTAGACTCACTTATTTATTGTACATTTGTCTTACTTCTATTTATTCCTGTGTGTTTTTCGTTTATAAATACTTATTTACATGATTGCACTAATTTAGAGCTTACATAAATTATAGATTTTACACAATTAGTTTTTTTTTTATTTTTATTTATTTTTTTTTTTTTTGCAATAACAGTTATTATAACATATTTATTTTCCTGGTAAATATTTCTGCAGTCTTGAACACCATAAAATTGTTTACGCATTGTAATAAATTTATCAGGCATTATAATAAAGTGTCGAAATTCTGATACAGTGCAAAATATTCATGATTTTACAAAGAAAAAAAAAACCTTTTTACATGCTTACATCAAGATTAAATGGTATATAACACCCCCCCTTTTTTTATGACGTCTACTTGCATCTAAAAAAGCTCTCAGTATAAAACGCTAATATATTTTAAGTATCTTAATGCAAGAATATATTAAAGCCACATAATTTCAATGAATGGTCACATAATTTTATAAGAAACAGTAATAGTTTTTATAAGAAAGTTTGCGCGGCATTGTAAAATTTACTGAAAAGTTATTGCAGTCTATAAAAACAGTTATTTTAGCAGTTAAAGTAGTGTTGTTTAAGATAATATTTAAACGACAAATATTCTTAATCAAAATAAGAATCACTAATAATAATCATCTTCATCTTCCTGAAGTTAAAAACAAATGTTTTTAGAATTAATGCAAGCATGTTAAAGCTATGCATAAACACAGATAATAAAAATTATTATTCTCGAGGCAAAAGGCCTTTCTTTTTCTTAAAATGGCATAAATTATAATGAATAATTTTTGCCTTATTTAAAAATTAATTATTATTTATCTATATATATATCAGGTGTCGATTCAGATAAATTTTGGGGTCTCTTTACAGACCCTTCACACGCATACAAAAAAAAAAAAAAAAAAAAAAAAAAAAAAAAAAAAAAAAAAATAATAATAATAATAATAATAATAATAATAATAATAATAATAATAGTAATAGTAATAAAGCCCATCACAAAATTACTTTTAATAAAATAGTTTCCCTCACAAAATTCCTTTTTTATAAAATAGGTCGATTCACAAAAATTCAGTTCTATAAAACCACACTCTTCATTAATTATTTTCATTTTATTAGGTTTTGCAAACAAAACAAGTTGTTCAAATTTGACATTTGGATGGCTTAATTTCATCTTTCATTACAATTTTTTTTTTTTTTTTTTTTTTTTTTTTTTTACAAAATTATATTACATTTTACAAAAACAACTTTTATTCTTCACAATATGGATAAAGAAACGAAAAAAAAAAAAGCATCGACTTATATATACATATATATTATTTTAAAAAAACTTAAGAAACATTAAATCGTAAGATATAATTTCTCATTTCATGAAAAAATATCTTTATATATATATATATATATATATATATATATATATATAACGCGTAATTTTCGTTAAATGGCTGTAACAATTTTTAGTTTAAAAAAAGCTCTTTTAATGGAAAAATCTCTTTACACGTTTAGAGAATTTCCTAAAATAAAACTTTTTTATCAATAAATTTATATCGTTTTATACATTTAAAAAACCTGTATTAACTATATTAATCCATACAGACTTTTTAATATAATAAATACATATAGATTTTTTTTAATCTAATAAATACATATAGATTTTTTAATCTAATAAATACATACAGATTTTTTAATCTAATAAATACACACATTATATTAATTTTAGAAAGCTCAACTAATTAAGAAATCAGCGTATATTTAATAGTTGGTTATGCTTTACAATATTCAGCTAATGAAAGTTTTCCATTGAAAAAATCCCTGAAAAACTACCGCTTTTAGGGAAAGTCGGCATGAAAGAAGGACTGATTCTTATCGAAATAGAAAGTAGGAACCACCTGACAACCACACAATTGGCAAATTGATTGGAGTAGCTACCACCCTTCTGGTAAGTGGGGGTAGGAATGACTTTCCATTTTCGGCCGGCGGCTTCGGTCGTCTGCTTGGCCGGCCGTTTCGGCCGTTCTGGTCGCCAGAAGGTTAAAGAGTGACGATACTATAGGTCTACTGAAAATCGATGTGCAATAAAATTTCGTGATTGCGAGTCTAGAAATTGCATAATTGTTGTTGAAAAACGCAGCGGTCGTCCGACCACTTCCACAGACGATAAACATCGCTAACCCGTCGATGATTTGATTCAAAATTATCGGCGAATCACTCAAAAGCGTATCGCAAACCATATTGGAATATCCAACGAACGTGTCGGCTTCATTATCGAACAATTGGGATACCATAAAATCTGTGTACGATGAGCGCATTGCAGAAGTTCTGCAAAACCTGCAGTTTGAATCGCACCTCCTTATTTCCTCGATCTTGCGCCTTGCAATTTTTTTTTTTTTTTTTTTTGTTCAACTCAAGAGAGATCTCAAGGGTAATCATTATACCTTGGACGATGAGGTGAACGCAGCTGTCAAGTGCTGGATTCAAGAAAATTCGGAAGAATTTTTCAGTGACGGAATAAAAAAAAAATTCTTTCTCTTTAGGAGAAATGCCTTAGCTTTAACTGCAACTATGTTGAAAAATAAATATATTATTTTGCAGCTTAAAAATTTAACTTTAATGTACTTTTTGCAAAATCTTGCTGTTTGTTTTTATTCGTGTTCTACAGGCAAGTGGGCATTTCTTTTCAGCCTATCCTCCTTACACTCGTTTATCTATTTTACTATGTAAATGTGACTAACATGAGATAAATAAACATAAAATTATTTAAACTTAATATTGGTAAGTATTCGTGCAGAAAATGTTTTTCAAACAGGATTCTTTTTTAAAAACAAAATAGAAAAAAATGATATTTATCTAAAATGAAAAATTTCCTTAAAATAAAAAATATTTATAAAAATTTAGAGAAATAATAATTCAAGCAAAACCACATCTTTTTAATAAGTGATCTCTTATAAAATAGTTAATTTTATGTGTGAAGAAAAAAAAATACATATATGAAAACAAAAGGATTAAGATTTTCTATAAAATCTTTTAAGGCAGTTAAACCTTAAGCTTAAAAGCCAAAGTAAATGTACTCTATTTAGAATTTAATTAGTTATTTAATTAGTTAATTAACTCGATTAATATATTTAATTAATCAACACTTTATTTCCAGTCGGATTATATAGTACCGAACAAGCATTTATATGTAAATGAGCTTATTTTTTAAAACCAAGTAAATAATTTAAATTAGACACTAAAAAATAAATTATTGATGATTTCATTGATTCATAATGTCGGTTAATTCAAAATATTTTGAAATAGACTTTTAGGATAAAGATGCATGTGGTAAGCTCTCTCCCTAAAATTAAGTAATGTATGTTTGTGATCTTGCAACTAACTGTTTCTGTTATTTAAGACGTACATGAAATATTTTATTGTTCATAATGATATAAAATAGTAAGAAAAATAAATGCATCTTAAACACCACAAAAAACAGTATACTTAGAGATAAGGAAATAATTTCTTATGCACCACTACGCTTCTACGATGATGGAATAAAAAAAGGGTACAAGCAGCAGCATTTGGAAAGCAATTATTGAGAAGTAAATTTTTTTTTTCAAAGTGAATACAGATTCAGATAGTTGTCTAATAACAGTTGTACGAGTAGGTAATGTGAGTTGGAAGAGTATCAGAGCGATTGAAATACCAAGATGTTTAGAAAAGTGGTCTCGCTTGTGCCACTTGTCAAGGTTACGTGAAGACATCCAGCACACTGGCATGGTGAGTGATGGTGTTGTCCACCTGCATGACAATATCATCCCCATACCGCTCGCGAAAATCGAAAATTGCTGCATAGTTCAAGAGGGAAGTCTGGAGCGGTCAACTCCCATTCCCAAACAGCCCAGATTTGAAATTCAGTGTCTATTTCCTGTTTAGAAAATTAAAGGAACCACTTACCTGGAACATAGTTCTCTTCAGACAGTGATGTAAAAATATCTGCTGAGGAACTGGCTGAATGGACAGGACGTGATTTTTACCATGCTGGGTTTAACAAGTTAGTCCTCCATTCAGATAAATGCCTAAATAGATTTAGTGATTATGTGGAAAAGTGATGAGCAAGTGTGCCTCTTAATTCCCTTTTGAATTGTCTGTCTATTGTTAATAAATAATTGCTATTGCCTTTGTAGCCTTTTTTTTTTGTTCATTCTCGTAGCAGAGCTATCGCGCCACATGTGCATTAAAAATTTATTATTTACTAATATAATCTTACTGATATGATAACTTTGAAGACATGCTTGCAATTCCATTTTCGTTTATTGTCAAACCTTAACTTTTGAATATATGAATTTTTATAATGCTGGTGTTTGTTTCTATGTAGTTGAGTTAAACTGTATTTCTATGTCTATTTTGTATAATCTATAGAACTTTAAAAAATAATATGTAAAGATACACTTTCTAGAAATAATAAGTCGGTCTCAAACAGCCCTTTGTTTGGAGATTTTATAAGTTTAAAATTTTGCAACATTTTAAAATGTAATTTCGGCAAGCGCATTTTTTTAAATCCAACATCCTACAAAAGAACCGCACAGATAACCCTGTACCATATTGATATGATAATTCCCAATTCTTCCATTTTTAGGTAGATTTCGTATGAAATACTACCTATGACATTCTCCACTATATTGGAATTTCGGAAACAAAATTGCAGATCTGCACCGATCATGACCCCTAGAACCCAAAACCACACCCCAGTAAAAAACTTTATCTATCTATCTATCTATCTGTCTGTTTTTATCACATTTTTATGGACACGATAACGTCCGTAATTCTGCACAAATCTCTTCCAAATTGATACATAAAATCAAGAGGCATAAAATCTCGGCCAAGTTCGTTAATCGGCAAAATCGGACCAAAGGGGTGGAAAATAGAGAGGGGTTTTGTAAAAAACGAAAAAAAACCCCACAACTTCTTAATTATAATACATACTCACACTCGGTTTAAAGTTTTTATTACTTCTAAAAAACGGGCCAAAAATTTATATATGACAGATTTTTGATAAAATTAAAAATGTGCCGAAAGGGCGAAAAAAATAGGGTTTTGGAGAGGAAAAAAATCATAACTTCGTTAACAAAATTAGAACCTTTAGTGAATATTTTATCTAAATTCATGCTGTAATGCAAACGTATATAACACTAATTACTTTTCTACTTCAAAATAGCTTTCAAGTGAAGTAGCGTTTGTTTTTTGAATTAAAAAAAAATCTATAGGTTCGTTATGAGGGTAAACGATTCAAAATAAATGTCGTTAATTTGTAGAATATATCACTAAGAATTGTGTTAGTGTGTATATATATCATTTTCGATTAATGCAGTGATATTTGAAAAGTATAGTTAGAAATTTTTCATTATTTAAAAACAATGATAACGTTTTTTATTGATCCGCAAATAAGAAAGTTTATAAAGTTTGGTTTCTTATTTTACATTTCTTATACGAAAATAAATATAACTATTGACTATAGAGCAATAAATATGAATAATTTGAATTTATATCCGTTATATTAATAGTTAAGATTTACATTATAAATAACAATATTTTTACTGAGGTATGTATTTCAGCTTGCAATTTCCTCTTAGAAATATATATGTTCTATTTTATGATTTGCGTATTTGATGGATATTTAATTCAAAATTGGGCATTGTTTAAATGAACATGTTCATCAAGGCGTAAACGAAATCTAAACATACGAAATAAGTTTTTCTGAACGAGAATAATATATATTCAATGCTATTCAGAAAATAAACTATTAAATCTACTGGCTAGAAGTACATAATAAATCTGAGTTACATGCATCTATACTAAAATATTGATACACTGAAGATTTGTATGAAATGATATGAGTAAAGAATAAAAACGAAACATCGGTCTGATAACGTTTATGTGCTTTACAAAATCATGATAAAATTTAAAAATTTATAGTTTGGTTTTGGAAGTTATTACTTTAAATCAAATATACCTTTTTAAAATAATGTATTGATACTTTTTTTATGTTTATGCGAATATTTATGAGATGAATTCTGCTGTCACAGTGACCATTTAAAAATTGCATTTTCAAAAATTTTAATATTGAGTCATGATTATAAATAGTTTTTTCTTAATTTCCTATGTGAGACAGAATTTTTTACAATTATTTTTGCAGAAAAATTAAAACTTCCTATGCAATCAATTTTACAATTGAAAACATAAAACAAAAAATAGCATAAAATAATAAATATGTACATTTTGAATTCACTTCATTGATATCGGTCTATAAATATAATCTTTATTAATGTTATGCAGAAAATCTTAGATTATAATGCGAGCAAAAATTGTGTGCGTGTATGTAAATTTTATCTTAAAAACGACTTTAACGATTTTGACAAAATTTTGTATTTCACCATTTTCGGGCACGAGAAGACCATTGGACTAGGTCACATGTTCGAGAAAATTCGATTTGTGCGTCATTTTGGGTCAGGGTCAAGGTAATTATATCTATAAAACGGCTCAATCCATTTTGACTAAATTTTGTATCCAACCTTTTTAGTGTACGAAAAGACTATTGGGCTAGGTCACAAGTTCGAGAAATTACGATTAGTGGGTCAATTTTGGATCACTGCGGGTTAAGCTATTTTTATCTAAAAAACGGCTCTAACGATTTTCACTAAACTCTATATTCTGCAGTCTTTGATTAGGAGAAGACCATTGGGCTAAGTCACATGTTTGAGAAAATTCGATTAGTGGGTCATTTTTGGGTCAGTGTGGGTTAAAGTGGGTCAATCTAAGTTTATCTAGATAACTACTCTAACGATTTTGACAAAATTTTGTAATCTATCGTTTTCGGGCACGAGAATACCATTGGGTTAGGTCGCATGCTCAAGAAAATTCGATTAGTGGGTCATTTTGGGTCATAACGGGTCAAGGAATCTAAGGAATCAAGCTAATTGAATCTAAAGAAAAGGCTCAAAACATTTTCACAAAATTTAGTAATACTATACCGTTTCTGGACATTAGATAACCATTGGGTTAAGTCACATGTTCGAGAAAATTCGATTAGTGGGTCATTTTGGGTCACAAAGGGTCAAGGTCAAGTTAATTGAATCTAAAAAATTGCTCAAAACCTTTTTACTAAATTTTGTAGTATGACGTTTCTGGGCATGAGATGACCATTGGGCTAAGTCCCATGTTCGGGAAAATTCGATTAGTGGGTCATATTTCGGTCACTGTGGGTCAAGCTATTTGTATTTAAAAACAAATCAAACCATTAAGACAAAATTTTGTATTATACCGTTTCTGGGCATGAGAAGACCATTAGCCTAAGCATCAAGTTCGAGAAAATTCGATTAGTGAGACATTTTTGAGTCACTGTGGGTCAAGCTAATTGTATCTAAAAAACGATTGAACCGATTTTGACAAAATTGTGTATTATACCGTTTCTGGGAATGAGAAGACGGTTGGGCTAAGTCACAAGTTCTAGAAAATTCGATTAGTGGGTCATTTTTGACTCATCGTGGGTCAAGCTAATTGTATCTAAAAAACGACTCAACCGATTTCGAAAACTTTTGTATTATACCCTTTCTGGGCAGGAGCAGACCATTGGGCGAAGTCACATGTTCAAGAAAATTCGATTAGCATGTTATTTTGGGTCACAATGGGTCAAGGTCAAGCTAATAGAATATAAAAAACGCTCAAAACATTTTGAAGAAATTTTGTAATATACCGTTTCTGGGCATGAGATAATCATTGGGTTAAGTCCCATGTTCGGGAAAATTCGATTAGTGGGTCATTTTTGGGCCACTGTGGGTCAGGCTAATTGTATCTAAAAAAAACGAATCAAACAATTTTGAAAAAAATTGATAATCTATCGTTTTCGGGCACAAGAATACCATTGGGCTAGGTCGCATGTTGAAGAAAATTCGATTAGTGGGTCATTTGTCGTCACAATAGGCCTTGGGTCAAGCTAATTGAATTTAAAAAAGGCTCAAAACATTTTCACAAAATTTTGTAACATACCGTTTTGGGGCATTAGATGACCATTGGATTAAGTCAAATGTTCGAGAAAATTCGATTAGTGAGCCATTTTGGGTCACAATGGGTAAGGGTCAAGCTAACTGAATCTAAAAAAATGCTCAGAACATTTGACCAAATTTTGTACTATACCGTTTCTGAGCATGAGATAACCATTGGGCTAAGTTCCATGTTCGGAAAAATCCAATTAGTGTGTAATCTTTGCGTCAAGTATGAGTCAAGCTAATTGTATCTAAAAATCGAATCTTACGATTTTGACAAAATTTTGTATTATACCGTCTCTGGGCATAAGAAAACCATTCGGTTTAGTAACAAGTTCGAGAAAATTTGATTAGTGTGGCATTTTTGGGTCATTGTGAGTCAAGCTAATTGCATATAAAAAACGACTCAACCGATTTTGACAAAATTTTGTATTATACCGTTTCTGGGCATAAACAGACCTTTGGGCTAAGTCACATATTCGAGAAAATTCGATTAGTAAGTCATTTTTGGATCACTGTGGGTCAAGATAATTTTATCTAGAAAACAGTTCAATCGATTTTGAGTAGATTTTGTATCCAACCGTTATCGGGTACGAAGACTTTTGGGCTAGGTCACATGTTCGAGAAATCTCAATTAATGGGTCATTTTTGGGTTACTGCGGGTCATGCTAATTTTATCCAAAAACGGCTCTAACGATTTTTAGTTTTGGATTACAGTTGAGGGGGGGGGGGTAACATTACAGTTTTGGATTACGAGAAGACCATTTAGCTGATTCACATATTAAAGAAAATTCTATGGATCATTTTTCGGTCACTGTGGGTGAAGCTAATTTTATCTAGAAAACGGTTGAAACGATTTTGACTCAATTTTTTATTCTATTGTTGTCGAGCTCGAGAAGACCATGGGTCTAGGTCGTATGCTCAAGAATATTCAATCAGTGGGTCATTTTGGGTCCTAATGGATCAGAATCAAGCTAGCTGTATCTAAAAAACGGCTGAAACGATTTTGACAAAACTTAGTATTATATTGTTTCTAGGCACGCGAAAACCATTGGGTTAGGTCGCATGCTCAAGAAAATTCTATTAATGGGTCAGAATGGGTCAGGATGAAGCTAACTGTATCTCAAAAAGGCTCAAAAGATTTTGACAATTTTTTTGTTATTATACTGTTTCCCAGTACATGAAGACCATTGTATTAGGTCATATGTTCGATTAATTTCGATTAGTGTGTCATTTTTGGATCAACGTTGATCAAGCTAATTTTATCTAGAAAGTGACTAACGATTTTCACTAAATTTTGTATTCCATCGTTTTCAGGCTCGAGAAGAGCATTGGGTTAACTCGCATGTTTGAAAAAATTCAATTAGTAGGTTATTGTGGGTCTCTATGACTCAGGGCCTAGCTAATTGTAACTAAAACAGTAATAATGATTCATTGGAATAATATATCGAGATGAACTGAAAGCTAATTTTGACTGAGCTTAGCTCGGTCATTCCTACTAGTTAAATATTAAATCAATAGGCTAGGCGTATATATTCTAAATATTTTATTTAATTAAGTATGTAAAGAGATATTGAAAAAAAAGAAAAAAAATTGTATTAAATGTTATTAGTGGAATACGAATGAAATGTAATTTGTTATGCATATATGCAATTCCGTATTTTGGCTATATTTTCTATAAATGTTTATAAATGGATAAAAGATTAGAAAAATAACATTGTATATATAAACATTGTATAAATATAGCACTTTATACTACGATAATTTGAAATAAAAAATCTAGAAAAATTCTCAATAAATGGCTGTACCAGTCCTACATCTCTGCTAAACTTTTAGAGCAATGAGCCATTTTGTTTTTCTGTAGGGGTAATTTCTTTGTTTTAACAGGTGTATATAACTTGATCACTGACTTCTTCAACGGAAAACATAATTTAAACTAACTGATAATCTGGAATTAATTATTGCAGAACATTATTTATTGTGTTATTACAAGTTAAAAAGAATGTGTACATATTTATAATTATTATTATTTAATTTTCTATAATCAATTTATGAATGGTTTATTAATTGTTTCTTTTAAATGAAAGATTTTTACTTGCTTGGTCAAAAAAAAAAAAATGTTATATAATGACTACAAGAAGTAAACAGACACAATATTCTTTATTTTACTTAAAAAGTTCAGATTTAAATAATTTTCAAATATATTATTATACTTCATAGTTAACTTATTTTCAAAAGCAACCTGTATACGAATAATCTTTATATAATAAAATTAAATTAATAGTCTAAGTATTTCTATTGTCTATCCAGTGAAGTTATTTTCAGTAGTATTTTAAAACATTATACGCTACAAAGTAAGTAATGAGTAGTTTTTGTGCTTATCTAGGAATCATAATAAGGAAACATGGTAAAGACATATAAGAAGAAAACAGAAAGAACCTCTATTTCTGAAAAATGTGCGGATGATCTATTGTTTGCTGGGATTAAAAACAATGTTTCTATTTGAGACGCTCAAAGGCATTGAGTTTAAAGCCAAGATCAATATAATCTGCCCTTCAATATAATATGTATCTGCATCTGTTATATTAAAGATATTTTCTTTTAAATATAATACTCTTTTTATTTTTCTTTATCTTGTTCATATGTGCCCCAGGCATGTTCACATATACCCTCGATAGGGGCACATGTGAACGATTCAAGTCATATTTTAAAAATGCGGTAAAGTAAAGAAATATTTAATTACAAAATTTCAAAAAAATCTATAAGATAAAGCAAAGAAAAACATGTTATTTAAACATGTGAATCTTTTTCCTGTGAGAAACTGGTGATACTTTTTAAGAAAATAACGAAATAAAAAAAATGCTCACATGTGCCCAACTCTCCCCTACATAATTTGGTATTGTGTAAAGTAATGGAAATATTATTTCTCGAGTTAAAGACATTTTTGTGGAACTCCATAGTCAGCTGAATTCTAATCATTTTTAGTAATGAAATTAATATTAACGATATTGAGAACTTATTTTGAAAAAAATAAATAAATTGGGAACAACGTTAGTTAAAATATCACGATTTCGATATGACATATCATTTCCTCTTTAGGTGCACCCGCAGTTTGTATAAACACGCTTTATTTGACATCTGAGTTAAAAAGATTTATCTATAATTAAAACTTGTTTTTAAGGTTTAAAATTACAATGTAATACATTTAAAAGAATTATTTTAAATTTAAATTTATGTATTTTAAATCTCAACATATTTTAAAATAAATGTTTAAATCTCGATATATCATAAAAAAGTTTTATTTTGTATGTGTTCATGATTTTGAGTTATTGCATACATAAAGTAGAGTTTGAATAATGAATTTTTATTAATCGATAGCACTTTTCCATCAATAAATTTATTCGAAATGTATAATTCATTCTTTGACATGCTATTTTTATTCCTTTTTTTTTTTCTCTTGTGTAAACGGATTTTCATAACTGAGTCCAATTTAACTCTTTTTCCTAATTTGTCATAAAAAAAAAAAAAATCCTTGTTCCATATTTACTTAATTTTTCACCATTTTAAAACTTCAGTAACATACATTTCTCTGGATACAGAAAAAAATATTCGAACATTGGTCGCAAAATTTAAAGAGCATACCTTTGAGTAATCGAGTAGGTATATGTTTTTATAAGAGTACATTAGACGAATATTTAAAGCTAAAGATAGTATGATCTAAAGATATAGAATGATATTTAAAAGCATATTGGATCACGTTAGAAAATACATAAATAAAGCAGAAATGGAACTAAAGCCTATCTTGCAAACATGTGTTTGTTACATAGTATATGTTGAGTTATATAAAGAGCTATTTTAAAACATATTACATTCGAGATGTGTATGCCAGTGTAAACTGAGAAAGTCTAAAAATATTTCCTAGTATCTGCTAGTAAAATATTGGCTAATGAAAATATTATATTTTGAATGATATTCGAAAAGATATTTTTAATTTTTTTTTTAAATCTATATTACTAAAATATGTTTTTGTTTAAAGATGTGTATATGTGTTGATAGATTTTTTTAATATAAAAATTAGATTGATTTGGAATTTCCTCCAGAGTTTTAAAAAAGTTGTAATAAAAAAAAAGAGAGAAGAAGGAAACTAAGAGTAAGGTTAGTTGGGGCAAGTGGGCCATGATTTTACAATGTAACTCTGGAGCTTCTGACAATTCAGCTTCAAAAAGCTAATGTTCATTTAAATTAAAGTCTGAACTTCTGTAAATGTGTTCAGTTAGTTTCACTCTATCAGACAGAAATGCTCAAAATTACATTTTAATATATAAAAATATAAAAAATATGCATTTTTCATTTTTCTTTCCTCATGGGTCCAGTTGCCCCATAAAAATGGGTTAAGTGGACCAGGAGGGTCTATGTTCCACACGCGTTTGTTTAGTTTTTTTCATAAGGGATATCAGGTCCTGTTTGAAAAAGTGTAAATAACTTAAAAAAATTTAAACCAGGCAGATCATGTAAATTATATATCAACAAAAGAGCTTTGTAAGGGAAACCTGTGCTGTCAATGTGTCTAAAAAAGCACTAAAAGTGAAAATATTAGATTTATTTATACCAAAAACATACAAATTAAGGAAGTACTTATGTACTTTAGTATAGTTAATAAATATAAAAGTCACATGGGTACTTTAAGGGAAAAAATAGCAAGGTAAATCTATGAAAAAACGGCTACTTAAGTACTTTATCTGTATCCAGCGGTCGAATTATATAAGGAGAATTTTATTGTTTCTAACAGAACCCTGAATGAGTATCTTCATGATCATTTTATTTAACATATTCAAAAGAAAGGTGCGGTGAAGATATTATTTTCAAAATAGTGTTAGGAACAATAAAAGTTTCCCTATAGAATGCGACCCCTGTAGTGTCGTACAATTTCAAGGTTTGGCTATCTCGCATCAGGGGCAAGGTATTTCTATTCGTAAAATGTTGAAACGATTTAATGACACCAGTATTTACAAGAGAATCTATTTGTAAACAAATAAAAGTATATTTTCGCGTACTTAATAAAGGTGAAATTTTCATTATAAAATTCCGGTGCCAATGTGGCAATTAGGGTTTAAAATTACGTGATGAAGCAATTTGGCTTGATACCACCCAGTATGCTTTTTTTAAATTTATTACGTAATTTTAACAAGGTATTTTATAATTTTCTTTATTGTGAGCAAAAAACAATGGAGAAATTTACTTCCCGTAGTAAGAGAAACACAAAAAAATTATTTATAACTATTGGGGTAACTGGATCCAGCATGGTCCAGTTACCCCGGATACATGTCTCAGTTACCCCATTCTTGAAAAATTTATGGGGTAACTGGGACACCGGGTTTACATTTGAAACATGAAGTAAATATGTATAGATACCTAATAATAATAATGCAGTTATATGCCTAATCTTTAAAAAAAAAGATTATTTAATAAAAGTACTTACAGTATTTTAATAAAAAGCCGAGGAAGTTCAACACGTTGTTTTAGGAAGTATAGATTAAGGTGCATTGTTCACAAAAGCTAAAACTTAAAAAACATCAACAGTTTTTATAAAATAGCCTATGACCCAGTTACCTCGTGGGTCCAGTTACCCCAACTAACCTACAGATCAAATACAGGGCTGTTCAAAAGAATTGGAATACATATATGTCTATGGACGGTAACTACTGAAATCAGTTTTTCAAATGTTTTATGTGTTTTTTAAAATGTTTACTTAGTTATCTTATTTACTTTATTTCCTTAAATAACGAAGTTTTGTTAAGGCATTCAGGAAGTGTGGGAAAGTGTTTCATAATCTATGCTTAACACATGATTTTTCTTTCTTATTTTTTTATGCAAAATGTTTCATTATTTTTGTTAATTGTAAAAATATGTAGTTCAAATTTAATTAATTCAGAATCATATTTGATTAGTGTTTAAGATGAAAAAATGCATAAATCACTATAGCACAGGTAAGACTATATGTAAAAAGAACTTTGGTCTAAAGGCTTTTAAGATGTTTTAATATAATTTTAAATTCATTTTAACAGGGCAGATTTTGTCTTCTCCTGAAAATATGTAAAACAACAGCAAAAATCTGAAATACCTTTGATGCATATCTCAATAAATTTTATAAATATAGATTAATGATTATGTATGTGCCTCGGGCCGCACACATAAAAGGTTGCCGGGCCGCAGTTTGAGTATGGCTGCTCTAGAGAGTATTGAAAATCACCCGTCTAAAAATATACTGCTGGGTGTTAATGAGTTAACAGACGGAGATCGTACAAAAGGATAAATGTACCTTGAAATCGCCGATACATGATGACAAAATAGCATTTCATAAAACATCGTCAAATTGTTCTTTCTAATTTGCAATACATAACTGAACTTCTCTAATAATGCTTTTGTAAATATTTTGCAGTTCTTTGTCACCAATATTTTCCAAAATATGGATTATCTATATATTTAAAAGATAAGGCCGTTTTTTTATTCATCTGGCCTGAGCTTTCTACGAAACCAGTTTTGATAATTATTTTTTTAAATTAAAGTAGATACGTCCGCACTGGCTATTTTTTAAAATAATCCCACTTCCATATTTTAATTTTAATTGAAAATGCCCTTTAAGAAATTTCTTCACATTGGTGGCAGTCGGGTTACTTCCATTGTTAAAGAGAGAAGGGAAACCATGTGGATTACCGTATCATAACGGATGCCAAGTTATATTACAAATAAAAATAACTTCTTTAAAACTTTTGAACAGAAAATGATGTGCGGATTTAAAATAACGCTTTATTACTCATGAAGTTGTTACATTTTAATATTTTTTTTTCATTCTACTGATACTGAGATTGAGACGCTTATCTCAGAGGGCTTCAGTCGGTGAAAATGACGTCGTAGTAAAAGTGAAATGAGTATATATATATATATTTTTATAAAACTAAATATTTTATTACGAATGCGTCTAAAAGTAAATTTCTGGATTTCGACTGCACTCAGATTAGAACCACAAGTAAAGAGAGCGAATGTTTACATAAAAAATTGTAACTGACAAACGTGACAACAAGTTTGGGAAAATATTTATTAATAATCTATTGCACGTTATAATATTTTTTAAATAGTGAATATGAATATGAAATGTATGCTTGTAAATTTTGCGACTGAAAAAGATGTTATTTCTAGATTTCTTTGAGAACAAAAATTATACTTGTATCATAGTGCCACAATTTTCGGTGATTTTTCACCGAATGTAATACCAAAGATAATTAATACGTTACCTTAAATCCATGTTACTAATAACATATAGTAATAAAGTTTAATTTTTCAATAATTTTAAAGGTCGAGATTAAACTTTAGTTAAAAATAATATTCGTTTTAAGAATTAGACTAACCAATATAATATTGATTAATTATTAACCATTTGGAAAAATGGTTATTGTTCTCGTCAGGATGGGAAATGAAAAGCATATCTGAAAGTTTTCATTGGTTTAATCTGCAATTTATTCGTTTTCTGATTGGTCTAAACAGTAATCTGTATTTCCCTTTAATTTCAACAACGATGGATACTTCCTGTTGCCACTATGACAAAAAAGTAATAAAAACTACAAAAAAAAATGAATAACTCAGAAACAAATTGAGATACAGCTTTCAAACAAATTGCATTTAAAAGTAAATTTTTTTCTCTATCCGACGGTGTAAAAACTAATACTGTCGGATGTTTAGAAATTTAAGAATGAAATTTCATTTAAAATTGCCCGTCAGATTTCTTGGAAATCTGACGATGGAAAAGCCTTTTCCCGAACAGCCAATGAAATGCTTGGACTTTACGTAAGTTTCAGGTGGATAATACTTAAGTTTCATGAAGTCTGACGGGTCGCAGGCGATATTTTTGGCTTGCAATTTTTACGTGTAATAACACTATTAATGTTTAATTCATGGCGTACGTAATGTAGGATCAACTCCGTGCAATTTTTTATGTCTTAAATTTTAGTCTTCAAAAAAATCGTTTTCCAAATGCTCGTTGTAATTTGATAAATTGCTTTTTTTTTGTATTTATTTTTATTATTTTTGTTATAAATTCAGTCATTCAGTTATTTTAAACATTTTCATTCGTCGAATTCGACTGGTTGTTTGTTAAAAGCGGACTGTCTATTCATTACCTTCCATCTTTCATGTTTATTGCAATAAATTACATATTTACTTTAATAATTTTTCTTTCAATTCAGAATGATAAAATTTCTGGTTAAAATATTTTTTCCAACAAAAAAAAATCCAGTAAGTGATAACTATGCAAAAATATCAACATAATTTCTTCGAATATACATTTCGCTATGTATTCTGGATCTTAAAATTATAAAGTTTTAAAAACTCGAATTATTCGTGCTGTTAAATACACTATATGGTCAAAGGTGAGCGGTCACTTGCGATTTTAGAGGTTTTGTTAAATATCTAGAAAAATACATGAGGAATTAACCTGAAACTTTAGGTGTGTAAACAATATAGTATAGGTCATATATTTCCGCGAAGATTTTTTTCCCCGAAACCCCATAGGGGACCGTCAACAAATTGAAAAAAAAACGAATAACTTTTGGATAACCCTGTAAAAACTAATGTAGCAAAAGCGTTCAAACTGGAGATTATGATTAAGTAGCTTATTGTAATAAACTGTGCTAATTTTTATGAGGATAGCATGTATAATCGTAGAGAAATTAATTTTTTTATAAAAACAGTCCCGAATTTTGCCAAGTTTTTTTGCTCATAATTTGCAGAGTTTTTAATATATAAAAAAAGCTCTTTTCAAAAAATATTAAAAAATACATTGTACATAATACCCGTCAATCAGAATTAAAAAATAATAAAACTTGGATGAAAAATTAGCATGTTTACTAAAAAATATTTCACTACGCATGCGCGAACGGAATCAAAATATAATATGCATAATGTATTATCTAAGTATATAGAGCAATTTTTTTGAAAGTCTCAAAATCATAGCTTGAAAATTCTGAAAATTATCGTCGATAGAATAAACTCGAAATCCGTTGTTCTTAAAAAGAAGTAAAGTAGTAAAAATGAGGGGTTGTATCAAATATCTCTTGATTATTGCCAAGATAGCGTACACAATATTGCTCGCACTACTCTATTTGGATACAACCCTTCATCTTTTTGCTTCCTTTTTAGAACAACGGATTTTGAGCTTATTCTATCGACGATAATTTTCAGAATGTTCAAGCTATGATTTTGAGACTTTCACAAAAGTTGCTCTATATACTTATCTAATACATCATGTACATTGTACTTTGATTGCATTTGCGCATACGCAGTTTAGTATACATGCTCATTTTTCATCCAGTGTTTATTATTTTTTAATTCTGATGACACAGTATTATGTACAATGCTGTTTCTCATTTTTTCAGAAAAGAACTTTTTTTTTATATTAAGAACTCTGATAAAAACCTTAGTTTCTCTACAAGTATACATGCTATACTCATAAAAATGATCACAGTCTATTAGAATAAGCCACTTTTTAATAATCTCGAGTTTGAACACTTTTGCTACATTAGTTTTTACAGAGTTATCCAAAAGATATTCGTTTTTTTTTCAATTTGTTGACGATCCCCTATGAGGTTTCGGGAAAAAATCTTCGCGTATATATATGATACTGTTTACGCCCCTGCTGTTTCAGGTTAATTCCTCATGTATTTTTCCAGATATTTAACAAAACGTCTAAAATTGCAAGTGACCGGTTACCTTTGGCCATAAAGTGTAGTTCCATGGTTCTTAACATTGTTTGACATATGTCCAAATATAATGTGAATGGACTGCTCCAAAGACATTTGACGCCTGTGCCGAATAATATCTATGTCTACTTTCCGAGTCTAATATCATGAAGTGAACCTTTAAGTTATTTAATAACCTTTATTTTGTCCTCTGTAACTGGTACAATGACACAGTCACGTGACTTGGTTTTAAAAGAATCTATGGTTTGGAAATACTTTAATTTTTATTTATTTCAAATATATAATATCTTTTTGTATACTTTTTCCGGTAACTCTGTACTGTTTAATTTTAAATATATGGAAGAACAATAAAGAGGATATTTTGCAGTTTCACGTGGAGGCCGCAGAGTCATTTACAACTTTTCTTATATATTATACTAGCTGTTTAACCCGTTCTACGGACGGGTGTTACTGAATTTAATTCTAAAAGCAAAATTAAAAATAAAAATCGGTGCAACCAAATTTAAATTTATGAATATAAAAATGTGTTATATCTGTTAAAAATCAGTAATTACACAACCAGTATGAAATATGTATGTACACAAAAAATTAGGTATGTATTAAAAAATCAATAAAAGTAAGTATTTACACAAACAAATTAAAGTTGGGAATATAAAAATCAGTTATAAAGTCAATATTTACACAACCAAACAACCGTTTGTAAGAAAATATGAAATTTACATTGAGACTGAAAAAAAAAAAAAAAACAGGAAAAAATTATTTTTAAATGAAAAATCTTTGTAAAGTTTTCCACGTCACCAATGAGGTAAATTGTTTTAGACTCGTTTTTTCAGTGAGTATTTACACAGCCAAATTAAAGTTTAGGAGATCAGTTATAAAGTCGATATTTACACAACCGTACAAAAATTAGTAAGAAAGAATGAAATGTACATCGTCCTCTCAAAAAAACTGAAAAAATCGAAAAAACTTCTTTTAACCCCTTAACGGTCGCATTAAATCACGGTTTAAAAATTCAAATTGCTTATTTGCACCACTTTTTTGAAAAGAAATATTCACTTTCTTTAATGACATGCAAAATGATACCATAATAAAGCCAATTGCACTATTTTATAAAACTGGTGGGAATCAAACTATCTGAATAAAAGACACAGCCTGTGAATGTCATGGAGGCGAGAATTAAGGGTATAAAATAAAAAATCTTTGCATTGTTTTCCACGTCATCCATGAGGTAAAGTGCAGTAGACTCGTTTTTTGTTTGTTTGTTTGTTTTTTACAATACAGCAAAATAGTAGAGACTTAAGATTAACTTCACGAAGACAATGTTTTGTGTAAATGCCTTATCAGACTGTGAAAAATGTTTTCCTTCTTTTGGTCCGTCCTTGACCCAAACACGTAAACATCCTCTAGAAGTTGCTCTGGAAAGGGCTACATACAACATCCCATGGGAAAAATATGAATGGAGCAAATAGATTCCAACATTTTTCAAGGTTTGACCCGGACATTTATTGATAGTCATAGCAAAGGCGATCCTACGTGGAAACTGACCGCAACTGGAAAGGTAAACTAGTATCCGACGGCGTAAGCAGGATCATCGGTATAAAAACACGGGTGCCTCTCCTATGTTCTATCAAAACTTCTGCATCTATAACATTTTGCGACAACATTCTGATTATTAAACATGTTCCCTTACAGAGACCGCTGGACGTATTCATGTTTCTAAACAGCATAACAATAACGCCAACTGTAAGATTTAACTGATGTGGTGGCATTTTAGTAGGTGTTAAACTATTGATGAAATCCATTTGCAAATTGTTTTGTTCTTCTTCATCATCACAAAGTATTGTATCAGCACTAAAATAAGTTTTGACTTCGCCAAGTACTTTTCGTAAAACCTCCTCATTCAATCTCTAAGAACCCTCATTCAATCTCAAAGAATCCTCATTCTTGGGACACAAAATGGCTCTTTCCGAAATATGATCAAGATTAATTTCTGACGAACCAAAAATATCATCCACTATAGAATATTGCACTAAACATTCTGGAGGTATTTCAATAATAACTTCTCCGACTTCATAATCATTAATCAAACGACCATCCCCTATGCGAATGATCCAGTTCACGAAATCAAGTTGCTCCGGCTCCGTTTGCATATTTTTAACCAGACTGAACTGTCAAAATGTTGGCCAGAGAGAAAAAGTTTTGATACAATTTTCAAAAATGAGTGTTTTGTTTGCATGTATCATTGCCATCCAAATCTCGCAGAAGTCTATCAACAGCATTCAAAGAATGAATAGGTGCCATGGTACATTCATCCCATATAATGAGCTTAGCCATTTTCAGTAATCTTCCTTCAGATGTATTTTGCCGAATTTTTGAAGCTGGATTTTCCAATATGGGGACTGGTATTTTAAACTGAGAATGTGCAGTTCTTCCAACTTGCAAGAGTATCGATGCGATGCCTGTCCATGCAACGGGAATAGCAGTATGTCCCATTCCTCTGACGTAATGCAGCAAAGTATTGAATAGGAACGTTTTTCCTGATCCCGCAAAAGCATAGACAATGAAAACCTTAGCGACAGTAGCATAATCATTTTGAATACTTTCAATGACAGCATAAAAAATTATACGTTGTTCCGGATTTAGCATGTTTAACAATCGTTTCCCCTCTGCTCTTTCTTCTTGTAAATCAAAGACTCGCATTTGAGGGTTCAGGTAATTCAAGGTTCTGAAGTGTCAGGTTGTGTATGCGTAGATGATTGGCTATGTATTGAAGGGCTCTATCTCTACTATCCTGTAGAGGCGGATAGCGAGCAAAATCTTCTGAGAGTTCTGACTTAAACTGTTCCCATAATTGTATCGGTAAATTTGGATTGCCAAAGACACATATGAACGAAAACAGTTGTCTCAGTTTAGGTGGAATTCCAAACCACATTCTTCAGTTAAACAATGTTGGCATTCATAATCATCTTCTAATAAATTTGTAGCGCGGCATGTACCCTTGAATGTTTCATGGACAGTTTTTTCATACGTCCTTAACTCCTCGAAAGATTTGGCACCAGGAACATGACAAAGCAGCTTACGAAGATGCAATCGCTCAATATCCTTTGGGCTTACAGAATACGTCCTGATACTATGAAGTCACCTAATGCAACACGCCTTTGCCACACATTGCCTTTCCATACAAAATGCTTTGGAATTTCTGTATAGAGATAGATGTTTGCTGAAGGATCAGAATTGTTAAGTAGAAACCAAGCAGTGAGCATGGTGTCTTTATTTCTTGCTCTTTCAAAAGTTTCACGTTTCTCCGCTTCCCTAAAATACACAGATTGTATGTCTTGTAGATGCACTGGCAATCTAATAATAACATGAGATTTGTCCTGCATGGGCTTCTAAAGAAGTTGCCACATTGCCTCTGCTGCCGAAACATATCATTCATTTAAGCGTGGCGTGTGTAATAAGTATATCTCGAAAAATGTTTTTCGACTACTGTGCATTTTTTAATGAAATTTAATTTATCATGTTGCTATGGCAGCAAACGTTATAAAATGATATCTTTGGAATAAGGGAATAAATAGAACTGGAGAACAAGAATTCTGCTTTTCAGAATTTAGTGTCACCCCCGGCATTTCCATTACTTCATTTTCTTCTGACGGACTGATGGCTTCTATTATTATGAAACAGCCATTATAAATGAAGCGTTAGGTGAAGATGAAAGAGTAGCAGTAACAAGTTAGAACTCTGATTTTCTGGTTAAAATGGGGGGAAATAATAGCCATAATATTTTTTGAAAAAAAAGGAACATCATACACATCAACATAGCACATCACTATCGCGAAATAACGCATAATTGCAGCAAAAAGATACCGTCATTCAAGAAAATCGGCAAAAAAGGCAATCTAATGATTATTAGATACTTAAAATTATATATCATATATATTAAACGAGCAAGCGATTTTCCCGATTACGGATGATATTGTAAACTACTGGATCGATTTTCATGAAACTTGCCTCCTATACTAAACCGAACACGAGAAAAAGTTCTAGCTAGGTCCCAAATTCAAGAAAATTCGTTTTTACAGGGTAAAACAAGATCTTAGCTGAAATTTTGCTTGCTGTAAATCAAAAAATCCTCATGCAATTTACACGAAACGTGTTTTCTATACTAATTGGAGCACGAGAAACACATCTAGATAAGTTTCGAATTCGAGAAAATTGGCTTTGTTCGATTAAAACAAACTCAGCACTGAAAATGTTGCTATATATCGAAAACGGCTTTAACGATTTTTTACAAAACTTGACGTATATACTAAATCGAGAACGAGAAAAAGATCTAGCTATGTCCCGAATTCAAGAAAATTTGCTTTTACAGGTAAAACAAGATCTTAGCCGAAATTTCTGCTTGCTATAAATCGAAACATTTTCATGTAATTTACATGAAACGTGTTTTCTATACTAATTCGTGCACGAGAAACACATCTAGCTAGGTTCTGCATTCGAGAAAATTCGTTTTTATCGTTTAAAACAAACTCAGCACTGAAAATGTTGCTATATATCGAAAACGGCTCTAACGATTTTCATAAATTTTGACGCCTATTCTAATTCTAGCTCAAGAAATCGATTTAGCTAAGTCATTCGAGAAAAATCGTTTTCTGTGGTTAAAAGAAGCTCATTACTCAAAAAAGTGGTATTAATTAAAAAAAATTCTGACGATTTTTAGGAAATGTAATTTAATGAAATAATACTTTTTATGAGAAAACCTTCTAACTAAGTCTAGACTTAGGTAGAAAAAAAATGTAATTTTAAGCAATTTTTTATATTCAATCATCCGTAACCGGAATCCTCGCAACACAATGAAAGGTAATCTCGAAAGTGGCACTAAAAGAGTGCCTTCTACACTTAATCGAGCACTAGATAATGGCTTATGTAGGTGAAAAATACGGTAAAATTTGTTTTGACTGGCTAGAACAAAAACAAATTGATTGAATATAATTATTTATTATGATTATATTTCGTGAATTAAAAGTTTTCATAAACATTAGTAATAATTCTTGATAAATAACTATGCTTATACTTTTGCTAAGTTTAAAACAACTGCCATATTGTAACAAACATCTGTATAGTTTGTTACCATGGCGATATACCCTGGCGCAAAATTAGCAACAATTTTAAAAGCAAGATCATTTTTCAGTGTCAATCTTTCCACATAGCTCATTTTCGTCGTCAAACATTGACTTATACAACGTATCTGTTTAATAATAATTTAATTTATAAAACATGGGGTATAGCACTCAGGTTATGCTTGATAATCGCTTGCATATAAAAATAGTTTATTTTCATGCATGACAATCCAAATTTCCGACTATATGCAAAGTTTTCTTTTCTTTTCCTTTTTTTACTTTAAAATACATTATTCACGTACTCGAATAAATGCTTTAGAATAAAATATTTAAATTTTACTTTTCTTCCTCCCACTGAATAAATGACACTATATTTAAAAGAAAACGAATAATTTTTCTATTAAAAAGTGAAATATCTCAACTTTTGCCCATCTATGACATCATTTTCTCTGACTTTTAGTTTCTCACCGTGCTAAGACTAGGACCCGTAAATACAAACATTAACTCCATGAGTTATTGATATTCTACTAATATTTAGTAACTATAACTTTTCTAAGTTTACTGAAAAAAGTAAATATTTCTAATACTCTGAAGTTAGAACTAAAGTATTCATTTTTCTTTAAATTTAGTTAGTATAATTGCAAAATCATTATGTCTGCAGGACCGCCTTAAAAAACGAGAATTCAACTTTAACGAAAGAATGCCGAGTCCGATTAGAAATATTGAAATTGAAAATGATATTTTAACGTCAAGACCAATGCGTGCTGCTAAAGAAAGAAGCCCACAAAAGATCGCAGATATGATGTATTGTCTTAATGAATCTGGATCCCAAGAATTAGATCAATTGTGTACATTAAAAAGACGGAAAAGTGTTGGCAAAACAAACGGAAGCCGCATTCAAACCATACGTGAAATGCAGCATTGTTCCATTCAGCACATAGCAAATGAAATAAATAAGCGACAAGATCAAGATTTAGAAGAACAAAGACGCCGTAAAATAAGACGCCTGCAAATTTTAGTAAAGAAACGAATGCGAACATGGAAGTGCACAGTTAACAACGAAGCAACATACCAAGAATTGGGTTCTTTTAACATTGAATGTATTCATTGCAAATCAATTAATTTTCCAGAAGAACGTGTGTCTTATCAAATTAAGCAGGACTCATTTGGCGACTGCTGCTTACATGGACGAATTAAGCTTGACTTCCCCATTTTTCCAAATGAATTGGTGCGTCTCTTTTTAAAATGCCATCCATTTGCTGAAAATTTCCACAAAAAAATTCGCAATTTAAATTCATGCTTTGCTTTAACTTCATTTAAGGCACATGATGATCGAAAAATGAACAGCCATGGTATTTACAGCTTTGTTGCCGGAGGACAAGTTTATCATAAGATGAATATGGCAGCTCATCCAACACAAAACAGTGAAGGCGAATTCGAACGACCGCAATATGGTCAAATGTACTTTTTAAGTTCAGAAGATGCTGTTAACGAAAGACTCGTATATCTCAACCCTTTAATCAGAGGAAATTTAATGGAACTTTTTGAGCATATTATTCGGTCTCAAAATATGTTTGCACAATTATTTATGACGATGCGAGAAGTTGAAGAAGAAGTGAATCGACATGCTAAAGCAGAAGGTATAAAAGCTCCATATGTCAAACTTCTGGTTACAATGCAAGAAAATGCTGATTACAGAAGATTCAATGTCTCTATGACCAATGATGTATGCGCCGTGCTTACACTCAACGCTGATCTAAGCTTTCCAGATAACGAAATGGTGGTACATCAACGTGGGAAAAAATTGTCAATTTGCGTAATATTGGTAAAGGGATATAACCATTCACGTATCCACTATTTTACCCCAAAGTAACATTTGGCTATTCTGTGGATCTACAAATGCAAACACCTTATACAAGTAGTCAGCTCGACTAGAATTAGCACAATATAGAATTGCTTTTCGACTTGAACTTACTAAATACCTTCCTCCAGAAACAGCTATTATAGGTGCAGATTTGCCCCAAATATACTTCAATGCTTTGCATTTTGGTGGTCGGCTTTCCAACAATACCTCATTAATACATACATCAGAGAAGAGCTTGATCGCATCCAATGGATCAAGGCTAATAAAAAAAAATTCTTGCTGACCAATATTCTGGCGTTTCCCATATTATTAAGGCATTTGCTGAAAAGAAAAATGCCTTTGTTGGGGAAAGGATAATACTGCCATCTTCATTCATTGGATCGATGCGATACTATGTTGAATAGTTCGGAAATGCGATGGCCATGGTCTATAGATATGGATCGCCAGATTTTTTTATCACTGTGACATCAAATCCTGAATGGCCAGAAATTAAAGAGGCATCAAGAGTTGTCTTGGAAAATGGAATAATACATGAGCAACCTGCTCAAGATAGACCTGATCTCGTCGCTAGAGTTTGTAAAATTAAATTCGATGACATTATTGAAGAATTGGACAAAAAACAATTATTTGGAAAGTTTTCCGCTTACGTTTATACAATAGAATTCCAGAAACGTGGCCTCCCACATATGCATCTGCTGCTGATTATGGCTCCTGAAGACAGAATCCGTAATCCAGAGGAACTTGATTACCTGATTTCAGCGGAAATTCCCATTAATAATGATCCTGAATTACGAAATCTGGTGCTAAAATGGATGATTCACAATCCGTGTGGGAAACTAAACCCAAATGCACCGTGTATGATTAATAAAAATGGGTGCATGAAATGTCGCTTCAAATATCCTAAAATGTTTAACGAAATCACTTCTTTAGCGGACGATGAAAAAACAAATTATCGACGTATATATAATCCACAGTTGGATCAACATAGTTTAGAATTTTTGCACGAGCATGCTGTTTATCGAAAGGATATAAATGGTTGCAAAATAGCAAGAGATAACCGTCACGTAGCTCCATACAATGCTCATCTGTTGAAGAGATGCAAGTGTCATATAAACGTTGAATATGTAGGAAATATTCGTGCTGTAAAATCCTTCTATATATAAAAAAAAGTTTTGATTTGGAAATGGACCAATGAACATCTGCGTAGATATTCCGGGTAAACCACATCCAATTTGAATGCTTAAGCATGGCCTTTCATCGTTAATATTAAAAAAACTGTTGCATACAAAAATATGAAAATCGGGGGTATTATAGAGAAATGTTTGATAAATACGCTGATGCAGACAGTTTTCAAATCGAAGAATTATTTTAAGAGATATTTAATGCTAAAGTTGGACAAAATCGTTCCATTAAAAAAGTTTTATTGGAGCAAAAACTATACATGAGAATTTAATTATTTTTAGATCATTTTATACGTTATAAGTTCCCGATGTGCAGATTGCATTTAGTTTTCTTATTTGACTCATTTTTTGATGTTTTATTTCAATTTTAAATTCAAATTTTCAGCATTTCGAGATATATTTTTTACAAATTTTAGAAAATGTTATTAATTTAAACTGTTGCCAGTTGCATAAACAGCGCAAACAATAATGTTTACTTCAAATTAAAAATTTATTTACACGTGACTTATTACAAACAGAAAAAAAACTTTAAAATTAGAATTAAATGATTACATGTTAAAAGCAGGAAAATTACGTCATAAGAACCATAGGCACATATGTCATATACGAGCATTTTGGCGCAATTTTTTTCCGCGCCAAAGTGTCGTTATTTTGCTTGATGTGGTAACCCGGATTATGTTGTTTATGCTGTTGATGTTTTCGCCAAATTGGAAACCGAAAAAAATCGCGCCAATATGGGGCGAATATGACATCTGTACCCATCCGGGTTACGATATCAAGCAAAATAACCACACTTTAGCACCAGTTAAGTACCCGTTGCGTATATGAAATTAGCGTCAGAAAAAATTTGCGCCAATATGTATATGACATCTGCGACGAACCATATTTGCACTTGAATTTTAAAAGAGAAACAAAATCTTAAAATAAAAAAAATCATTATTATGCGTTAAAACTTGTAATTTGAGGAAATTACGTCATATTTAAAATGGCAAAAAAATATAGCAAAACAATTTAAATTGAAAAATATATTTGTGCGAAATATTTTGAGATAATCTTTTCAACTATTATCGTGAATTCGAAGACAGCGCAAATAATATTTCCTTCTAACAACAAAGTATTTTCGCGTGAATATTAATAAGAGAAATAAAACTTTGGTGTAAATTACGTCAGATTTAAAACGATACATTTAAAATGAATTATTTAAAAGAACTATCTTATAGCGCTGTTAAAAAATACCGGGAGACAATGACGCTGTTTACTTAATTCATTTTACATTAGCTTATTTTCAAATGTTTAACTATTTTTTTAATTAAATACGAAAACCACCATTGTATCTCTTAACAGCAGCAGATTTGGTCTTAAAAATCCCCAATCCAAGAAAAACGAATGGAAACCCGTTTACAGAGAGATCGCTACTGTTTTTTTTAAATTTTAATTCAATATTTTTAAAGCCGATCAAATTAGCGTGCTTTTTGGATTTTGGTGTGCGTGAACGGGGTTGGCGAGCGTAGCTCGTAGGGGGCAGAGACCCCTAGTATCTCTACAAATTTATCTACAAAGGGCATGATTGTGCAACAATAAAGATCGTTGAAAACCGAAGAAAAATTATGTGCAATGAAGTAGACACCTATATTGAAGGTCGATGTGTCACTCGACCAGAAGCATGTTGGCGATTATTTGGCAACGAGATTCAAAAGATAAGCCATTCTGTTCAACGCTTAGATATCCATTTAAAAGGCCAATTTCGAATTGCAAACATTGATCTAGCACAAGAAGATTTAGCAGATACGGGTCAGAAAGGTTCAACATTAGAGGCAAATTTCCGGCATAATCGAGGCCTAAAACAAATAGAAGAAAATAATCTTCTGAACGGAAAATCTTAAGAAGTTATATATCACTACTATTGGCAAATTCCTGAATACTTCAAATGGGATGGAAAATCCAGCGAATGCATTCAGAGAAGTCGCCGTTTACGCGTTATTGGTCGAATACATAACGTAAATTTCATCTCCCAGCCAGAACTCTGCCACTTACGAATGTTGCTGTTCCATGTTAAGAATGCAACAAGCTTCGAAGATATGCTAAAAGTTGATGGCATTACATATGCATCATATAAACAAGCTTATTTAGTTCGTGGACTAACTTACAATGACGAAAAATGGATTGAAAGTCTGCGAGAATCTGCTATGTCGAAGATGCATAAAGTCATGAGAACGCTGTTTACACAGATTCTAATTTTTGGATCTCCTGAAAATCCAAGACGCCTATGGGAAATGTTTAAGAAAGATTTGGCTGAAGACTTCATCCGAGAAACAGGACGGTTGGTTAATACTGTCGAAGAAGTGCTTAAGCGTGCTTATCGAATTATCGCATTCAAGTTAAATACAGAAGCTACTGAAGGTAGGAATTTCTAATATTGGGTTCATCAACTTGGTATCGACGTTATTGATGGATACGAAAACGTTCTAAATGAAGAAACTATGAACACCAATGTGTCTATTTCTATTGGAGAACATATGTATCAACTTCTTAAAAGGAGAGAAATTGAAATTGTTGATACCATCTTACATTCAGTAAAAGATTCAACCCCTCGATCAAAATGTTTCTTTATTGATAGACCTGGAGGCACTGGAAATACTTCTGTATACAAAACTCTTTATTACATTCTTTCAGGACAAAAGCATAAAGTAAAGTGCATGGCATTCACTGGGATTGCTTCTATTCTGCTACCTGTTGGAAGTACTTCACACAAGACTTTTGGACTTAAAGTTCCATTGACATCGGATTCAATTTCCAACATCAAACCTAGATCCGCTAAAGCAGTCGAACTCAGCAAAGTTGATGTATTTTTGATGGATGAAGCTCCTATGCTGCCAAAATACGGACTTCACAACATAGATCAATTGCTGCGCTCTATTGGAAATCCAATTTTGAAATTTGGTGGAGAGATTATGGTCCTAGGAGGGGACTTCCGTCAATGTCTACCCGTCCAACTACGAGCAAACAGAAGTGAAATATTGTATTTATCAATCAAAAAAAGTGAGCTGTGGCACCAATTCAATTCAATTTCATTAACAGATAACATGCGCGTTGATCCGGAACGAAGAGAATTTGCCAAATATCTTTTGAAACTTGGAAATGGGGAGCTACCTGAGAACGCGGTGGGTGAAATCGAACTACCCGTAGATATACTTTCAAATGGTCATCTCATTGATGAAGTCTTTGGAGATTGCTTAAAGAAAGAAAGTTATGAAGAAATGAAGGATCGAGCTATCCTTTCACCGTTAAATAAAGATGTCAGCAAGATTAACGCCGAAATTATTGAAAAGCTTCTTGGAGAGTATAAAATCTACCTCAGCTACGATTCCTTCAAAGATTAACCCGAAGGAGCAGCCCAGTTTACGACGGAATTTCTCAATTCCATCGAAATAGCTGATTTGCCACATCATGAGTTAAAGCTTAAAAATAACGCAATAATCATACTATTGCGCAATTTAGATGTTTCAGAAGGCCTTTGCAATGAAACAAGGCTAATTGTTAAAGATCTTTGCCATAACATAATGAAAGCAAAAATAATCATAGGAGAATAGTCAGGTATCGAAGTACATATTCCGCGAATAACTCGATTCAAGCAGAGGCCAACATGGATGCACGATGCAACGGCATCAATTTCCTGTAAGGCTAGCATTTGCAATAACTATACATAAAGATCAAGATCAGACCTTCGAATTTGTTTTACACGGACACCTGTTTTTATGCATGGAATGCTATACGTTGCTTTTTCCATGGTTAAGAGGCAAAATAACTTAAAGGTACTTCTACCTACAGAAAATCCTTATCACACTCATAATGTTGTATGGAAAGAATTATTGAATACACTAACAACCAATCAATTTAGTATTTAAAAGACTGCAGAAATATGTAACAAAATGGTTTACCAGAAAGTACTAAGCAAGGGATTTAGATTTGTAAATAAATAAAAAGCTCAAAAAACGAATATTTAGTATGTGTTATTATTTTTAGAAAGTAGAAATGATATGTTCATGTAGAAATAAATATGTTTAAATAATAAATAAATAACATTTTTTCAACGCAATATAATCGCAGAATTAAAAAATCACGGAGTGATGCTCGGTGTACCAGGTACTAGTTTATAATAGCTCCATTGTTTTAACAGAAATCATTCGGTTATATTTTTTTTCAAAATAGCACGTATTTTAATTACATTTTCTTTCGGTTGTTATGAGAAGATGTCAACAAAAATATTTAATTACTATTTTAGAACTATTTTTCCTTTACTTCCTACAGAAATGGAGTACTTCGGTTGCCAATATTAAGCAAATGACTCTAAAAACTACAAAAAAATTAATATTTCAAAAATAAAGGGAGATACAGTTTTCAAACAAAATGCATTTAAAAGAACTTTTTTTTTCCCTAATACGACGGTATAAAAATCGATGATTTTGGACCTTAAGCTATGCTTAGAAGTTAAAAAAAAAATTCTATAGAGTATTTAATCGTACTGCTTTAGTTTTACGGCTGGCTTCTGTAAGGTAACTTTATATTTTGGAATACACAAAATAAGCTGGAAGAAAGAAATAGCATACCGCACCGGGGACTAATAAAAAGTTTTGTTGATGTTCGTGATAAAAAGTTTTGTTTATTTTTAAAATAAGGTAATAATTAAGCGCAATTAAATAATCTCTAATTATTTGCATGCGGGGTGAAAGAATTATCGTAATACCCACTACATATTCTTACTATTGCAGCGTGGCCTACGTAATATGTATATCTCACATTGCAGTAAACATTTAGAACTGGTTTGAACTCGCGAGATTACGGATTGAACATAAAAAAAGGCAAAAATTCGTCAAAAATTTAAAATAAAATAGAAAAAAAAATCTAATTAAAATTTTCCAATTTTTTGCCCCAATTGTTCATGGGCTTCCTACCAGTAACCCGCGTGCCAAATTTCGTAGCCTTGCCTTTTGGTTTCCGAGTTTTTGTGGTTACAAATATACGGGCAGAGATTTTAATAGTATAGATTGTTTCATTTATGGCGTAAATCTAAAATGCAAACTGTACAATTAGTGACAATTTTTTGATAGCATATTTGAAATAATATTTCTATTAAACATACCTTTAGTTTTTTCATCGGTATTAGAAAATAAAGTCGAAAAATGCTACTAACAGAAATACAGTATTTTTCTGGGGATATTATAGGTCAGAACTAAAGCATGATATCTAGGATAGTTTTCGAAAAAATATTACGTCTGTGCCTTTAATCAATTTGCTAAGTATTCACGCAGTTTTGTGTAATTGCCTCCATTTAGAGACAATGTAGCAAGAAAATGCAAAATAACAAGCATATAATGTAAACACATGTATTTCAGATAAGCTATTGCATTGCTGTATCATTTTTCGTGGGGAATTAAGTGTTAGAGGGTTCATTAAGCGATACGATTTTTAACTTTGTATCTATTAACTAAAATTTTTGATTATTATACTTGTGAGCTCTAAACATTGTAGTAGAAGGATTATTTCTTTTGCACAGTATACATAAATAAATCATGTTTGTAATCTCCCTCCCCTTTTTTGTGAATTACGCTACACAATTTTATTTGCGGCGACATGAATGTGTTTTTTAACATGATGATAAAACGTGATGACTTACGTGAAAGTTGCTTTCGTTTTATACAAGCCCCCTTTGGTATTACGATAAATCTTATACAAAGTTCCATTGCGTATAACTTTTATGAAAAAAAAAAAACTCCTAAAAACTCCAGATATTTCAGTTTATTGCAATTACCTTTTATGTTAAAAATAACTGTCGAAATACGGTATAAATTATTAATATGGATACATACTTCTTACACATTGTATTCTTAAACTTTTACGCTTACTCTAAATAGCTATAAGAGTTTTTAATTTTTTTTTTTTTTTTTTTTTTTTTTGGCTGTATATTTGAAATACAGCTGATATTTAAGAAAACAATTTAAAGTTTACTGTAATTTCGAAAACATAAAATTTAATAATGACCTAAATATTTTAATTGTGAACTTGTAGAAAATAGTGTTTTACGAGGTATTATTACTTTGAAATATATGGTACAATATTAATATTAACCACGTCTTTATGTTTCCCCATGTATGATTTTTGAAGTTTCAGATTCTCATTTAAAAGTTTCATCAAGCTAAGAACGTTTTCCATGGTAAGAAAGATTTACTTGATTATCCCCGTTCATATTAGCATAAATTTGCATTCAGCCTACTCAAGTGCTTCTATTACAAAGGTATTCTGCAGGCAAGAGACCTCAAACCACGTGTAATAATGAACTTTTAAAAATAAGTTTTAAGTTAAGAGAAACGAAAATGGAATAATAATATAAGGTTTATATGTTTCTAATTCCTTCATAATAACTCCTGATAATACATGACAAAAACATATGATTGTACGTTTTTTCGAATTTGGAACTAACAACCATACGAATGTCTAAATATTTTTAAAATTATAAGAAAATAAATGAATTGGGTAATTACTTGATTATCCAGTCGACCATTTTCGTAAAATTATACAAATCGCCAAAGTATTCGCCAAATTATACGAATGGAAGTATGTTACCATTCTGAAATTTTAAATTAGGAAAATTAATGAATTTAAATACCCCCCCCCTAAAATATAGGGTTATTTTAAAGATGACGTTCATATATGAAGTAGCGACATTCAAAATATAAAATTGAGTTTTTCAGATGATTTCGGCCAAAAGAATACTAAGAATAATTTAAGCATTTAAATGTAGAATTATTAAATTAAACTATAAACAAACATATATTTTTATGATATTATATATTTTTAAGTCATTTATAAATGAAATGTAAGTATTTTAATGTAATAATGAAATTTATTAAGGGACATAATAAATATCAGTGATAACGGAAGATTGTAAGATGATTTTTATTTAGTCAAAATATGTAGACGGATATAACTATAAAATGTATGTAAAAACTAGTTGGATGTGTCAATCCCAAAACTTTCTTCTATCTTATATATTTTAATATTTCAAAAACTAGTTACACATGTTAATACTTCAATACTATACCAACTTTGATTTTCATCTTAAATTTCTGCTTCAGTCAATTAAAAGAACTAAAATCGAGTTAATCTATATCATGATATTTGTTAAAATTAATAGTTTTTCACTATTCTATTGTTATCAGATGTTTGAGAATAGCCGGTTTAGCAGGAAGCGAGTTCTCGTCTTTGCACGAAAAGCCGATGGAATATATTAAACTACTAAAGATCAAGGGAATACAAAAATCGCCATCACAGAGCCCCATTACCGCGCGATATTTCCAAATTCAAGGGGTACCTGTTGGCCAAAGCCAAAAACATGCACAAAAAATTTGGTTCAATTGTATCCATAATTTTATACACTTTTCGACAGTGCAATAAAGAAAATGGCACAAACATCGCTATTACAGTGCCCCACTTCCGAAAGATTTTTTAAATTCAGGGAGGACGTGTTTTCCATAACTAGAAACGTACACAAAAAATTTGGTTCAATTCTATGCATAAATTCATACACTTTTCGATGGTACAATAATGAAAATGGCACAGATATCCAATTATAGCACTCCCTTCTGGCGGAATTTTATCTAGTTCAGGGAAGACTTGCTTGCTTGCCAGAAACATACACAAAAACTTTGGTTCAATTATATGCATAACTTCATACACTTTTCGATGGTACAATAATGAAAATGGTACAGACATCGCAATTATAGCGCCCCCTTCCGGCGGAATTTTTCCAAATTCAGGGAGGATCTTCGTGCGATGACCAAAAACAAACACAAAAAATTGCTTAATTTTCTGCATAACTTCATACACTTTTCGATGGTACAATATTCAAAATGGCACAAAAATTGCTATTACAGCGCCTCCTACCGGCGATTTTTTTCCAAATTAAGGAAAGACCAGCTTGCCATAGCCAAGAACTTAAAATAAAAATTTGGTTCAATTCTATGCATAACTTCATACACTTTTCGATGGTACAATTTTCAAAATCGCGCAAAAATCGCTGTTACAGCGCCCCCTACCGGCGAATTATTTCCAAATTCAGGGAGAACCTACTTGCCATAGCCAAAAACTTAAAATAAAAATTTGGTTCAATTTTATGCATAACTTCGTACACTTTTGGATGGTACAATATTCAAAATCACACAAAAATCGCTATAACAGTGCCCCCTACCAGCAAATGTTTTTCAAATTCAGGGAGGTTCTGCTTGCCATAGCCAAAAACTTAAAATAAAAATTTGGTTCAATTCGATGCATAACTTCATACACTTTTTGATGGTACAATGGCGACAGACACACGGACACACGGGCACACGGACAGACAGACAGACATTTTCTATAAACATGTTTTTTACAATCTCTGACCCCTAAAACGTGTAAATCCGTCGAAAACCGGAAGTCGAAAAATTTTCGATTACAATACTTTCTTCTATTGAAGATAGAAGAAAGTAAAAATTCCTAAAATATACGGTTATTTTAAAGATGACGTTCATATATGAAGTAGCAACATTCAAAATATAAAATTGTGTTATTCAGATGATTTCGGACAAAAGAATACTAAGAATAATTTAAACATTTAAATGTAGAATTATTAAATTAAACTTTAAACAAATATATATATTTAAGATATTGCATTTATAAATGAAATGTAAGTATTTTAATGTAATAATGAAATTTATTAAGGGACATAATAAGTATCAGTGATAACGGAAGATTGTAAGAAACTTAATGATTTTTATTTAGTCAAAAATTTTAGACGGATATAACTATAAAATGTATGTAAAAACTAGTTGGATGTGTCAATCCTAAAACTTTCTTCTATCTTATACATCTTACTATTTCAAAAACTAGTTACACATGTTAATACTTCAATATTATTAGTTCAATATTATACCAAATTTGATTTTCAACTTAAATTTCTGCTTCAGTCAAGTAAACGGACGAAAAACGAGTTAATCTATATCATGATATTTGTTAAAATTAATAGTGTTTCCTTATTCTGTTGTTATCAGCTGTTTGCGAATAGCCGGCTTAGCAGGAAGCGAGTTCCCGCCACTGCACGAGCCGCCTTTGGACAACAGAACTACGAAAAATCAAGAAAAGTATACAAAAATCGCTAGCACGGAGCCCCTTTACCACACAAAATTTCCAATTTGAAGGAGGACCTGTTGGCCAAAGCCAAAAACATGCGCAAGAAATGCGGTTCAAGGATTAAAATGGCACAAACATCGCAATTATAGCGCCTCCTTCTGGCGGAATTTTTCCAAGTTCAGGGAGGACCTACTGACCATAGCCTTACACACACAAAAAAAAAAAACTGGTTAGATTCTATGCATAATTTTATACAATTTTAGATGGTACAATAATTAAAATGGCACAGACATCAATATTACAGCGCCCCATTCCGGCAGATGTTTTTAAAATTCAGGGAGGACTTGCTTGCTATAGCCAGAAATATACACAAACAATTTTGTTCAATTCTATGCATAACTCCATACACTTTTCGATGGTACAGTCGTGGGAAAAAAAGTAAACACCCCCTACTAACTCCTCAACAAATTATCGTAGACGAAATTTACTGGTACCGAACGATTGCAAATAAAGTCTACTTTTAAATGATGTATATGTTACGGGTAAAGCTAGAATGGAGGATAAACCTAGGTTTAACCGGTTAAAGTGTGGATTACCAAGGTCTTGCGAATAAAGCCCGAAGTGTTCCCAACGCTTCCATTTTTAAACGGTTAAAGCTGGGTCTAACCAATCTTGGTCGGTTAAAGCCCGAAGCGTTCCCAACGCTTCCAGCTTTAACCGGCTAATTACTACAAGTAGTTTCGGGAAGTTTCAGTGTTAAAAATAGTGGAAAATATACGAATCTGTACACTAATACTCCAGGATATTTTTCTTTTCTTTTTTTTTAGAATTTTTATTAAATTATTATCCTTTAAACCCAGTACTGTCCGAATAATCTGATAACTGCGATTATAAGTATTAATTAAAAAAATAATTTAAAGAAGTTCCTTAAATTTATTTATTCTAAAGGAAATTCCTTAAGAGTATCCATTACTGGCACATCTACCCCATATGTTATTATTCGTTTGTTAAGATTAAACCATTTGATCAGATTATTATTAAAATAAGTAGTAATAATATCCAATTTAAAGCAGTAAATACTGTGATAAGATTTGTTAAAATGCATCAGTTATTTAAAATGCATGGTTAAAGTGTTGTATTTGTGGCAAAACTGACAAAAAGGATAATGTTACCTAAAATAAAAATTAAATGTGAAAATTAAATCACTCTTTAAACGTTATTCATGCACTACATTTAAATTCTTGTGTAAACTTTCGTGAAAATTCTGTTCTTAAAGTCCTCATCTTTTCTTTTCTTTCCAGTTTCTGCTTTCAAATTCTTAAATTACTCAAATTTTTTTCATTCAGTTTCTGCAACAAAGGTACAAACAATTTTTTTCTGATTACAAGGTTTTAATATGTTTCTACAAAGATGTTTTATAATAATTTCGGGCTTTAACCGAACAGATTGGTTAGACCTAGCTTTAACCGGTTAAACATGGTAGCGTTGGGAACTCTTCGGGCTTTATCAGCAAGGCCTGGGTAATCCGGACTTTAACCTGTTAAACCTAGGTTTACTCTTAATTCTTGCTTTAACCCTAACATATGTAAAATTTGCTTAGTGGGCTATCTACATATTAAAAAGAATCCGAACTTCATTTTTTTTCCGTGGCGATACCCAATTTTAAAGCAATATTTCGAATCTTCGGTTCCAACTATGCTTAGACACCAAATTTCAAGTCATTTGAATGATAAGTTTTTGAGTGCTTCTAATGTTAATTACATTTTCATATTTTTATTTATATCTCCTGAAATTATGTTCCTAATGTGCTAATATTTTGTGTAGCAATAATACTAATATACTCAAACATAAGTACATTGAATTTGCAATTTTTATAATTTTATGATATGAATTATGAAATTAATATTCGAAAATGCAACCTACAACTTTTTGATGGATTTAGATTTATTAAGTCCTGCTTTATGGAAATCCCAAATTTCACATTTTTCTTCCAATTAGTTTTTACATTATGCTTAAAAAACAGCAAAATGATGGTTTAAGGGGCCGTCTACGAAAGAAGTGACTAGATATTTTGAAATTTCTTCTGCTACCCTGTAATGTAGCAGTTTGAGTGTCGTTTAAAATGCCTTGATCAAGAATAGAGCTCTCTTGCTCAACAATCGAGTACCGAACTTCAATTTGCATACAGTCCTTAAAATACGCTCGTTGTAAAATAATTATTTTCTCGGAAACGTATGGTGCGAATTGCATAAAAACTTGTTTTTAGGCTAATTGAATTGTGTAGAGTTCATTTATGCTGTCAGAATTGTGTATAACTCTTGAAAAAATAAACCAATGTTATGGTTCGTTTTAATATGTCGATGGCCTCCTAAGCAAATTTTATGTACATTATTTAAATGTAGACTTTATTTCCAATCGTTCGATACCAGTAACTTTCTTCTGCAATAATTTGTTGAGGAGATAGTAGGGGTATTTACTTTTTTTTCCACGACTGTACAATAATGAAAATGATACAGACATCGCAACTAAAGCGCGCTCTTCGAGAAATTTTTCCAAATTAAGGAAGGACCTGCTTGCCATAGCCAAGAACTTAAAACAAAATTTTTGGTTCAATTCTATGCATAACTTCATACACTTTTCGATGGTACAATTATTAAAATCGCACAAAAAATGCTATTACAGCGCACACTTCCGGCCGATTGTTTCCGAATTAAGGGAGGACCTGCTTGCTATAACCAAACACTTAAAAAATTTAGTTCAATTCCAAGCATAGCTTCATACACTTTTCGATGGTACAATATTCAAAATAGCAAAAAATTCGTTATTACAGTGCCCCCTACTGGCGATTTTTTTCCAAATTAAGGAACGACCTGCTTGCTATAGCCAAACACTTAAAAAATTTAGTTCAATTCTAAGCATAGCTTCATACACTTTTCGATGGTACAATATTCAAAATAGCAAAAAAATCGTTATTACAGTGCCCCCTACTGGCGAATTTTTTTCCAAATTAAGAGAGGACCTGCTTGCTATAGCCAAACACTTAAAAAATTGGTTCAATTTTATGCATAACTTCATACACTTCTCGATGGTACAATATTCAAAATCGCACAAAAATCGCTATTACAGCGCCCCGTGCCGGCGATTTTTTTCCAAATTAAGGAAGGACCTTTCTTTTCATATCCAGCAACTTTTTGATGGTACTATGGGCGACAGACACACGGGCAGACAGACATTTTCTTTAAACGTGTTTTTTGGGATCTCTGACACCTAAAACGTGTATACGGTCGAAATTCGGAAGTCGAAAATAATTTCGATTACAATACTTTCTTCCATTGAAGATAGAAGAAACTAACTAGATGTAGGCTTCAAGCAAAAGATAATATTTGTGGATAAATATTTGTGACTTCAGTTGAAACAAATCTTTTATATTTTTCCTCTTTTAATATCATGAAGTAATCGTTTATTGACATGATTTTGTTTTTAATAACGAAAAAACAAATACATTAGTAAAACATTAATAAAAATAAAAATAAAATGTCGAATAGAAATCATTTTATGACGTAACAAACATGTGTAACGTCTTCGTATTCTTCATTAAGTGTAACGTATTTAATTTCAAGTGAATGTGACATTTAAAACTATCCATTATCGACATTTAATCTTAGTATAATTTGGCGATAGTTTGTTGTTCGACGGAATAATTAATAGTACTAAGAATTGATACACTTCTATACGCTAAAAAGATGAATTATTGATGTAAAGTGAAAGTTTGTTTCCATAATATTGTGTAAATATAAGGAGTTCTGCACATTCAAATCTGTAAACTTCGGGAAAATCTTATTTTTTTTTAATACGAATAAATATCTCAGTCGAAACGCCGTTTTTGTTCACTAGCCCTACTCTCTGAAAATGTGCGAGAATTCAGTTAGTCCAGGCTTATTCTTGTCGGTTCACGATATTTAAAAAATAAATATTTCTTTTCCAATATATTTAAAAAAAAATTAATTTGTTAAAAAAAAAAAAAAAAAAAAAAAAAAAAAAAAAAAAAAAAAAAAAATCACCGAGTTGATAACACTTTTGCAAAACGATACACTTTGTCTCACTATAAACCGTATCAAAAAGTTGCCCTGATATTAATATTAGGTAAAGTACGTATCAAGGAGCAACCGGATGATATGAATTGCACAAAAATTGAAAGATTAAAGTTTCGATGAGTTTGTCTGCCTATATCCTCTCCTACTATATTATTTATATTAAATTTTAAGAACATTTGTAGACACATTAAATATAATTAATTTAAAAATTAAATTCTTTTTTTTTCTTTTAAATGCCTAAGAATTATGATATTGGTTATTTGTTTTATTATCATTATATAAACAGTGATTAAAATATTGATATTTTATAGTCTGGTACATTTAATTATGTGAAACATTAATTAATGAATTATCCATGTCACATTTTTCACATTTTTACTTTCTTCTATCTTCAATAGAAGAAAGTATTGTAATCGAAATTTTTTTCGACTTCCGGTTTTCGACGGATTTACATGTTTTAGGGGTCAGAGATTCCAAAAAACAGGTTTATAGAAAATGTCTGTCTGTCTGTGTGTCCGTCTGTCCGTCTGTCCGTCCGTCCGTCTGTCTGTCTGTCCGTCTGTCCGTCTGTCTGTCGCCATTGTACCATCAAAAAGTGTATGAAGTTATGCATAGAATTAAACCAAAATTTTATTTTAAGTTTTTGGCTATGACAAGCAGGTCCTCCTGGAATTTGGAAAAAATTCGCCGATAGGGGGCGCTGATATAGCAATTTTTGTGCGATTTTGAATATTGTACCATCCAAAAGTGTATGGAGTTATGCATGGAATTGAACCAAATTTTTATATTAAGGTTTTGGATATGGCAAGCAGGTCCTCCCTGAATTTGGAAAAAATTCGCCGGTAGGGGGCGCTGATATAGCAATTTTTGTGCGATTTTGAATATTGTACCATCCAAAAGTGTATGGAGTTATGCATGGAATTGAACCAAATTTTTATTTTAAGTTTTTGGATATGGCAAGCAAGTCCTCCCTGAATTTGGAAAAAATTCGCCGGTAGGGGGCGCTGTAAATGCGATTTTTGTGCGATTTTGAATATTGTACCATCCAAATGTGTAAGAAGTTATGCATAGAAATGAACCAAATTTTTATTTTAAGTTTTTGGCTATGGCAAGCTGGTCCTCCCGGAATTTGGAAAAAATTTACCGGTAGGGGGCGCTGTGATAGCGATTTTTGTGCGATTTTGAATGTTGTACCGTCCAAAAGTGTATGAAGTTATGCATAGAATTAAACCAAATTTTTATTTTAAGTTTTTGGATATGGCAAGCAGGTCCTCCCTGAATTTGCAAAAAAATTCGCCGTTAGGGGGCGCTGTAATAGTGATTTTTGTGCGATTTTGAATATTGTACCATCGAAAAGTGTATGAAGTTATGCATAGAATTGAACCAAAAAAAATTTTTAAGTTCTTGGCTATGGAAAGGAGGTCCTTCCTTAATTTATAAAAACATCGTCCGTAGAGGGCACTGTAATAGCGATTTTTATGCAATTTTTGTGCCATTTTGAATATTGTACCGTCGAAAAGTGTATGAAGTTATGCATAGAATTGAACCAAATTTTATGTGTTTGTTTTTGGTCATGTCACGAAGGTCCTCCCTGAATTTGGAAAAATTCTGCCGGTATTGGGCACTATAATTGCGATGTCTGTACCATTTTCATTATTGTACCATCGAAAAGTGTATGAAGTTATCCATATAATTGAACCAAATTTTGTGTGCATGTTTCTGGCTATGGCAAACAAGTCCTCCCTGAACTTGAAAAAATTCCGCCAGAAAGGGGCGCTATAATTCCGATCTCTGTGCCATTTTCATTATTGTACCATCAAACAACGTATAAAATTATGCATACAATTGAACCAAAATTTTTGGGCTTGTTTTTGGCTTTGGCCAACAGGTCCTCCTAGAATTTGGAAATATTGCGCGGTAAAGGGGCTCTGTGCTAGCGATTTTTGTATACTTTTCTTGATTTTTCGTAGTTCTCTTGTGCATCGGCGGCTCATGCAGCTGCGGGAACTCGCTTCCTGCTAAACCGGCTATTCGCAAACAACTAATAACAACAAAATAAGGAAAAATTAATAATTTTAACAAATATCATGATATAGATTAACTCGTTTTTGTCCGTTTAATTGACTTGAGCAGAAATTTAAGATGAAAATCAAAGTTGGTATAGTATTGAACTAATAATATTGAAGTATTAACATGTGTAACTAGGTTTTGAAATATTAAGATGTATAAGATAGAAGAAAGTTTTGGGATGTGCACATCCAACTAGTTAATATTAATTTAATAATCCATTTACATATACAGGGTTGTTATAATTAAAGTTCGCCTATTCACAAGGCTCTAGAGCCGGTTCTATGGCTCCAAACGAAACAAAATTTCACTAGTACGTAGTTGAAGAGATGCGCTCTGCGAAAATCGAAAAAAAAATAGTTAAAATTTTTGTTAATAGGTGGCGCTGGGCCAATATTTAAGCCGATATTTGCAGATTCCTTTATTTTGTAAAAAACAAAATACAAGAAATTTTATTTCGCAGTTGGTAAAAGTAAACTTTTTCAGATTCGTTATATCAATTTTGGTCAATCCAGATGAAACACGCAAAATCACAAAATTTCTCTCAACGCTTGAAAAAGATCACATTTTATTCAAATTTTCGACGAACGATGTCAAAGTGACGTCGCAACTTCCTAAACTTGAAATACTCTTCTAACCACCTGACGGTTTAAAACTTGCTGATAAAGTGTGTCTGTGATTTTTTTGACACTGTAACTGTTGATTGTTTCTGAAAAGCATTTGAATCTACGCTTTGTGGTGAATAGTAACTTTGAAAGAAAAGGCACTTCTTGTAAAGTTATTTTATCGAAAGAACAGCAACGCAGCTGCAGCTCTTCGAAAATTCCGGAAACTAAAAGATGTTAGATGTGGACCAATGTCGGATCGCGGAGTTCACAAAATGATTAAAAAGTTCGAAGAAACAGGAAAACTCGACATTCTTCCTTGCAGAGGATGAAAAAAGGTAGACATTTCTAGCATTGAAGATATTGCTACTGCTGCCGTGAATTTAGCAAGCCAGTCATCATTTGGTAATGCAAGTGTGCCAACTATTGCGAATGAATTCGACATGCCGATTTCCACTGTGAAAAAAGTGATGCGTCAAATTTTGCGCTACTATCCATACAAGATTCAGAGGGTGCAACAACTAATACAGGGTGATACCGAAAGTCGGCTATCATTTTCACTACAGTTTCTTGCACGAATGAATGTTGACAATTCTTGGGTCTGGAATATTCTATGGACTGATGAAGCGCATTTTTATTTAAACGGACAAGTGAACACACACAACTGTCGAGTTTGGGCGAAAGAGAATCTAAATGTTGTCCAAGAAGTTCCATTGCATGCAGCTAAAGTATCAGTGTGGTGCGGTTTCAAAGCTACGTTTATGATAGGGCCATATTTTTTTGAGGAACTAACATCCACAGGACCCATTACATGTTCCGTAAATGGGAGAAGGTATCTCAATTTGTTGTGAAATTTTCTGATTCCCGAGCTGCAACAGCGAAGGCTGCCTTCAAATTATCGTGTTTATGCAAGACGGTGCACCACCGTACAATACTAGAGCAGATCGGATTTTCTTAACAAAACATTTTACAGAAGACTGCATCATAAGTCGTTATTTTCAAACAGTCTGGCCACCACGATCGCCTGATCTAACATCATGCGATTTTTGGTTGCGGGGATTTTTGAAAGATTTTGTATCTAAAGACATATGTGAGACAATCTCTGATTTGAAAGACAGTATTAGATTTAATATTCGCTCAGTCTCACAGGACAGTTTACGCAATGCTGTAGAAAGCACAATTCTGAGAAGGGAATGTGTTATTGAAAATGGTGGAGGATTCATTGAGCATGCGTAATGTTATTCTTCGTTATTTCCTCGTTGCGAGTGACATGTTTTATTTTTGTTGATGCAGATTACATCACATGAAATTATATTAATTTTTCTGTATTGTTTGGAGTCATAGGACTCTATAGAGCTGTCTGATTAGGTGAACTTTAATTATAACAATTCGCAGTTCCTCGAAGTTTGTTGAATATTTTAAATTTGTGTGCTACGTCTGGAATGACTGAAATTGATATAATGAATCTGCAAACATCGCCTTAAATATTGGCACAACGCCACCTACTGATGAAAAATGTAACAATTTTTTTTTTCGAATTTCGCGTAGCGCATCTCTTAAATAACGTACTAGTGAAATTTTGTTTCGTTTGGAGCCATAGAACCAGCTCTAGAGCCTTCTGAATAGGTGAACTTTAATTATAACAACCCTGTATCTTCTTTTAATGTTATTAATTTATTAAAATATTTTTAACTAGGAAATCCCGCGGCTTTGCTCGCGTAATATTTGATTATTTCGTGTAATATGCCAAGTGATATTTGCATGACTATTTTTTTTATTAGAAAAACACTTTTTGGAATAATTCAAAAATTACAAATTAAGCCACAATTTGACTAAACTTTATTATAAAAGTGCGATAGACAGAAATGAGATTTTAATTAATAACAAGAACTAAAACTAATTCCAAATAAATGATAATTTAGAAAATATTTTGAGTCTTTTTTGCTCATTTCATAGGCTCATTTCAGTATTCATTTGAAGTTTTGAATTTTTTAGAAACCATCTTAACACATTTACATCTTAAAATTAACCATCATGTCAAATTCCAAGCTTCTTGTCTAACAGTCTACCACCTCTCTGGTGTTAGTGGCACCAACATGAAATGCCGAAATAGAGTTGAAAGAGAATGTCTCGAAAAATGTTGAAACAGAGACTGTCACCATTAATTTGCCAATATTTACCTTCAAATCGGTTGGTATTTCGTAATATTCTATAGAAAACGGAATTTAGATGTTTTAAAGGCTTTCTTCTTGTTCCTGCCAACCAGATGGTAGTAAAACCGGCATAAAATATAGCTCATATAGGATCAGGGACTATCACTCTTGATTCGCAACCAGTAACTTTTGTAATCGGTTTATTATTTCCAGAGATTCCACAGAAATCGTAATGTAGGACTCTTTTAGAATGCTTTTCGCTCCTTCCCTTCGAGTCACCCCTTTTTAATTTCGAATTTATTTTCGGCTGCTCTTTGAGGACATTTATATTTTATAAGTAACTACCGTGCTATATTTAAAATTTCTAGCCTCTTCAGTATCGCAGAAATCGCAATATAGAATTTTTTTTTCTCCTGCAACCCTCGACGGTTATGGCACCGACATAAAATGTAGCTTATTCAGGTTCTATGACCATCAATTTGTAACCGTTTTGTTTGAAGTTGGTTTCGTATTTCTTACGATTGCCTAAAAATCGTAATTTAGAACGCTTTTCGCTCACTTCATCATTTAAAATTTGGAATTTTCTTTCGACAATTCTTAGAAAGCATTTACCATTCCAAATTTAAAATGTTAGACCCCCTCAGTAACACAAAAAACGCAATTTAGAACATTTTTTGCTCCTGTAACCTCCAGGTGGTAGTGACAACAACGTAAAATATAGGCTGTGTTTGAGCGGGGACTGTCACCATCAATTTGAAACAATTACTTCTGAAATTGTTTTTTTTTCCTGTGACTGCGTAGAAATCGCTATTTAGAACGTTTTTAGAACACTTTTCGTACATTTTCACCCCTTTAAATTTCAAATTTTTAAGGAACTCTTCTCAGAGAGTATTTACATGTCATAAGTAATTACCATGCCAAATTTCAAGTTGCTAGCCCCTTCAGTATCCCAAAAATCACAATTTAGACCGTTCTTTAAAATGCAACCGCAAGGTGGTAGTGACGCCGACATGAAATAGTTCCTATACTGGAGCAATATGTCATCATCAATTTCCAACCATTACTTTTGTAATCGGTTGGGTACTTTCTGATACTGCATAGAAATCGCAATTTAGAACTTTTTTCGTCCCCTTTCACACCTTTTAAATTTCGAATTATTTAGGAAATGTTTTTAGAGATCATTTATATCTTATAAGTAACTACCATGCCTAGTTTCAAGCTGCTAGCTCCTGCAGTAATACAAAAAACACAATTTAGATCGTTTTTTGCTCCTTCACCCCTTTTGGGGTAGTGGCACCGACATGAATTACAGCCTATGTTGGAGCGAGGGCTGTCACCTTCGTTTTCACACTATTATTTTTTAAATCGGTTCGGTACTTCCTGATATTCCGTAGAAATCGCAATTTAGGAAGTTTCTTAGAACGCTTTTCGCTCATTTTCACCCCTTTAAAATTTCGATTTTTTAGGAAATGTCCTTATAGATCATTTGTATCTTATAAATAACTGTCCTGCCTAATTTCAGGATTCTATGCCCTTCAGTAACACAAAAATCGCAATTTAGAACGCTTTTTGCTTCTGCAACCCCTAGGTGGTAGTGACACCGACATGAAATAAAGCCTATGTTGGAGCAAGGGCTGTCATCATCAATTTCCTACCATTACTTTTGAAATATGTTGGGTACTTTCTAAGATTGCGTAAAAATAGCCATTTAGAACGTTTTTAGAACTTTTTTAGCACATTTTCACCCCTTTTCAATTTCGATTTTTTTAAGAAATGTTCTTAGAGATCATTTATATCTTATAAGTAACTACCATTCCAAATTTCATATTTCTAGGCCCTTCAGTAACACAAAAATCGAATTCTCGAAATTGTTTTACTCCTGCGCCCCCTTTGGGGCAATGACACCGACGTGAAACATAGCCTAGGTTGGAGCAAGGGTTGTCACCATCTTTTTGACACCATTATTTTTGAAATCGGTTAGTTACTTTTCTAGATTGCGTAAAAATCCGCATTTAGAACGTTTTCTAGAACGCTTTTGGCTCATTTTCACGCCCTTTTAAATTTCGAATTTTTTAAGAAATGTTTTTGGAAATAATTTATAGCTAATAAGTAACTACCATGCCAAATTCCATGTATCTGGGCCCTTCAGTAACACAAAAATCGCAATTTCGAGCGATTTTTTGCTCATGCACCCCCTTTTGGGGGTAGTGGCACTGGCATAAAATGTAGCCTGTGTTGGAGCAAGGGTTGTCACCATCATTTTGACACCATTATTTTTTTATATCAGTTTGGTACTTCTAGAGATTGCGTAAAAATCGCGATTTAGAACTCTTTTAGAACGCTTTTTGCGCATTTTCACCCCTTTTTAATTTTGAATTTTTTAAGAAATGTTCTTAGAGATAATTTATATCTAATAAGTAACTACCATGCCAAATTTCATGTATGTAAGCCCTCCAGTAATACAAAAATCGCAATTTCGAACGTTTTTTAGCTCTTGCACTCAAATTTAGGGGTAGTGGCATCGACATAAAATGTAGCCTATGTTGGAGAAAGGGTTATCACCATCATTTTGACACCATTTTTTTAAAAATCGGTTTGGTACTTCTCTTGATTGCGTAAAAATCACCATTTAGAAAGTTTTTTAAAACGCTTTTTGCTCATTTTCACCCCTTTTAAATTTCGAATTTTTTAAGAAATGTTCTTGGAAATCATTCATACTTAATAAATATCTACCATTCCAAATTCTATGTATCTGGGCGCTTCAGTAACACAAAAATTGCAATTTCGAACGTTTTTTTGTTCCTGCACCTCCTATAGGGGTAGTGGCACCGACATAAAATGTTGCCTATTTTGAAGCAAGGGTTGTCACCATCATTTTGCCACAATTATTTTTCTTATATCGGTTTGGTACTTCTTGAGATTGCGTAAAATTCGCCATTTAGAACGTTTTTAGAACACTTTTTGCGCATTTTCACCACTTTTTAATTTCGATTTTTTAAAGAAATATTCTTAGAGAACATTAGTATCTTATAATTACCTACCATTCCAAATTTCATGTTTCTAGGCCCTTCAGTAACACAAAAATCGCATTTTTAGAACGTTTTTTGCTCTTGCACCTATTTAATATTTAATTAATTGCATATATTACTTTTTATTCCAAAACAATTTATTTTAATAATAAATTGAACAGATGGCAGTACTTCAGAAATTCCTTTGACAAAGTGGAATTCATTTTTAGATGTATTATAGCGGGAACTAGTCCAATATATTGCAGTTTGCACTTGACTGTACTGTGCAATATTACTACTTGGTCCATTATCTTTTTAAAAAACTTTTTTTTTTGTTACAGTTGCATATAATCATTCATATAATTGTTTTCCCAATCTTTTTCTGGTTAAAATGTGTGTCGGTAGCCCTAAATTTGTATTATTTAGCTTTTTATGGCTAATACGAAGATGAAACCACACACTTTATTTGTAGCATCTAGGTTATTTGACCCTAAGGATTCTATCTTGGTTCTACAAATTTCCATTTTATTCCTTTAATTCTTTTCTTTTACTATGTTTCTTTGTGGTAATTTGTAATTGTTTTTAATATTCTCTCTCTCTATAAATATATATATATACATACATGTGTGTGCATATATACATACATATAATGTATAATATGTATATATATAAGATCATTTAATATTCATGATTTTAGAATTTAAAATTCTCGAGATTTAATAAATTATCATTGTACATGGAAATAAGAATAGATTTTACGATATAGAAATAAAAAAAAAATAATGTGAATTAGTCGAAAAATAGAGCGTTTATTAGGATTGTTTATATTAGACATTAATGTAACCGCAAATGTTTTTAATAATCCTGTAATATACCGGGTGTCCGAAAAATGACTGATGGATTTTAAAATTCAATAATTTGCAAACGGTGACAGATATTTAAAAAATTCTTGCAGGAGGGTTATGTATGATGTCAGGAGTTTTTTTACTGTGATTCTTGATTTTAGTTCGAATTTTAAACAATAGATGGCGCTGACAGCAATTGACGCTCAGTCGAGGCCGAAACTGACGTCAATCAACATTGATGCGAAGGGCGGAGATTAAGGCTATGGAGTGGGTCTCTTTCGTCAGTATAATCTTACTCTTAGGGCCCGATTCTGAACTCATTCGATATGATTTAAATGGAGTGCGTTGTTGCCATGGAAACAACAAATTCTTCGATAGTGGAATACAGAGTTAAGAACTGGGTATGAATTTAAGAAGTAGTATTCGAGTTTGCAGACGATTTTACATTGATGAAGTTTTATTTTCCCGGATTAAATTACTTTTTATGGTCTGATTTAAAGAATTATTTATGCATCGTATTTTATAACTAGGTGAAGAGATTCAGTATTTTTTGTTGTTGTTAAAAATTTCATAACTTTTGTTACATTCTAATAAATTTTAGATCTTTTAAGGCGTCTCAGGACTCTTAAAAATGGATAAAATGAAAAAAAAAGGACCATTTTCAACATTTAATATTTTAAAATGCATATGATTTAAAAACACAATTTTAATTGGGATGAAAGTTATAAGTATGTTCTTTCCTTTCATTTATTTAAAAAAAAATTCTAGTTGCAGAATTAGTATTTATAGGGTGCTCCAAACTGTCAGATATTTTTCGAGCAGAAAATTGGTATGACAGAGTGATTTTGTTGTACGTCCTTCGTTTGAAAAATTTTGTTTTCATCTAGTTGCTTCTTATTTTGGAGCTTCAAATGAGTAGAGGTTAAATGAGTAGGGTTCAAATGAGTAGAGGTTAAATGAGTAGAGAACACCTTTTATAGTAACATTAAGTACTTAAGATAATATTACCCTTAATCTACATGCATTCGCCGACATCTTGATGCAATTTGTTGAACAAGTTCGGTTCTTCTTTCGGTTGGTTGTTTTGGGTTTTATGGCGCAAATTCCCTTTAGGGACATGCTGTGCCAAAGGTTCTTCTTTCGGCTTTTCTGGGGTATTTCTGCTATATTGTCGTCTCGGGGTAATGCTGCCACCATGGCAAAGGGTGACTTTTGCAATTTGAGTTAAATTGTAAGCTTAGCGCATTAATAAATCTAGCTTAAGGAACATTGTAATTATTTATTATTCTGCTAAATTACATTGCTTTCTAAATATTTTCAGTAGGTTATGTGTCCTAGTATCCGTTTTATGTATTTACTAGGTCATTAAAGAGTGGCGTCATTACCCCGATACATTGGCGGAATTTGGATAATCCCGCCACTGTAGAGAGGTTGAAAGTTTTTTTTTTTTTATGTGTGCTTACTTTACAGTTATGATTACGGCTAAATTTATACAGATAGTAAAGATCATGATTCAGCTTTAGAATTTTTACTTAAAAAAAATAAACATTTTTTTAAAGTCAAAATGTTCAGAAAAGATAGTAGTTTAACATCTAAGAAAATTAACAATTTGAAAATTTGAAGCTTTAAGAGTCCTGAGACCACTTAAGGAAGTTCGTCACTAGGTTTTTATTAATGTTGGATAATAATCGTGAAAATGGTTAATAGTATATTGTTGTTCAAAATAACTACTCAAAGAAGTTAACTTCTAATATTTGTTTTTAACCCTTTTGAGTAGGGGTATTATATCGTTACATTAAAATTAAAAAAATAAATTAAATGCTAGTTAATTAAAATTTTGTTTGACAGTTTGATATTAAAATATTGTACTACATGCAGCTTCATCTTGATGTTTGATAAAATAAAACTAGTAAATATTTTTTATCTACATTCCTTTTAAATTGTAAAAATTTGCTTAAAAAATTCTTGGAGTTTGAATTTTTACGCTTTGGCAACTCTTTCTACACACAAACGGTAATATGCATATATTTTTAATAATAAAGATATCAATGATATCTAATGTGATAAACTAAGTTCAACTTAAATTTGACAAGTGTCTAAAACTTAGAAGCACTTAAATTATTGAAGGCCACAAACAAATCTTTATTGAAATTTTTATCTTGATATAAATTAAGGCCGTATTTCTAATAGCACTTTTTGTTGAAATGCAATTGTAATTTTAAATTTTTTTCAGTTTATAAATATTTTAAAAAAATTCATGAATCGTAATAATCAGGGTTTGGCAAATGCGATCGCCACTTGCAACCAACATTTTTTACTCGGCTACCAAGATTTTTAATCTGGCGGTTTTTATAGTGTTAACGAAAGAACAAAGTGTAAACGACATTTTCCATATCATGCACAGAAATCGACATTCTCTGCTGCTCTAGCTAGCTAGCATGTCATGTCATGTGATTAGAATATGGGAAGAGGGTGGGTCGCTCTTACGGGTTGATACCGAAATCAAAGGATTGATTTAATACAACAATCTAAGGATTGATTTAATACAACAATGAAAGCGCTAAGGATTATTGGTTGCAAGTGACGACCGCATTTGCCAAGACCTGATTATTACGATTCATGATTTTTTTTAAAAAATATGTATAAACTAAAAAGTTTTAAAATTACAATTGCATTCCAACAAAAAGTGCTATTAGAAATACGGTCTTAATTTATATCAAGATAAAAATTTTCAATAAAAATTTGTTTGTGGCCTTCAATAATTTAAGTACTACTAAGTTTTATACTCTTGCCAAGTTTAATTTTAACCATAGTTTGTCACATTAGATATCATTGATATCTTTATTATTAAAAAATATATGCATATTGGTATTTGTGTGTAGAAAGAGTTGCCAAAGCGTAAAAATTCAAACTCCAAGAATTCTTTTAACACATTTTTACAATTTAAATAATAGATGTAGATAAAAATTATTTACTAGTTTTATTTTATCAAACATCAAGATGAAGCTGCATGTAGTACAATATTCTATTATCAAACAGTCAAACAAAATTTTAATTAACAAGCATTCATTTTTTTTTTTTAATTTCAATGCAACTATATAATACCGCTATTCAAAAGGGTTAAACAAGGTAATTTCTAATATTTGTTTTTAAGTAATTATTTTGAACAACAATATACTATTAACCATTTTTACGATTATTATCCAACATTCATAAAATCTACTGACGAACTTTTTTAAAAGATCTAAAATTTATTAGAATGTAATAAAAGTTATGAAATTTTTAACAACATCAAAAAATATTAAATCTCTTCACCTAGGTTTAAAATCCCATGCATAAAATATTCTTTAAATCAGACCATAAAAAGTAATTTAATCCGGGAAAATAAAACTTCATCAATGTAAAATCGCCTGCAAACTCGAATACTACTTCTTAAATTCACGCCCAGTTCTTAACGCTGTATTCCACTATCGAAGAATTTGTTGTTTCCATGGCAACAACGCACTCCATTGAAGTCATATCGAATGAGTTCAGAATCGGGCCCTAAGAGCAAGATTGTGCTGGCAAATGAGACCCACTCAATAGCCTTAATCTCCTTCCTTCGCATCAATGCTGAGCGACGTCAGTTTCGGCATCGACTAAGTGTCAATCGCTGTCAGCGCCATCTATTGTTTGAAATTCAAACTAAAATCAAGAATCACAGTAAAAAAACTCCCGGCATTATACATAACCCTCCTGCAAGAATTTTTTAAATATCTGTCACCGTTTGCAAGTTATTGAATTTTAAAATCCATCAGTCATTTTTGGGACACCCGGTACATATACCATGTAACAAAATATATTATGTGCATTTTAAATGTGAATATCTAACTGTTTAATTAAAATTAACAAATCTTCGAATTTCTTTGGAACCACAATCACATGATGTTTTTAAGTGCATGAGTTTTCTGATTGTGTTTGCATAATATTTGTAAATATTATTATTTTTTCTAATTTAATATAGAAATAACAGAAACAGCAAACAGAGTATACAAATAAAGTTATAGTTTTCAGGGAAAACTTGTTTTATTTTTTCTTAAATACCTTCTTTGCCAAACTTCTTAGTTTTCTAAACTCGAGTTATATTTTAAAATAGATATTCATATAGATAAATAAATCTAAATAAATATTAGAATACATATATAAATAATCACATTTATATATCAGTGGTTAAAATTTTTTTCTAGTTTAAATGCCATAATTTATCTGTGAAATTTCCACAGCGCATTGCTTATCAGTTCCCAATCTAGAAGTGCCCTTTCGAAGATGTAATTATGATAATGTGGATAAAACGTTAAAAACCATTTCAAAGATTTTATAAATATCAATGCTTTTTCAATTGTTCCAAACCTGTTAAGAAATACATACATTTACCTGTTCGATTGTTCGAAACCCAGATTGATTTTTCCACTAATTTCTTTATTAAGGAATAAAAGTTTCGTGATTTCAAACAATCAATCTGGGCAATTCCACAGAAATTTATCTTTTTTGGGAAGGGGTGGGGGAGGGGGGATACACTTTATACTAGGGTGGTTTTCAAAAGTGGGGCACTGGAAATACATAACTTTAAGCTTTTCAATAAATAAATTTAATTATCATTGTCTTTATTTTTTTTTTTTCACACTGAGTTTTTAATTCTGTTCAGAGACAGAAAATGACATATTTTATTGTAAAAGCTTTGTATAAATATTCTTAAATTTTATTATTTTACGATAAAGAGGCCAATTTTGGACATTCATAACGTCAACTGCTCCAATGTACCACCAAGAAAAAAAGTTTTAACTTGCTTCCAGGTCGTTCTAACATTAACAACGAATGCATGAAGGAAACGGATGATTTTTTGATAATTTCGTTAAGAGACAGCAGGCTGAGTTATTGCTTCTTTGAAGATAGAAGGACTTTTCTATAAAGAATTTTTCTGTATTTTGTTATGTCCAAAAGTAATGATCGTAACAAAGCTGTCATTTCCACGACAAATACATCAAGTAAGTACTTTAAACTATTTTATCTAACTTTAAAATCATTTAAAAATTTTTTCAAAGTATTTGTATGTGTTTTTGTAAGATTGTTTTTTGCAATAAATGCACTTTTCTCAAATAAGGAACTGGAATGTCCGAATTGCGTAACGATCGAAACGCCGATTTTATTTTCAGTAAATTTATTTATAAAGATGATTTGGTGTCCTGAAAAATATAAAAATATATTTATTATAATGTTTTATCGTAAATAATTACCGTGTTTTGTATAAGTAAAGTGTCTTTAGTAAGTGTAATAATATAATTTGACTTGAATAATATAATTTGACTCAACTAATGTGTGTAACGATTGACACAAAATGGCGACCGCTGCGATCGTTACAAAATTTCGGACATGCTTAGTTAAAAGTATGATTTAAAATTAATAGTAAAACTTCTTTTTTTATTTCAAAAGTAATTCTCCAGTGATCTTGCGTGTTTTTACGTATTTTGCAAAATTTTCTTTGTAGCAAATGCACCCCAAAATATTATTTAATAAAAATGTCCAAATCGTGAAACGATTTAAACATTAATAATTTTAATTTTCTAAATACATAAATAAATATATTATAACAGTCCATAGTTCTAACACACATCTTGAAAAATAAAATAAATATTTGTTTGTTAAATTATTGTACTTGAGTTCATTTTTTTAAATTCAAGGTTTAAGAATCCCTCTCCTTAAAATTCCATTCTTCCTCTTTGCTCCTCCACCAAAATGCAAGGCAAATAAAAAGTTTAAGCCACTACGTGCTGTAACTTTGGTAAAAAACAAAACAAAACAAAAAAAAAACTGAAATTGACAGTACTCAAATTATGGAAGAGAGCCAGCGAAAACTGTTAAAGGTACTCAAAAGATTCACTCTGTACAAACGTCAAACAAATTTAGTACTATTCAAATAAGAAATAGTTCTGGTTTTTGCATTCTCTGTAAAAAAGAATCAATAATGCATTACCAGTGAAGCTGGTGAAAAAATATTGTTTCTACAATTGACTCCCCACCGTTGAAAGTAGATTGACATTGGTGACTGGTGCTTTGTATTAATTCATGATGAAACCTTATGACCACGTATTATTGAAAAGATCAGCATTGATAATGATGAACAAATATTTTCTATAAATTTTTTGACTCCTCAAGCAGACATTGATTTTAACAGGTTTCGTTATCCATCTAAAAAAGACAGCACAAATTTAAAATACGAAGATATTTTGTTGAAATCACCAAATCTACCTCACCCGGTGACAGCAAGAGGAGACTTTTCTTTTGATAAAGAAATTATAGATATGTGCATTAAAAAAATGACAGTATAACTTGTTTTTTTGAGAAAATAAAAAGAATAAATTATATGTTGGATACTTCTAATATTGTGTAAAGGTATGATTTTTACATAATGTGTAATTCCTATAAAATTAAGATATTTCTTCTAAAAAAGTATTAAATATTTTAATGTCAAAGTTTAACATTCGATTTTATTATTAAGAGCCATTATTTTGAAAATCAGACAAGTGTGATTGTTGTATTTTTTGTTTTGCTTGATTTTTTTTTATGTTGAAGTAGATCACATTTAATGAATAATGTGCAATTTTGAAGCCCTGAAAAATTTTTCCCTTCCATGTAGAAAATGTCAAAGTTCAAGGTTGTGACCGTCATTTTTCATGAAAAGTGAAATGCGAGTATGTTTGCAGTGCTAAAGCTTGGGAAAGCAACGACATCCCAAAATTCTTTTGTGATGAAATATTAGTATAACACTACCTGCTTAGTAGACTGTATACGTTTCCATGGGGCATTGTTATTTTACATTGTTATGTTGCCTCAAAATGCAATGAAAATGACGTTTTTGTCCGTATTCCGCACGTATTTTCTTATTTAAGCAATAGTACCCCATTTTTTTCTTATAGAATATCAAAGTGTACTACTAGGACAAGCTAAATAATATAAAACTTTACCGGAATATTGCTGCTGTTAGCAGGAATAGTCTGTTAAATATTCAAAAGTTTCAAAATAGGCAGCATTTCAATTAGTCTTTTCTCAAAACAGCATCACGGTTCAATAAAACAAAATATATCACGTAGTAGTTGGAAGTATGTACAAACACATGGAAAAGAAAAAAAGTGGGGTCTCGTCTTATTTGTATTTTAAAAAAATGTCAAAAGTAAAAAAAAAAGACTGTCATTTATCATATTTTTTCCCTATCAGAAAACGAAACATCCCGTTTCTCGTTCCGCTAGATATGTTTTTTCCCTATGAGAAAATGGAATATCCCTTTTTCTTTCCCCTTCCTTGTTCTAAATGGAAAAAAGGGAAATTTAAACGGGATATTTTGACTGTGAATTTTTGTAAATTTTGATATTTAAAAAAAATATGTATGACGAGGCCCCACTTTTTTTTCTTTTCCATGTGTTTGTACATACTTACAACCACTACGTGATATATTTTGTTTTATTGAACCGTGATGCTGTTTTGAGAAAAGACAAACTGAAATGCTGCCTATTTTGAAATTTTTGAATATTTAACAGACTATTCCTGCTAACAGCAGCAATATTCCGGTAAAGTTTTATATTATTTAGCTTGTCCTAGTAGTACACTTTGATATTCTATAAGAAAGAAAAATGTGGTACTATTGCTTAAATAAGAAAATACGTGCGGAAAACGGACAAAAACGGCATTTTCATTGCATTTTGAGGCAACATAACAATGTAAAATAACAATGCCCCATGGAAACGTATACAGTCTACTAAGCAGGTAGTGTTATACTGATATTTCATCACAAAAGAATTTTGGGATGTCGTTGGTTTCCCAAGCTTTAGCACTGCAAACATACTCGCATTTCACTTTTCATGAAAAATGACGGTCACAATCTTGAACTTTGACATTTTCTACAGGGAAGGGAAAAATTTTTCAGGGCTTCAAAATTGCACATTATTCATTAAATGTGATCTACTTCAACATAAAAAAAATTCAAGCAAAACAAAAAATACAACAATCACACTTGTCTGATTTTCAAAATAATGGCTCTTAATATCATTACTGGATAACAAAAAGTTAATTATATATATATATATATATATATATAATAATAATAATTACACATACAATTATAGAACAAATTTACTACATTCTTAGTCTTAAGAATTTTTTAAATACCAAGCACAATTTATTTAGGGAAAGGTCAAAACTGTGTAATCTACATCACAGCAATGTCTAAAATCTGTAACCTACATGCCAGAAATGTCCAAAATTTGTAATCTACAGATCTACTAATTAAATGATTTAATAATTAATTTTCCAGAATAGTGGTTGTCTTTTAATATTTGTGTATAATTTTGTAGACTTATATATTATACTGTAACAAAAATTGGCCTTAAATTAAAATTTTTTTTTAAATTACTTATAGTTAACATTTAATGATCCCGCATTTTGATAATCTCCCACTATGTTTAATTTAATGGTAAGTACTGTCTTTGTAAAGTCATAATGTTACGTCAGTTACACAATAAAAGTTACTCCAGTTACACGTGTAAATGCCATCTTTCTCTTTTTTATTATTAAGAAATTAATTAAACCAGTTACTGTTATAATTTGGCATTACTTAGTGTTGTTGAGAACATTGAATCACCCTTTTAAATGGGATAATTTTGATAATTTTTACACTTCAATGAAGGCAGATAAAATGATTGTATATTTTATGTTGCGACAGGTACAGAATTTTGAATTGGCAATTTTTGGGTAATCTGTATTTTCAAATAATCTGCAGGTATTTGGGTATTAAATCCTTAGTAAGAAATATGTAAAATTGTAAAAATTTCTTCTAACTTTATTAGTAAATTTTCTACATTGCTTTGTAAACAAAATTCTATGGTCAAAGGTTACGTCAGTTGCGATGGAATTGCCTACTTTAAATAATAGAACAATTTTCTTCAATAGCACGAACACATAATGATAATAAATTTTGCATAGAGAAGAATTAAAATGTTCTTGTAATTGATAGGAGAAAGATGAAACTTAACGATTAAAATGATTAAAATCTTTTTGTTGAAACGGCAAATGGTCTGTTCGTCACACAACCACTGCTTAATACTTTTTGTCCCAAATTATCAATTCATGAAAATTTCATCTTCTAAAGCATTTTTCGGGGATTTTTGAAACTATATTAGAAGATTTACACAATCATTTAATAAATTTTAGAAGGATTTTGCCAATTAAATTTAATTAATAAAATTTCAATTTATATAGATAATGTATATTTATAAATTCACTCAAATTTTTTATTTTAAATATTTTTAGGACTCCGTACTTAAAAAGTAAAAACGGAACCATTATAAAATCACTCCTGTGTCTGTCTGTCTGTCACAGCCATTTTACTCGTAAACTATAGAGCATAGAAAGTTCAAATTCGGGGAAGTAATACAGACTACTGACCCACATATTTTCAGATTATTAAACATTCATAAACATATTTAGTAAAAATGTAGAGTGGCTAATTAAGCTACTTGAAAAAAATCTTTGCTTTGTATATCGTGTGGGGTATCGTGTGAAAGCTTACGTGATGCTGAACTCAAAAGTACAATCCTTTTAATTTTAGTTATTGTATTTCCAAAGATATTTCCGAAAATGTAGCGCAAAGTATGTCCCCCCCCCCTCTAATTCCGAATCTACTGAAATTAAAATTATGCAAAAATTAGAGACAGTAGACGTTAATTTAAACCTTGAAGGAAAATTAGAACGATTACCCTAGGTCACATAGTTTTTGAGAAAATCGCATTTTTCCGTTACCGACAAATTTCGATTTACGGGCAATCAGCAAATGTGTTGAGCAGCGCTAGATGTACCTGCCGTAGTAGATGTATAAAAGCATTGTTGATTCAGTAATTAGCCGAGATATTAACCCTTAAAGATACGGAATGTTTGGACATACATAATGACAGGGGCGTCGTACTGTACGTACCATCGTCTTTTAAAGCCTAGTTAAGAACTTTAAATCATTTATATGTGTAATGCAATTTCCAGTAGCAGTATAAAAGCAATAAAATTCAAATTGTGAAATATTGGAAAAAAGAAGAAAAAAGACCATTTTCAACATTTAATGTCTTAAAATGTATACATTGGGACGAAAGATACAAGTATGTTCTTTCGTTTCATGTATATTTAAAAAATGCAAGATGCAGAATTAGTATTTACATGGGCCTCGAAACTGTCAAACATTTGTCGAGCAGAAAATTGGTATAACAGCTTACGCGCGGGATTACAAAATAAATATTGCAACTAGAATAAAAATTTTGGTGCCTACTTATACTTCAGATTGTAATAATTTTCAACAGCATAATCACCTAAAAAAATAATTTTTGAACAATAAAAATGAAATTTCAGGTTCAATTTATACTGATTAACATGAAATATATGTCTTGAAAATTTATGGAAAAATAGTCAGAAGTTTTTGAGGTATCCTGCGCGTTATGCCCAAAAGCGTCATTTGGAGAAAAATGACTTCAAAATTTCGGAAACGCTACTTTAGCTATTGAGCGGATATAATCCTAAAAGCCATAACTTCTGTTCTAATGGGAATTACAAGGAAACATATCAAAATTTTCAGAAAAGACAGGAGTTTAATATCTAAAAAAAAATTTTATTTCTAAAATTTTGAAGCTTTAGAGTCCTGAGACCCCTTAGTTAGAATGAATCACGTAAATACTATGGGATTCGCGACTAGTTTGCATTCAGTGGATCGCTCAATGCGCCTCGAGTGACTTTAAAGTCTTTAGTGACTTTAGTCTGTAGTTTTTTGAGTGACTTTAATAGAAATAGTTCCGAACTGAATCTTTCCCCCACAACCTTTCAACTGACTAACAGCAGCAATATTCCGGTAAAGTTTTATATTATTTAGCTTGTCCTAGTAGTACACTTTGATATTCTATAAGAAAGAAAAATGGGGTACTATTGCTTAAATAAGAAAATACGTGCGGAAAACGGACAAAAACGTCATTTTCATTGCATTTTGAGGCAACATAACAATGTAAAATAACAATGCCCCATGGAAACGTATACAGTCTACTAAGCAGGTAGTGTTATACTGATATTTCATCACAAAAGAATTTTGGGATGTCGTTGGTTTCCCAAGCTTTAGCACTGCAAACATACTCGCATTTCACTTTTCATGAAAAATGACGGTCACAATCTTGAACTTTGACATTTTCTACAGGGAAGGGAAAAATTTTTCAGGGCTTCAAAATTGCACATTATTCATTAAATGTGATCTACTTCAACATAAAAAAAATTCAAGCAAAACAAAAAATACAACAATCACACTTGTCTGATTTTCAAAATAATGGCTCTTAATATCATTACTGGATAACAAAAAGTTAATTATATATATATATATATATATATATATAATAACTACACATACAATTATAGAACAAATTTACTACACTCTTAGTCTTAAGAATTTTTTAAATACCAAGCACAATTTATTTAGGGAAAGGTCAAAACTGTGTAATCTACATCACAGCAATGTCCAAAATCTGTAACCTACATGCCAGAAATGTCCAAAATTTGTAATCTACAGATCTACTAATTAAATGATTTAATAATTAATTTTCCAGAATAGTGGTTGTCTTTTAATATTTGTGTATAATTTTGTAGACTTATATATTATACTGTAACAAAAATTGGCCTTAAATTAAAATTTTTTTTAAAATTACTTATAGTTAACATTTAATGATCCCGCATTTTGATAATCTCCCACTATGTTTAATTTAATGGTAAGTACTGTCTTTGTAAAGTCATAATGTTACGTCAGTTACACAATAAAAGTTACTCCAGTTACACGTGTAAATGCCATCTTTCTCTTTTTTATTATTAAGAAATTAATTAAACCAGTTACTGTTATAATTTGGCATTACTTAGTGTTGTTGAGAACATTGAATCACCCTTTTAAATGGGATAATTTTGATAATTTTTACACTTCAATGAAGGCAGATAAAATGATTGTATATTTTATGTTGCGACAGGTACAGAATTTTGAATTGGCAATTTTTGGGTAATCTGTATTTTCAAATAATCTGCAGGTGTTTGGGTATTAAATCCTTAGTAAGAAATATGTAAAATTGTAAAAATTTCTTCTAACTTTATTAGTAAATTTTCTACATTGCTTTGTAAACAAAATTCTATGGTCAAAGGTTACGTCAGTTGCGATGGAATTGCCTACTTTAAATAATAGAACAATTTTCTTCAATAGCACGAACACATAATGATAATAAATTTTGCATAGAGAAGAATTAAAATGTTCTTGTAATTGATAGGAGAAAGATGAAACTTAACGATTAAAATGATTAAAATCTTTTTGTTGAAACGGCAAATGGTCTGTTCGTCACACAACCACTGCTTAATACTTTTTGTCCCAAATTATCAATTCATGAAAATTTCATCTTCTAAAGCATTTTTCGCGGATTTTTGAAACTATATTAGAAGATTTACACAATCCTTTAATAAATTTTAGAAGGATTTTGCCAATTAAATTTAATTAATAAAATTTCAATTTATATAGATAATGTATATTTATAAATTCACTCAAATTTTTTATTTTAAATATTTTTAGGACTCCGTACTTAAAAAGTAAAAACGGAACCATTATAAAATCACTCCTGTGTCTGTCTGTCTGTCACAGCCATTTTACTCGTAAACTATAGAGCATAGAAAGTTCAAATTCGGGGAAGTAATACAGACTACTGACCCACATATTTTCAGATTATTAAACATTCATAAACATATTTAGTAAAAATGTAGAGTGGCTAATTAAGCTACTTGAAAAAAATCTTTGCTTTGTATATCGTGTGGGGTATCGTGTGAAAGCTTACGTGATGCTGAACTCAAAAGTACAATCCTTTTAATTTTAGTTATTATATTTCCAAAGATATTTCCGAAAATGTAGCGCAAAGTATGTCCCCCCCCTCTAATTCCGAATCTACTGAAATTAAAATTATGCAAAAATTAGAGACAGTAGACGTTAATTTAAACCTTGAAGGAAAATTAGAACGATTACCCTAGGTCACATAGTTTTTGAGAAAATCGCATTTTTCCGTTACCGACAAATTTCGATTTACGGGCAATCAGCAAATGTGTTGAGCAGCGCTAGATGTACCTGCCGTAGTAGATGTATAAAAGCATTGTTGATTCAGTAATTAGCCGAGATATTAACCCTTAAAGATACGGAATGTTTGGACATACATAATGACAGGGGCGTCGTACTGTACGTACCATCGTCTTTTAAAGCCTAGTTAAGAACTTTAAATCATTTATATGTGTAATGCAATTTCCAGTAGCAGTATAAAAGCAATAAAGTTCAAATTGTGAAATATTGGAAAAAAGAAGAAAAAAGACCATTTTCAACATTTAATGTCTTAAAATGTATACATTGGGACGAAAGATACAAGTATGTTCTTTCGTTTCATGTATATTTAAAAAATGCAAGATGCAGAATTAGTATTTACATGGGCCTCGAAACTGTCAAACATTTGTCGAGCAGAAAATTGGTATAACAGCTTACGCGCGGGATTACAAAATAAATATTGCAACTAGAATAAAAATTTTGGTGCCTACTTATACTTCAGATTGTAATAATTTTCAACAGCATAATCACCTAAAAAAATAATTTTTGAACAATAAAAATGAAATTTCAGGTTCAATTTATACTGATTAACATGAAATATATGTCTTGAAAATTTATGGAAAAATAGTCAGAAGTTTTTGAGGTATCCTGCGCGTTATGCCCAAAAGCGTCATTTGGAGAAAAATGACTTCAAAATTTCGGAAACGCTACTTTAGCTATTGAGCGGATATAATCCTAAAAGCCATAACTTCTGTTCTAATGGGAATTACAAGGAAACATATCAAAATTTTCAGAAAAGACAGGAGTTTAATATCTAAAAAAAAATTTTATTTCTAAAATTTTGAAGCTTTAGAGTCCTGAGACCCCTTAGTTAGAATGAATCACGTAAATACTATGGGATTCGCGACTAGTTTGCATTCAGTGGATCGCTCAATGCGCCTCGAGTGACTTTAAAGTCTTTAGTGACTTTAGTCTGTAGTTTTTTGAGTGACTTTAATAGAAATAGTTCCGAACTGAATCTTTCCCCCACAACCTTTCAACTTCAAGAAAGCTGAAAATAAGCAAACGGAAAAGAAACGATCCTTTAAAATATATTTTCGTTTTGTGCAACCAATAATGCTTTTGGAAAAATATAAAATAAAGTACCTATAACTCATTCTAAACTGCACTCTGCTAAAAAACTACAAATCGATCATTATATGAATTTTATAGCAAATTATTTTAACGGTACTTTAAAGTAACGTCAAGGCATAAAGAGTTAAGAAGCATCATTGCATGCTGGATATTTAGCAAATCTGTGATGGTCGTGTTTTCAATAATAAATTTGTGCATTGTATTAACGCTGAAAAAAAGAATTACAAAAAAGTAGATTAACTAACTTACTTGACCTGCATATGGATTTTAGGCTTCCTGATTTCTCACAGTGTGATTGGGAGAAAGTTTTCAATCTTTCGGGAAAGGAAATCATAGAAATATCTGTATCAAAACCTCATATCTGAGTGCTTCAGACTGCAGTTTATCAATCTCTTGCTATATCTCTTAAAAACTTTCCAATGATAAGCAAATAAATATTACGAAATTTAAATTACTGGGCACTTTAATACCTCGTATTGGACATATTCTTCATATGTAGGCTTAATTAAAAAAACTGGAAAGCTCATATAGTTCTTCTGTTCTTGTAGTTGTTGCCGTTTTTCTACCTGTTTTACTTATATGAGATGCATATTTGTATTATGATTTAATATCAAATAATTTCAATATTTATTCGATTTATTAAAATAACATGCAACAATATTTTGTGAAATTTTAAAACGACCGAAACATGTTTCTTTTTAAATCTTTGAAAATTTTATAAAGTGAAAGAAAATTTGAAACGATCAGTAAAAAATAAAATAAATTAAAATAAATGTCAATGTTTCAAACCATGTGGGTTTTTGAACTAACATCTTTATATTTAAGTGTTTCATAACAATATAGCTCAATAAAGATACATCAAATTATTTATTTGAATTTTATTCACAAACTAGTTGATCCGCCCGGCGTTGCCCGGGACTGGTGATGAATGACCCTTAATGAACCTCAAATTTGTATGATTTTATATCTTTAACTCCATTTTGTTGATTTTATAATTTTTAATTCAAAAATCACGAAAAAATATTGAATTGAAAGTATATGCTAGTTAGCATTTTATTTTTTATGTAATTTTATTTTTGGTCTATGCGTACCGAAAGCGAGCAAAAGCGAACCCCGTAAGGTTTTTACTGATTTCGTCGAAATTTCCATACATTTTATTTTGTAAAAAATATTGCTGTCCGTCCAAATATTTCAAAATTTATGCAGGTGATGAAAATATGCTCTATTGAGATGCTCTAAAAAGACTGTGCAGGAATACGGACGTTTAGTTACTTTTAGCGTAGAAAAACTATCATCTCCGTGAGGCGTGAAGTGATTTGCGTTCGCCGGTGTGTTTGAAAGAGTTACTGTCCATAATTTTACAATCAAACTATACCACCAATTAGAAGATGATTACAGCTTTAGGAGCATATTTTTCGTTTGTCGGTAGCTCTAAAATTGCGTGCTGGAGGAGCGTTGCAATAAGGGGTAAAAAGTTTTTCGGAAAAAAAAGACCATTTTTGAATATTTTTTTCAAAGGGTTAAGTGCGAATTTTTCACATTTGATTGCACCATTTTAGACGTAAGAGTACGATCTTTTGGAATATGTTATTCAATTTTAACTCTACCGAGCGGTTTGGTCAATTTGGAATAAATCAAAATAATAAAAATACAGAAATACAGTGGGAAACGTGTCTTTGCTAGCTCCAAATGCGTAAATGAGTCTGTACGCATGTGCTTTCCTTAACAGAAGATCAAATAGATGACTTTTTGACGAGAGTGATTTGCGATTGTAAATTAATAACTCAACTAATTATTAAAATATTAAAATTCTGAGACTCAGGAGCATTAGGAGAGGCCTTCAACTATCTTCACAAAAGAATTCAGCCTCGCGCGTGCCGAAGATTTCGCTTGCTATCGCAGACACACACGCATACAGACAGATAGAGCGAAACATTATTAGTATAGATCTATCGTAAAACACGGTCCTAACAGTGGACACACAATTATGATAACAAAGGGACACTTAATTATGATACGTAACAATATTAATTCGAAATTTTAAATCAATAATACAACTTTTATTGTACTGGATCTAAAAAACTCTTATCTTACACTTATACTTCAAAATAATGTCTTGAACGTTTATAGCAATCGCATTAAATATATTTGAATCCAGACATTTTAAATATTTAAAAGAAAAGTGTTTACTTTACGTTAAAATATACCTACCCTTTTTAGTGTCTAAGGAAAAGTCTTTTGTATAAAAATCCAGATGTGGAACAAAACTGGTCCTGTGGAAAGGAAAATTATTTTCACTTGAACTATTTCAGAATTTTTAAAAGTTATATTTACTTGAAAAAATTTTGGAAGTCATGTATGAAAAAGGTTTCGTTTCTGAAAAGAATAGAGTTTAAATAAACCAGAAAAGAAAACTGTTAGAAACTTTTTTTGGTATTTATTGAGGGTAAGGGATTTATATTTGTTTAAAATTACACAGATGATTGCTTTATAAGTAAATGACAGAACACTCTAGCCTCAAATAGATGACTTTTTGACGAGAGTAGGTTGCGATTGTAAATTAATAACTCAACTATTTATTAAAATGTTAAAATTCTGAGTCTCAGGTGCATTAGGAGAATCCTTCAACTATCTTCACAAAATAATTTAGCCTCGTACATTGCCGTAGATTTCGATAGCCATCGCAGACACACACACAGACAGATAGAGCGAAACATTATTAGTATACATCTATCATTAAACATAGTTCTAACGGCGCACACAATTATGATAACAAAGAGACAATTATGATATGTAACAATATTTGAAATTTTAAATAAAAAATAAAAGTTTTATTGTGCGTTAAAATATACCTACGTATACAGTACCTACAGTACAGTGCAGTACCTACAGTACAGCGCAGTACCTACAGTACAGTGCAGTACCTACAGTACAGTGCAGTACCTACGTATACCTACGTACGTAAACGGTTCTAAAAATAATTTAATCTCGATATATTTTTGTCTGCAAGTTATGATAATTATTTATTTAGAAAATTGAACATTTAAAAATATTTTTAAGAAAATGCATTAAGTATTTATAAAGTATTATTTAACCAGACATATTAAATATGCGGAGTGAGTAAAGGGACAGGCTTTATAAGCGAGCTTGGCAATTTTCACGCTTTGTTTGCTCGCCCACATCGCTTAATATCTTGGTATTTTTTTGGAACATTCGATAAAATTCAAAAGAAAACAGTAAATATGAGTAACTACGAACGTATGGATGATGGAATGATTTGGCAAATCGCGGGAAGACTTGAATCAGGGCAGTCTCAAGTGCAAATTCCTTGAGACTTCAATGTAACGTCCAACGTCATGTCCAACTTATGGAAATGGTTTAGGGACGCTGGTTACATAGTGAGGAAGAATGGGCAAGGTTGTTCAAGACCCACGACGGCCAACGAAGATCGATATTTGCCCATTACAGCAAGGTGTAACAAGAGTAAAACAACTTCTAAACTCTCTCGTGACCTTTATGGGACCAGAGGCAGTCGAGTTTCAATGGTTACTGTTTGCAGAAGGCTACATGACAGAAGGTTGTTTTCAGTAACACCTTCTTCCTGCGCCCCCCTCACTTCTGCGCACAGGATAACCCGTTTAACATGGTGCAGAGATCATCGACTTCGGACCAAGGACCATCCTATTCACTGAAGAGTCTCTGTTCAGCATAAATACAAATTTTTGACAAACTTTCATCTGGGTAAAACCAGGAATCCCCTACCTGCCTTCCAACTTTAGAGAAAGAGAGCACTATGGCAGCGGTGACTTGATGATTTGGGCAGTGCACCGTGTAGGGAGGGCACACACTTCTCCCTGTTATTCGCAAAAGCTCCTTGACTGGCGTGGCTTGTAAGGATGATACCTAGGTACACTATGTTGGCCTTTTTAGAGATGCAGTTGGACCTGATATAATTTTAATGGACTATAACGTGCCCAGATAGAGCTCATCTTGTCGGCGACTTTCTGGAAAATGAGGATATTCACTGGGTGGATTGAACAGCCAGATCTCCAGAAATAAACCGTATAGAGCATGTGTAGGACACTCTGGAGCGGAAAATTCGAACTTGGTTTCCACCTCCCAGAAAAGACACAGGGCCAAAAGATATCATTGCTGGACGAGTGAGACTAACTGCCACAAGGACCCATAAACTACCTGAATTCCAGTATGAATTCACGTTGTGTGAGCTATAAAACTGTAAAAAGGGACCAGATCTCTTACTAACTCATTTTTTAGTTAAATATTGTAAGCTCTGTTTCCACCTTCCTACGCTGATGATCCTTACGCACGATTATGCATTGTGCATTATAACAGCTGAATGTTTTTTTTCTGCATTATATCATCCTATGTACATGCCTAATTTTATTCAAATATGTCCAGCATTTCTGGAAATAATCGGCAAAATCGGACGAATTAGTTCTAAATTTTCAACCTGAGATTTTCATTTACTTGAAAATATTTAAAGTTAATATAGGACACTTATCTTTTTTTCAGAATATGTTAGAATAATATATGTATATATATAGCAGAAAACTATAAAAGATTATTTTAAATTTACTGACGTTAAGAACATTTATCGGTTTATTATTATTTCCTTATGAACCCTCCCATTTGAGGTTTATGAAATTCGTTAAGTATTTTGCATCCTCATTTTTTCCCCCCGTAATGGATTGAATGTTTTTTGAAGTAGCAACCGCTCATTCTCAAACTATATTCTATTATATTTTAATATATATAAAGCTAAATAATAATAATAAAAGATCTTACATTGAACTTTGCATTATTCTGAATTGAAAAACTACAAATTTAGAAGTCGCAAGCAGAAATTTCCTTGCTAGAACACATAAATATAAGAAATAGAATTCAATAAAATATGTAATTAAAAAATTATTGTACGTTTAATTGAAAATCCGTCAATGATATACTGAGGGGGGAAAATCAAACAAACAACCAGAAAAAGGTTTTTACGTTAATTGGATTAAGTGCAGTCCAATACAAGGTAGTGGATTGTTAATCCAAGATAAGCGTTTTCACTTACTTCAATGGGATTTCCCTTCACTACAAAGAAATATGTACCTTTTTTGTGAAATTCATTCAACACAATGGGTTATTTCAAAAGTTAATTCTAAGGATTGTACGTGTAGTTAAATGAAAGTTTCGTGATAAAAATTTCATGGAAGGTGCAAAATGGCGTTGAGAAGGCATGCCATGCAAAATGAGAAATCGCTGTTACTCAGGGCTCAAAATGTGCCGGAGCAAACAGAAACGCTATTCCGTTTCGTGAAATTGTAACAAATACCGTTCCGGTTCGTACAATTATTAAAACGTATTGTTACAGTTCCTGAAAAATATTAATATTTAAGTATGAAAGAGCAGTTTAATTTATCAAATAGTAAACATTTTAATGGCTAAATAAATATGAAAGACAACATAACGAAATTTTAACTTTTAATCTTTTGATTAATCTATAATGGAATCAGGCAGAATTTCGGCCTTACCGGATACAGAGAGCTTTTAACTTCCGCTTATTGGTATCAACAAAAGAGAAATAATTCGCTTTTTTCCACCACGTAAACGTAGTGTTTTATATTACATTGCTTATTTTGCTTTCTCTAACACATTATATTATAATTTTTTATACACTCGAATGCATTTTTTAATTTATTTCTGTATGGTTATAAAGAAATTTCTCTATACTTTCAAAAAATTTCTTAGTCACAATGACTTTGAAACAGTGTTCGGGTTCGTGAATTTTTTCTTTTTGAGCTCTGGTTTTAATTAGGACAGCATAAGGAGGACGGACAAGGGCACAAGTCAGTAAAGAGCTAAATGTAGCAAAAAACATCAAGTCAAGAACCTGATTTCAATACATTGATATTTTGTGCAGTAAACCTGGTCTACGCTGAAAACGTGTCAGAACAGATTCTCGATTCGTTATTTGGTTGCTAAACAAAAAAGATAACTTTCGTGATATCAGTTTGCAAGTAATTTTCCTGCAACTACATGAACGCGACTAACCAAATATAACTGCTGCGACAGGCTGCATGTAACACCGCAAGAAAACTCAAGACTAGTGATACTGTCACATAGACTGCGTAATGCACATGGTTGCAGTGGGTTAGAGATAATCTTTATTAAGTAGAATGGACTGGAGCAGAGTTAATTAATCTCGCCCATGAATCTTCGTCCAGAAAAACGTGTTCCCCCATGAATCTCGCTTAGGTTTGCAAAGTGACTCCAGACGGGTTACAGTCAGAAAATAAACAAATTATGTACAATAAGCAAAGCGATATAAAGTAAGCGTCCTATCTTAAATGGGAGAGGTAACCGCAAGATTAAAGGCGAGGTCACATCAATCAAGGTGAAACGCCACGGAGCGGACGGGGTTGAACTACAGGAATATACTTAACTGTTTTCTTCTTTATGGATAATCTATTAATTGTACATCTATGAAATAAATGCGCAAGCCCAAGCGTCGTGTTTTCATTTGTTTGTAGTATTTACATTCTTTCAGCATAGAATATTCTATTAATTTTTATTCGTGATTATGTAATTTATTTATTGTAGTTAATTATTTAAGTAAAAACAGTTCTTTTTCAAAATAATATTATTTGTTAAAATGGCAAAACGTTGGCCATCGAATAGCTCTAGTTTTCGAAATTGTAAGAAAATTCTTTTCCTGGTAGAATTCATCTCTGTCCTTTTCCAAAGAGCAAAACAAGTTAGTTACGTATTTTTATTTCAATTTATATATAAAAAAAAGATAAAATCTTATTTAATGATACAATAAAAATGTTGCTGATTTCAATACGATCGATTTTAATTATGTTTTATTAATGTAATGAAAAATGGCGCATAAAAATTAGTATGTAGTTAATATGTAAGATCATGCCTCATTTTTTACGGAATTCTTGATGTGCTGAAGTTATAAAAAATTATAAACTGTACTGTTATAATAAACTGTACATAACTTTATCAAAACAAACTGTAATAAAAATAGTTTGCAATAAATCTGGTAATCAAGATTCATCTTCCATAAGTGACTAAAGATTCAAAAAATATGCATAAAAGATGCGCAGATAGTAGATATTCTGTCATTACATGACGTCATACTGAAAACCCGCGTATTTGCATTATCAACCCCGCCCACCAAATGGCGCAGCTGTGGAAGTCTATTCTGGATTCCAGCATTAATATTGTACGCACAATATGTATGCAGTTTTGACAATAAGCGGAACAAATTTCGTGATAGTCATTGACAAAGGCATTGGAATATGATATGGACGTGTATCTTTTTTAATAAATACGTGTCAATGTTTTACAGATTTTTATCAATGAAATTTGGAATGCTTAAATATACAGAGATACGGATTCTTGATCGGTATGTCAAATGTTTTGTGGGTACAATCGGTAATAACTTCCTCCTAATGGATAACGATTAAGGCAGCACTAGTAACCAATTATCTTAAGAGGAAAGAAACCAGTGGCTATAGCGCAAACGTTTCATATTTAAATTTACAGAATTTGTGAAGGACACGATGTTCTTTACTGTAGCCCCCACCAAAAACTCTTAAGAGCTTTAAGGCACTATTAATCTTGAATACACTGTGATGCCGCAGGAAATATTGCATAATTTTATATACAGCAGGAAAAATCGTTGTACATCTTGCATTTCAGTCAGGGATGACCAGTCAACATATTTACATTATCTGTGTATCTGTAGAAATGTGTACAAAAAGTTATAGTACCAACTTTTTAGTACCGGGCATTTTATTTAATTTCTTAAGCTGTTATTTACATTTTTTTCTTTTTATTTGCAAATGTAGGATATTCCACATTTTGAAGTTATATCAAGTATAACAAAAAATATCTTTTTAGTTCTGTGTTCTCAGTTGCTAAATCATTCAAATTACATGAATTTTTAATTATTCCTTTAATTTTTGCCTGTAGACTAAATAAGTCTGAATCCATAGATTTTAAAAATTTAAAGAAATTTTTTTATATTTTTTATATTACATATCATTCCGTTTTTTGCAAATATGAATTTTGTGCGTAAAAGATACAGCGGTTGGACAAAATCTTTCTGTGGAAAGAAAAATTACTTTTATTAGAGCTACTCCAGAATTTTTAAAGTTGTATTTACTTGATAAGTTTTCGAAGTGATGTAACAATAAGACTTCTCTTCAGAAACAAAACTGCAATTTAGATAAAACAGTTAAGTACTGAGAATATTTCTTGGAAAAGTTATTGTGGCTAAAACCATTGTACTTATTTTTAAATTGCACAAACGGTTAATTTAGGCGCAAAGGTTAAGGGCAAGGTAATGTGCAATGGGAAAGCTCTTTGATGATTTTTTTTTCTGTTCATTTCGAATTCTGTATTCGAATTGTGAGCGCGTTTAGCTAAATGTGCTTTATTAACATGAAAATTCAAAACACATTGTCAAAGAAAAAGGTTATTAAGAATCATGTAACATAAATAAGAAATGTGAAAAGTTGTTTCTAACTATAGATAAAAATTGAAACTTTAAAAATTTATCGGCATTTTGTGTTCGGAAATTATTAAATTATAAACTTCTATAAATTTTACGGTACAAAATTTATATAATTTTATCTAATCACACTAAACATAAATATGTACTTAAAGTAAACAAAAAACAGGGGAATTTCACTAGAAATTATACAAAATACTATTAATTTACTAGGTAAGTGAATTTGTGAAAATAATAAGCCATTTTAAAATAAGTATTAGAAAGATATCCTTCGGGATAAGAGACGCGGAAACATTCTCTATTATGTTCCTTAAAATTTGAAAAATGTTATTCTCTATATATTTTAATAAGTTTTAAATGATAAAGTTTCTAATTCGTGGTAGCGTTATCAATAAAGATAGAACTTTCAGAGTAAATGTAACTTGCTTGCAATCATGCTTATGGTTTTCAAACTTTTTTACATAATAATTTATAAAAACATACGTGATTAACTAATGTTTTTAACTGCATTGTATATGATTTTAAATGGATATACATTTAATAAATGTTTTCATCGTAAATGACATCGAAATATATAGCAGTTTAACAGAAAATTTATAAATCGTTAACAATAAAATAGGCACCTTATAGTTTCATATCAACACAATTTCATTGGTATATCTCAAAAATAATTTCCTATAGTTTTAAAACTATTACCACGATGTGTTATAATGTATTCCTTAGAAATGGAGTATATACGATAGTAATTACTTACTCACTCTCATTTCCTATCGTTATAGGGGAAAGGTTATACCGGCAATGATAAAAACAGTTCTGCTGGAATGATTCTGGAAGAGAAATTTTTAGGTGCGATCGTAATTATGTAAACACGTAGCACCTATATCTCTCGGTCCGTCTGTCTGTCTGTCCGTCCGCACACAACAGAGCAAAAACTACCCAACCGAATGATCTGAAATTTCAAAAAAATAATTGTTGCAAAATTTTGTCCAGTCATTTCAAGTTTTATGTAAATAGGATGTATAGTTTAATTACAGGGGACAGTCAAATGTTTTCCGTTACATCACGTCCAATGAGAAAAATTATTTTAAGTTAATTTTAATGACGTTACAGCCTTTCAAACAGAATGAAATTGATATGCACTTATAAAGGGCTCTAAAATATATATTCAGTACACTATGCGGTGCAAAAAATATTTATAAAACTAGTTATAGTACGAACGCATTTCATTTGCCACGTTTGATGTGCAATTTCCAACTTGTCATCTTTTCCAGGATAACTGCTGTCTACTACTATCAGTTGTTGATGAGAGCTGATAATCAATTGCTTTCGAACTGCACTGGTATTGTGTACTTATTATATAAATAAAAAAGGTTTACCGTATTCATGACGTCTATAACTTCTTACCATGTGGAAAGAATACAAATTCATGATTGATAAAGCATACTGTTGGATTTTATACTTTGAAGAATGATTCTAATAGAATATGAAGCCGATTACGTGTACTAATAATATTTTTAAATATTACTCATAATGATAACACCAGTTTACCATTAGTATTTTGTTGCTTATCTTTATGTCAGTAAATTTCCGTAATATGAGAGCTACACAATAATGTGAATTTGTGCGATTTCTGTAGAAAATTAAGTGTCAGAATTTATCTGAAGTGACCAATTTCTTTAAAATAAAAATGATTTTACAGTTTGTTAAAAAAATAATTCTAACAAAAGCGCATACTTTGTATTAATGCTCATTCATTATTAAATACTTTGTTTTTCTTTTTGGAATAAGACCAAAACAAAGATGCAAAGACAAAAGGATCAATATTTTGCAAAACCATTTATGCCAATTTAAATTTAGGTCCAAAAGTAAAACGAAGGGGATACGAACAACATTTAATTACACAAGAATTTACTTCAATTCGAAATAAATATCTAGCTGAAAACAGATTTGTATGGAAATGAGATCATTTTTAAAAGCCAAGTAAATAAGTTAAAGAAAAAATACTGAATAAATCAGTGTCTCTTAAGAAGTTCTTTATATATATATATATATATATATATATATATATATATTACTGAAATTATTACAAATTCTGAAGTAAAATATTAAGATGATATCAGTTTATTTTAATGATACATGCGTTTAAAAAAAAAAAAGAAATGTTTCTTTATTTAGCAGTAAAATTTACGAAAATATAATATATATTCTTCCGAGGTATCAACAATTCCGAAAAACGTTGTTTTATCTTTATAAACTTTAGAAAATAAAAATTTCCGTGATTTGAAGAAGACTTCCTGAAGTAAAACTCCTTCTTGATGAACGTTGTTTTCGGAAACACCTCTAAGTTATATTTCTTTCTTTCTTTATTTTTTTGCATTATACATGGTGATTCACAATGAATGGGCAAAAAAGAATAGCGCAGTGTGACTGCCGTAATGGATTTATTCAGCCGAAACAAATTTATTCTGCAACTAAAAGTATACAAGTTTTATTTGGCAACAGGGTAAAATCATCGAATGACGAACTCGCCGCTAGAGGCGCTGTTAAACAAAATGACGTCTATGCAGAAGAAAGCGTACTGCGTTTTCGAATATGCCAAAACCTTCTCGGTAACTGTTGTGCAAAGACATTTTTGCACGAAATTTCGTAAACAGCCACCGCATCGGCATAACATAAGCAGGTGGGTGAAGCAGTTCCAGGATACCTACTGCTTATGCAAGAACAAAAGCCTAGGACGAAAAGAAACAAAACCCGAAGTGGTTGAAAGAATTTGTGAACGCCCTGTGATTTTTTTCACTGGGGTTTCGTTAAAGACAATGTGTTTGTGCCTCCACTTCCTCAGGACTTAGAGGAACTGAAGCATCGGATAACCGCAGTGTTGAACTCCATCACAGGGGATATGCTATCACGAGTGTGGCAGGAGCTTGATTACCGTGTAGACATTTGTCGAGTCACCGGAGGGGCACATATTGAACACCTGTAGAAACTTGAATAAATGTAGTTTGATGTAAATTTGAATTTTCTAAATATATTAATTACAACGTCCACAATCATGTTTTCTTTTTCTCCATTCATTATGAATCACCTTTATTAATCAGTTCTCTCAATCCAGTATCAATATCAAATATCGACCTTTTAGATAATACCCATACTGAAGTAGAGATTTTCATCTGTGTAATTTTTTTTTTTTTTTGCTTTCTTCTAGCTTAACAAGAAGAAAGCATTGGATTTGTGAATTTTTTCAAATTCCAGTTTTCGAAGTATTTACACGTTTTAGAGGTCAGAGAAACCGAAAAACATGTTTTCACAAAATGCCTGCTTGCGAGTCCGTGACTCTGTCTGATTGTCAGTCCGTCTGTATGCATGTGACAAAAATTATTAAGACTTTATTTCTATGATAGAAAACAGTAAAATATAAAATTAAATATAAATAAGTTCTTTTATTTAAACAAAGTTTTTGCCTCTGATATATCTTCTGAGTGTTTATTCCAGAACATAATCATTAATTTATAAGAAAAATTTAGGAGAAAGTAGGAATATATTTAGAGAAAAAAGTGTATTTAGAAAAGTTATATTTATATAATGTTAATAATAACTATTTTATAAGGATGTTTTATTAATTTTACATTATCTACCTTATATATATATAATCCCAATGAAACGAATTTATCAAACGGATATTATGAAACGGCTGAAATGAAACGATACTATGAAACGACTGATTAAACAACTGATTAAACAAAATTATGTTTCACGGCGATTTCTCCTAAAATACGAAATACTTTGAGATGAAATTAACACCAAAAATCCGTATTGATCCGCAGATCTCAAAACTGGTATTAGAATTTTTAAATTCGAATTACTTTTTGAAATATTATTTTTTTTTCTAATTTTATATATTTTTCTCTAATGATGGCAACTCAAATTTCAATCATAACAGATATTTTTTTTTCATATTTTAGAAAAGGTTATTATTTTAAACTAATTTGGCGACCAGTTTGACCTCCCTTAAATGTATGCCAAGAAATGTATCATGTTACTTTTATTCATAATTCAATTTGTATTTCATTATCATTTTATTTAATACAAAACTGTCATTTAAAACTGAAACATTTAAAATAAATGGCTTTCACTTCTTTCTTTTTTTTTATACGAAACGAAACGAAAAATATCAGGCACAGATGTCATATACGCAACGCTGAACCTAATTGGTGCCAAAATGGCGTTATTTTGCCAGACATTGTAACCCGGCTATTGTTGCTTATTTATTAATAAATGTTTATTTGAATTTATTTTCTTTTTATTTACAAAAAATGTTGCAAATTGTTTTGTTCTATAGTTATTAATTAAACTTTTTTTATTTATTGTTATTATATTTTTAAAATAACAGAAAATAATTAAAAAATACCTATGTAACTGGTATTCGAAAATGAGGCTTTCGCCAAATTCTCGTAAAAAAAAGTACGCCAAACCCGGTGCGTATATGACAATACAACAGATCATGACATTTAATTTCAGCTTCAAAGCAATGTTTTTATGGTACTACTTCTCCCGTCGACCAATTTCGCCAAATTATATAAATCGCCAGACCACTCACCAAATTATACAAATTGACATTTTTTTTTTAAATTTTAAATAACGAAAGATCAAATAAATTAGTATAACATTAATAAAATTACAAATAAAACGTCGAAATAAAAATCACTTGATGGCGTAAACACGTGTGACTTCTTTAAAGTCAAGTGAATCCTGACATTTACGATCAACCATTATTGGCATTTAATCTTATAGTTTGGCAACAGATTTTAGATATAATAGGCAACAGATTGTGAATCAAACACGAAAACAACCATTGGATGTCTTAACAGCAACTGATTCTACCTTAAATTTTTGCATCAAAAAGAATTGAATGGAAACCCGTTTACAGGGAGATCGCTTCAGGTGTTTTTAGTATAATTCAATCTTCTCTAATCTTTTTAAAAGCGATCAGATTAGCATGCTTTTAGATTCTGCAGTGTCTGAACGGGGGTTGGCGAACGTAGCTTGCAAGGAGCAGAGCCCCCTGGTACTTTTATAATGTTAATAATAACTATTTTATAACGATGTTTTATTGATTTTACATTATTTTAAAAATAATATTTGAGGTGGTGAAAATATTTTTGTAATACGATTCTGTATGACAATAACTTGGGCAGTGTGAAACTCACCTCATACCATGAATGTATAATAATAAAGCGAGGAAATGTCCATAAGTACCGCCGACGTCATATTGATGGTGGCAACATCTAATCAATAAACTTTACTTTTGCTGCATTTTTTCAAAGAACTTCTAAAAATTGCCCAATTTAGATCTTTAACGTCATATTAGACAAGAAAAAAAAGTACTTCCAAAGGAAATTTGCTTGAAAAAATTTGTTTCTTAATTTAGTGGGTTTTTTTTAAATACTTCAAGCATGTTTTTTTTAATCTATTTCTATCGCTAACAGATCAGTTACATCAAATTAACCGGTTCGCGCTTAAAATTATATAAGTATACAAATGTATCAGCAATTGTTTCAGGCTAATATTCCATAATAAAATCAAAGCCTCATCAATAAATAAGTAAAAATTGTAAACAAACATAAATTTTGCGGGCAAGTACTCGAACCACGCGCTTAAACCACATAAATTATCAGAATCAAAAGTTTTAAAACCGAGATGCGGCTAATATGAACGTATCGCGTTTAATAAATTTCAAAATTTTATTTGTATACATAATTGACATTTTACATATAAAAAGGTTTTTTGGCATCTTTAGTGGGAAATTGAAAAAAAAAATATATTAACTCTAAAAGATCCTCACCACGTTTCCAATTAAATAAAATATTTTACACCTCAGTTCTGTTATCAAGGTAGCCCGGGTGGATTCCCTAGTCTACGTTAAAAAGGACAAACATGTCCGTCTATAATGCTGACGTCATTTTGATGTTGGCAATAGCAAACGATTAAATTTCTTTTTACATCTATTTTATTAAACTTCTAAACATCTCACATTTTCAAAATTTACAGTGTCGCATACAGAAAAAATGTACATACAAACGCAATTTGTTTGAAAGCTTTATCTTATTTTTTTATTATTATTATTATTTTTATTTTTATTTATTTATTTATTTATTTTTTTTTTGTACGGTTTTTAAATGAATTTTCAAGAATGAATCTTTTATAAAAAATCTAGCTCCATCTCATGCAGAATATTAAGAAACATAAATCCTTTAGCAGTTTTCACTTCAATTAATATAAATAGTTCAGTATTTGTTTCCGGCTGATATTCTATAACGAATATAAAACTTCATCAATAAAATGAAATTGAAAGAAAATAGAAATTTAACAGACATGTAATAGAACTACGCGCTTAAACATCTGAAATGGTCAAAATGAAAAAGGACTGATGTAAGTGACGAAACATTTCGCGATTTCTTTGACTCTTAACTAATGCTAAGTATCGCTTTAAATAAATTTCAAAACTTCATTTGAATGCAAAATTGGTACTTTTCAAATAAAAGGCTTTTTGGGGTTGATAATTGGCAATCTAAAAAAAATATATATATTAATATAAAAAAAGATTGTATTTATATTCTATATCAAGAGAGGTCTGGGAGGAATCTCCTAATAACTATAATAAAGAAATAAGTGAAAAAAATTAATAAATCGGAAAAAATAAACTGGTTGACAGTATTTAGTACCTGTATGTTACGTTCAATGTCATTTATCGAATATATCTTACAAAAAATTTCATTTATTTTATTTAGATATCTTGTAAAAATTCTAAAATATTTATTTATGCAAAAATATAATCAGAAATATTTAATAGAACCAAATACGGCTAAGCAATCACCATGAATTTTCATAAAAAATATATCAAAACAGGTTTGATAAATGTATTGAATTCACCTTTAAAATAAATTACTATGAATGTATGGTTTATAAGAAAGCACTGACGTAAACTTCCTTATATATATTTTGCAGTATGTCCTTTTTTTTTCAGGGACATTTTCATACATATGGAATTAGAGATTTGGATTTAACGCTATTTGAAAATTTCTTTTCAAGAGTTCCATAAATGTTGAAAGAACTATACTTTATGTTGTGTCAGAATGATATACTAGTTGCTGTTACTATGCAAGGAAAATGCAAGTTACGATATCATGCAACTGAGATTTCGAAATGTTACTCAAGGCATATATTTGGAGATTTTGAAATTTTGTTTTAAAGTACTCTTGTTGCTCAATGCCATAATACAGCTTATATTCAAAATATTAGAATAGTTACTTTTTTTTACAAATTGAAAATATCGTTTGGTAATTTAATGTTTTTAATGCAAATATGCAAACGACATTTTTATTAAGAACTTATTGTTGATTAAACTTATTTATTTTCTTAAAATTAATATAATTTTTGAAAAGATTAATTGAAAAAATTATTTTGAAAAGTCAAAATATTAGAATATTTATTCACGTGGCTCAAAATAATGGAATATTTCAGATTAATTCTACTTTAATTATCACCAATCCATAAGTGGTGGCATCATTGAATAAATTCATGCTATTTTATTTAAAATCAGTATTCTTTTTGCAGTTTGTTTACTTTTTCGTCTTAAAATGGGTCATGTGAGTGATATTCCTGAATCTATTAAACTTCGTATGGTTGATTTGTATCGGCACGGTAAAAATCAATGTTATATAGCGAATTATTTACATTGTTCGAAATCAAGCGTTAGTAAAATACGAACACAATGTTCAAAAAATGGAAATTTTCAAATAATAGCCGAAATGGCGGTCGAAAACCAAAAGCATCTTTGAGATCACAGGAATCTCAAGCGCTATTTATGAAAAACCGTTTTAAAAGTGTGCGATTCTTGCACCGAAAATGGAAAGAAGAGGGAGTTGAAGTCTCTACATCGACAACATTAAGACGTGTCCATAAATTTATGTTTGAATCTCGTTTACCGAAAACAAAACCTCCCATGACTGTAAAACAAAAGCGTATAAGATTGAATTGGTGTAAAGCAAGACGTTTATGGAGCGAAGACGATTAGAAAAATATATTATTTAATGATGAAAATATGTTTTGTGTTTCATATGGTAATGAAGGTATTCGAGTTTGGAGAATGAAGCAAGAAGCATGTGATAAAGAATGCCTTAAATGTTCCGTAAAATTTGCTGCTAGTGTCATGGTTTGGGGTTGCATGAGTGCAGAAGGACCTAGAAAGTTATGCATCGTCTACGAAAAGGTTAACACTCAGATATATCAAGAAATTTTGGAATATTACATGATTCCATCATCAGAAGATTTATTCGAAGATGATTTCATCTTGCAACAAGATTTAGCATTACCGCATACGTCGGTGTCAATTAAGAATTGTAGTAAGTACAGAACTTGTGTGGAAATATAAGTTATTCAAAAACAACGTTTAAACACACAATAAAATAAGTTGATTTGATCAGACGTATACGTTTTGGAAGTACTAGGACTCACATCTTCAGTGTAAAAAACTTTAAAAACAATATCACCCCAACTACATGCACGGTAAAAACCCAAATGTCAAATGAGAATACCAAAAGACCATCAAGTTCCAACAGCCAATGAGATTAATGCGGAAGTGAAGTGTCGTGACACAGCAAATTCACCCAGGAAGTTGAAATGTATGGTGTACTAGATAAATCATTAACCAAGGAGTCTTTAAATTTATGGATATGAACAGCCTCGGAAAAGTCTAAATCCAGAGGAGTAATGCATTTCTTGATAATGGTAGCTGAGTCAAAAGTAAGAATTGGTTCCGCCAGCGCAACATTAAGGTACTTCCTTAGTCACCAAACTCAACAGACCTTAATCTCATCAAAATCTTACGGTGTATAATGAAGAAAAACTCCAAGAAAATCCTCCTTTAAGTAAAACTGAGTTACTGGCACTTATAAAGTCTATTTGGGCTAATATTGATACAAATGTTTGTAAACATCTTGTATATAGTATGCAAGATCGATTGTACGCTGTTATGAAAGTTAAAGGGATCTTACAAAATATTAACTACCATTTACTTCATATTCATAAGGAAATATTGTTGCGTAAAATAAAATATTCTGATATTTTGAACCAATCTAAATGTTATTCTAATATTTTGATGTGTTTCAGAAAGCTGTATACCTAATTTATTGTAATGTATTTTATATTTTGTAAATGTTGAAATCTTATATAAACATTCCAGATTTAATTTATAAGAAATTTAATTGCATTTACTTAGTATCAAATATAAATAAAGGAAAAATAATTTTCTCTTATTACTTTTTCTCAGTTATTCCAATATTTTGAATATGAGCTGTACCATGCAACAAAACGACACAAGTTACAAGTAAGTCTTTTTGCTTATAATCTAATGCCTATAAATATCAATTTGACATTTTGTAGAAAATACAAATTTTAAAAAGTAATACGAAAATAAATTTGGCTCTTTTAATAAGTATAAAATATGTTTATATTTACAGAATTCGAAAATCGCACATTGATTAGCACAATGAAACACGAAATATAACCAAAAACTTTTTTTAACCATCTTTTAATCTTTTTGTAAATAGAATTTTAACATGCATGTTTGGGCTATCTTTTTGATTAAGATAAACAGGTACGTATGTGTGACTGCGTTTTTCATTATTCAATACATAAATTATTGTATGTCATCTATATCTATAATGTGTACAGCGTATTGCCGAATTCGGCCGACAAATTCAGAGGGGTGATAGAAGCATCAAAGGATGAAAAATTGCCGCAGAACATGGGGTCGCAAATGACGTTTAGTGGAAGAAAATCACCAAAATACCTATGAATCGTGTGACATTGAATGAAACAAAAAGGGCCAATAAGCGGCTGTGCATATACAACGTTATAAACTTTTTGATAATTTTGGACGCCTCCCACATATATATGCATTTTGTAACATTTTAAAGACAATTTACCAACAAATGAAAAAAAAAAATGAAAATTCAGGCACCATTGGGTTAAGATAAACAAGTACGTATGCGTGACTGCGTTTTTCATTATTCAATACATAAATTATTGTATGTCGTCAATATCTAGAAATGAATACAGCGTATTGCCGAATTCGACAGACAAATTCATAGGGGTGATAGAAGCTTCAAAGGATGTAAAATTGCCGTAGAACATGGTGTCGCAAACCACGTTTAGTGGTAGAAAATCACCAAAATACCTATGAATGGTGTGAAGTCGAATGGAACAAAAAGGGCCAATAAGCGGCTGTGCATATATAACGTTATAAACTTTTTGTTAATTTTGGACCCCTCCCACAACTTACGATAGCATACGTTATTATCCTTCGAAACCACCCTCCCCCACCGTAATGATATCGTTATCAAAATATAAAAATTCTTTAGCTTTTTTGATTTTTTTTCTTTGGAGTGATATACAAATATGGTTACATTTATTTTCGCATACTTTATTGATAAGTCAATAAAATATCACTTTGTATACGTCTTAACTTTACATCAAATAACACTTAAAAGAAACAGTTACTGTTTAAAAGTATTTAATAATAGCTCTTAGTTACAAAATGCACTCAACAGTAATAATGTTCCTTTGCAATTGCTCCTGCAAAGGGTGGGACAGACAGAACTTCTTATCAACAGAACAGGTGGTCAAAATTCTTTTTCTTTTATTTACTAATAAACACAAGTATCATTTCGAACATATTTCGCATAAGGTTTATCGAGCAGTAGATTACATATGCCTACACGTATGACAGAAGAATAGGAATGCCAAACGTTGAGGTATTCCATATTTTAGAATAAAATAATTTTATAATTTTTTAGTGATTTTAAGAATAACTTTGTGTTTTCATAAAATACACAGCATACTAAAAAAAGATAACATACTATTTTGGTGTAAAGACCAAGTTACGAATAAAAAGGTAAAATTTTGGATTGATTAACAATGATAACGATATCAAAATTCAACAATCCCCCTTCCCCCAGAGCTATTTCGCGATAACATGTGCCAGACCCCCCCCCCCCCTAATATGATAGCGTTATATATGCATAGCCCCAACAAATAGAAAAACATTTATTTTTCGTACGGCAGGATAACAGTGCATTACAGTTCAATGTCAGAAAACAGACCACGAGATATTTGCATAGGAATTGTTCGAAGTTGCAGCCTCGAAACTCATTGCACAGCCGAACACCAAAGGACTAAGGATTGCCGTCGCGTTCAAACATACCCGGTATACTGACGATGTTTGATAAAGAGATGACAATCCGTGCTGTCAGATCCTCCACATGCGTCTGACAGATAACTGATTTCAGGTGGCCTCAGAAGAAGAAATCTAAGGGATTGAGGTCCGGGAACGAGTTGACCGTCGATTTTTGTGATTTTCTGCCACAAAACGTGGGTTTTCGTCCCCTGGTTCTACAGCAATTTTTCATCTTTTATTGCTTACTATCACCCCTCTCAATTTGTCTGTCGAATTCGGCAACACCCGGTATAGAAAAAAAGTAACAAGAAATAAATTTCAAACATTGTTATATGCAAATTTAGCTGTCCAAAAGCTTGAGAAATAATAATTTCTTATGACAATATTGTCTTAAAAAAGTGCCTTCGCAGGGCAACCAATGTGAAGCAGTTTTATCGTGCCTCAACATTTGCTGCTTACTGATAAGGTATTTACTCGAATGAAGATTTTACTGTTAGTTCAATTTTGTTGCAAATATATACTTATATACCGATAATTCTTTGGCAGGATATTTTATTAAGGTGTCCTGGGGTAATAGCGCCACCTTAAGGTTCTACCAATTTTTACGGCTTAGTTTTAGAATTTTTTTTCAAACAAATATAAGATTTGATACAACAACTTATTGACTATGTACACAAAAAAGAATATTTTAGCAGCTATGTATTCATAAAATGCAATGGCGTGATTTCTTGACCAATTCTATATGGAGTTAATACCCACCTATGTGGGTAATAACGCCATGCAAACAAAATTGTAAAATAAGTTCGAATAATGGCATGTGAATTGTCCAATTCTAAAGATACAAACTCTACAGCCCTTCAAATTGTCAAATTTCTCTTACTTACAGTTAATTGCGATATCGGATGCAGTAATGATCATTTGATATTTTATTATTCTGACATGAAAAAATTAGCAGCATTTAGGACGTACGAATTTCTCTTTATCCTTTTTGGTTTCATACAATGACAATAATGCTCTCTCGTGTATACAATAAAGAGTTTGGAAATTGAACGTCAAACGTGGCAAATGAGGTGCGTTCGTACTATAACAAGTTTTATAACTATTTTTTGCACTAAATATTGTACTGAATGTATATTTTAACTGCACGTCATAAGAGCATATCAATTTCATTCTGTTCGAAAGGCTGTAACATCATTAAAAGGTAATTAAAATAATTTTTTTTCCATTGGACGTAATGTAACGGAAAACTTTTGGTTGTCCCTGTAACTAAACTATACATCCGATTTTCATAAAATTTGAAATTACTCGACAAAATTTTGCAACAATTATATCTTTACAATTTCAGACCATTCGGTTGGGTAGTTTTTGCTCTGTTATATGCGGACGGACGGACAGACAGATAGACCAACGGACGGACCGAACGACGACTATAGGTGTTTCGTATTTATATAATTACGAACGCACCTAAAAATAAACCCTCTTCGGATGTAGTTCCAGCACTGAAAAGAATCAACCGGAGTAATTGCACCAGTGGATGGCGTTATTACTCCGGTGTTATTTATTGCACAGTGTATTTTAAACTACGAACTGCCTTGCGAACACATCTAAAATCTCCTACAAAATTTTGAAAGTACATGAATTACACTATAAATATATGTAATAAACAAAGCATTTCCTAATAAATATATAGTCTTCAGATCACAGTACTTAACTAGCAAAGTTTAGATCAGGCGTTGACTCTTTAGTGCTGTTTCCAGCGGTAAGGTCTACAAATGGAACAAATTAACTTTTAGCGGTTGTTTGTGATTCAGATGACTCACAGTCCTTTGCCCAGAGCTCATAGATGCCATCTCTCGGATGCCTTCGTAATTACGCGGAATATTAGCACTTGGCTTTATTACCCACCCTGTCGTTATTACCCCAGGACACTTTACTTAAAATATATTATAACATTTAAAAATTTATTTGCTGTAAATTGAATATGTACCAAAGTAAAAATGTATGTTTTATTCATCTAACATTTCATATAAGAACACAAAAATAACCCAGTATGGTAATGATATGTTTATAAGTTTATTCCCAAATCATTAATTAAGTGTGATACAAAGTGTAACTCTTTTTTTTTTTTTTTTTTTTTTACATTTCAGTAAAATTCTCGCCTAACTTCATTGTATAATGTCAAAGTATATAACTCGAATTGTGAATTTAAAACAGCTTTTAAAATATATTTTATTTTATTTTACGCAGAAATCCAAAAGCTATAGGTTTATTCTGAAAGTACACACTTCGAATTAAATGTAGTTATATATATGTTACATTATTAGACCTAATTCCGCGATTTCCTTATTCTAAATTACTATTTTATATTAACTAAATCCTTATTTTTAAATAATCTTTATCGTTAACTCTGTTAAATTCCATTTAATTTAATGTCTCACTTATCAAAATTGCTTAAATATTACGCTTTTAGTATTCTTAAATTAAATGTTCCATTTCCGCGCTTTTTTTTTCTAGAATGTTCTTGTAACAACCATTTTATTTTCTCTTCCGAATTTTACTTTCCCACGCATTTCTGAGGTTATACTTTTTCCCTTCAAATTCATCCACTCGCTCTGTCCGCATTCTTTCCATGGCGTGGTTTTCTTAATTATTCCTTGGCGCGATCTACGTCATAATTGTATTCCTACACTTGACGATCAAAAAGCCTTTGCTCGCTGTGTTTTATCAGATCTGAGTCGTATTTCTATTTTTCATACCACCCTCTGATCACCGTCCTTTCATTCGATTATCTAAAATGTTGTTTAACCCTAATTACTACTATGGAGAGATGGCTAATATTCTTGGTGGAAATTGAGCAGCCGAAAGATGTTTTAATAAATTGCAGAGCTGATATTACGTTTTGTCTCAATTATTTCTGGGGAAACTTTCACGGAAAAATGTATTCCATAGCCTTCACTCGTTGTCTGCTACAGCTTCCAATCATCATCCAATCTTCGATATACTAATACAACAGGATCGAGTTACCTGTTCTGACAACTTATATTACGCTATTACTGCAGGATGTGATTCACTACTGCTATCGAGACAGCCAGTAACTTCATTTTCAATTATAGAAATAATCCAATGTTGCTATTAATGCAACATACACACACACATATATATATACACTATATATATACATTAATCCGACTGGTACGTTTTAAATTTTTCATTGTTTATACATTTTTTGCTTTAAAAATACAATAATAATATTTTCATCAGACTCTTAATCCGCAAGACAATTTTGTAATTTAGCTGCGCAGAATTTATTTAGCCAGAATAAAGAGTATTATGTAACAATAAATGGAAATACTTTGAATTAGTTTCCTTGATATCGATGTTTACAAGCAATATTTTATGCATTCTGAATATTGGCATTATTAATCAGATAGGTATTTTAGCTTATTATTTTCTGTTTGAAATAGATATCTACATATCTACAGTTTGCATATTTGATGGGTGTTTCAAAATTCGGTATTGTTTCAATGAACCCCTTCATTAATACTGAAACGATATCTAAACAACCAAAATTAGAATTCCTTTCATACAATAAATTGCTTAAAGCTATTCAGCAAATAAACCATTAAATCAACAGACTAAAGGTAGATAATAAATCATGCGGAATTCAGAATTACATTAATCTATAAAGAAACTTTGAAAGGGAAAGGTTGCAGAATCGTAATAAATGATATTAGTAAATAGTGAGTCTAAAACATTGGTCTGAAAACATATGCAAGTTTTTCTAGTTGTTGAAATTAGATTAATCTGGAAAGTAAATGTTTGAAAGATTTGGTCCTATCAAAAAATTGTCAGTATAAAAGTTATAGATAGTATTAAGAGGATTTATAATAAATTTAAGAGGATTTGATATCTTGTGAAATTTTGAAGTTATGAATTTTTTTCTTCTTCACACCCCCCCTCCCCCACCCCACCCTGTTTTTTTTGGTTTTGATTTTTTTTTTTTTTTTTTTTTTTTTTTTTTTTTTTGCTGCAAGAATCGGTCCTATCAAAAACTTGCCAATATAAAAGTTGTCGATAGTATTAAGAGGACTTATAATAAATTTAATTAGATTTTATATCTTGAGAATTGAAGATGTTATGAATTTTTTTTTTCCCTACAACTCCATTTATTTCGCCTCTTGAGCCCATTTTTAATTTTATCAAAAATCTGTCATGCATAATTTTTTGCCCCTTTTTCTAGAAGTAATAATAACTTTAATCTGATGTAATATGTATTATACTTAAAAAGTTGTGTTTTTTTCTGTTTTCACAAAACTCCTCCCTATTTCTAGTCCCTTGGACCGATCTTGCCCATTTGCAATCTCCGCCGAGATATTGTAATCTCCATGTTTTTGGTCAGTTTGAAGACGATCCACGTATAATTGCAACTTTTATCGTGCGGACAAAATTTAGAACATACATACATAAACACACACACACGCACACACACACACATTTATATAAATGTTTTAATTTGGGTTGGTTTTGGGTTCCTGGGGTCATATAATGAAAAGTTATGAAGGAATTTTTCAAAAGTCGCACCATGATAACGACTGCAATAGGTAGTTTTTCTTATGAAATCTATCTAAAACCTGTAAATACTTAAAGAATTGATTGTAATCTGTATAACATGAATTCATATTTTTAACGTTACTGTACTTATTATTTGAATCCTACTGAAACAGTAGAGCAAGGTGAGGTAAAATGGGTAAATTTTTAAAGCAATTTTTGAACATATATTGCGTTTTTAAAAATAGGTTTTAATTTCGTAAATTGATTTCAGACGTTTTACGGAAACAGTTATATATCATAAGCAATTTTTCAATTTGAATTTGGTAACATATACAACATACATTCCCTTTAAGGAATGCTTCTTTTTTTATATTGTTCTGCAGAAAAACTAATATTTTTATTTAGGTTGTTATTATTATTTAACTTTAATTAATCTATAAGAGATTTTGAACGACAGCGTTATATAATCATAATTTAAGAAATAGTTTGATTATTTCTTTTCGGATGAGTATTTTTATGTGACGGGTAAAAACAGGTATTATTTAGGCTTAATACTACATTTGAAAATTTTAAAGTATCAAGGAATAAAAATGATTTTTAAAGTAAAATATATAATACTTTCATATTTATTTTAAATTTGGTGGTATTTTGTTTCTTCTTTCAAAAGGAAATAATGTTATAACTCAATAATGTTAAAATTTTATATTATTTCACATTGAATTAGTGAATATGTTGATCTTTTGTATTAAGAGTATTCGAGTTTGGAAAATGCACATAATTTTCACTCGGACTATATCTCTTTCATCTCTCTGCCACATTTTGATGATAAAGTGGCATGGGGTTCTATGCACTTTTTTCCAGGAATGTACATCTAAATAAAAATAAAAAAAAGAAAACTACATCTTAACTACATCAAACTAGTAAGTAAAGACACCCCACCTTGCTTAATGCTACACAAAACACGAACTTTAATAAGTTAAAAGTTAAATTCTACGTTTCGAGCTGTTTCTACAACCGTCTTCAGGAAAATATGATGGTTAAATGGCTAAAAGCTAAAAGATGGAAGTACCGTGTTTTGTGTACCATTAAGCAAAGTGGTGTGTCTTTACTTATTATATTTTATGGTGCAATTCTCCAGAATGTGCTAAAAAAATTTTTTTCGATTTTGTACGCCAAGCCTTTTCATTAACTCTATTAAATTAACTCTATAACATTATCTTTGAATTGGAGGTTGGAAGTTGTTAGCGTTGGAATAGAGCAGTTAAGATTTATTTCAACGGCGCGAAAAAAGTACAATCCAGGACTCGAATTAGGGTACTTGGCTTTTGATTACAATGCTCTTCGCACTGAGCTATCTGGACGATACTTTCTGACATAATTTACTTTCATTTGTTAGACATGGCTAGGAATTGCAGTATTAGTTTCATTCTACCGAGCTAGTATAACTATAGCATTTACATGATGAAGGTGTTTAATAACACTGAAACTCCTGTATATCATGTAATTTGGTGGTAATGAAGAGAAGGAATTTTGTTTTTGAAGTAGTTAATCATTTTCAAAGTTAGAGTAGCGTAGTTGAGGTTTATTTCTACAGAACGAATGTCCGGGGTAGATCTCCAACCTGGGTACCTTCGCTCTCCGTGCCAATATTCTTCTTACAAAAGCTTCCCGGCGAATACCTGACTATTTGTTGGACATGGTTGCGAACTGCAAGGGTAGTTTCATCCATCCGATCAATAACTACAGTACGTCCCAAAAGTTTATTGACAACCATTTATTTGGATTTAAAAGTTAACTAAACGAGTAAATAATACGAAAAAAATTATGCCAATAATATGAAATAATGAATGATGAAATAAAAATAATGAAGTACTCAAACAAATTTTAACAGTCATAGATTTAATAAAAAAACTGCTATTCCAAAAATATATTGACAACCGGTGTTAAAAGCTGATTTAAGTGCTGAATTCCAAAATCTGCATATTCCAAAGTCATGCACTTGTGACGCTATAGTTTCCTGAGATAAACGCTAATCTTTTTTTCCTTTTTTGACTGGCTTCATAGATGCCTCGCAACGTGTAGTTTTCAAAAAGGATATTTTGCAAATACATCGTTTAAAGGGTTATGGATGCAAAGTTTTGGACATTGCAAATAAATAAAAGAACGGACGCAGCATGGTTGGTATTTGTCGAATTCTGTAAAAATCTGACAATTTGAAACAAAATTTCGTTCTGGACGTCTAAAGAAAACAACTAAACGGCAAGACAGAAAGATTTTGATATTAGTTTCAACACAGAACCTCTCTGTACAGTCAGTTTGTTAAGTAAGCGTTCCAGCATCAAAATCCACTGTCTATCGACTGTTGCAGGCAGGTACATTTCCTGATTGTCGCAAAATGCGTCATTTGCCAATGTTTACAAGAACGGTATAATAAAGTTAGCGTTCAGTGGGCCCGAATTAAAATGGATTGAACAGATGAATTATGGAGTGTTCTTTTCAGTGATGAAAAGGAATTTAATTTAGATGACCGCGATGGTTGATCCGGTTACTGGCACGATATTGATTAGGAACCACGAACTTATCAGTAGACAACAAGGAGGGAGTTCACTCACGTTGTGGGGAGCATTTTCTTATAATGGCACAAACTATATTGCTTTTTTTAAAGGTCCAAAATGGTCCGAAGATTACCAGAAAACGCTTAAAATACAGTTATCTCCATTTTGAAAGTTGCTAGGTGTGCACAAATGGATATTCCAGTAAGAAAATGGCTCCATTTATATGTCTAACTTTACAATGCAGTTTTTTAGACAAAACCTAATAACTATTATGGACTGGGCAGTCCAAAGTCCAGTTCTGAACCCGATAGAGAACTTCTGTGGAAGATTAGCTAGAGACGTATGTGCTAATGGGCCTCAATATTCAACGGTTTAAGATCTAAAGCTGCAAGTTGAACGAAGCTGGTTTCATTAAAGCCAAAATTTCTTCAAACTCTTGTTTTGAGTGTGCTTGGTCGAGTTTTTGAAGTGATTAGAAAAAAAAATGGCTTAAAATTTTGAACGTTCAGGGGGAAAAAGGAGTTGTCTATAAACGATTGGGAGAGTAAAATTTTAAGTTTTAATTTTTCTCACAAATTCTGTGATTGTGTAATATTATCTTTGCATTGTATTATTATAGTCTTGATATTATTTATAATTACAAATTGTTTTGAAATTCTCATTCCTCTTTTTTCAATTGTAAAATAAAAAGACCGTTGGCTATAAACTTTTGGGATGCACTGTATATCATTACTTTGTGTATCATCACTGGTATACTGATCACTGTGTATCGTGCGCTACAGTTCGGTGCCATGTCCATGAAATAAGAGTGAATTATGTCCCAATAACTCCTTAGGAAGACCAGTGGCTCAGAAGGCAAATGTACCCAAGTTCGAGTCCTGAGCTGGATATTTTTTGCTGTGTTGAAATAAACCTCAAATACGCTACTCCATCATTTAAAATTATTTATCTTGTTTAAAAAAGGCGTTATCGTCATTATAACCTTTGAATGTTCTATCTTTTTTCTATTTTGAATGAATTCCTTTTTCCATGTTTATTTTCTTTGAAAAATAGAACCCATTTTTTATCCCTCTAGTTTTCTTCTCTCTTTCGCATGGATAAATGAATTTTAATAAAACTGCCCACTTTTACTGTTTTGCGAAACTTTACTGACATAAAAACTTTTGTTCAACCCTTTCTCAATGATTTCAGATTTAAACTATTCATAAGATATTTTTCTTTGGTATACAGAATAAGGTAACGTAAGTTCTAAAACATAAAATATTCTCCTTTATCCAGTAAGTTATATCGTTTTAAAAGCATTCATGAAACGTATAAATATAAGGAAAAATTAGTCGACTAAAATGAAATATAAAAGTAAAGATACGCTTTAGAAAAAATGTATAGATATAGCAGAAATAGAAATAGAAATAGAGCCTATTGTGAAAATACGTCTTTCTTACACAATATAAGTTAAGGTATAAAATAGATTTCTAAGAAGACAGTTTAATACAGAATTTGTGCATAATGTATGTCGATGTAAACTGAGATAGTATCAAGCTAAAAATGTTTTCTAGTATGTATGTGATAGTAAAATATCCTGTAATAAAAATGTTACATTTCGGAAAACTTTAGAAAAGATGTCTTTAAGAGTGTTTAGGTGTGTTTTTTTCGATGTGTTATTTTAAAGAGTGCGTATGCGATAGTCCTTTTTTTGCCTTATTTTCACATAACTTCAAACTTAAAATTATTCCACATTTGGAATTTCACTTAGATTTTTATCACTTAGATTCACATGGATCATTTCCGATTTATATGTTTTAGAATGAAAAATGGATATTTTCAAAAATTAACGTAAATAGAAAATTCAAATATACATTTATTTTGAAACGTAAAAAAAACAACATTATTTATCGTAAATATTCCTTATTTTAAAATTTCAATCTATTTTAGTTTGCATAAAAATATCTTAGAAATAAAATTTCAAAATTAGGTATTGTGTAAATTTTAATTTTTAATATGCCAAGACTTTTCTTGTTTTTATACATGCAATAGTTACAATACGTTTCCATTGTTGTAACGTTTCCCTTTCCAACATATTCAGCTTTTTCATAAGGAATTTTATTCAGAACATATAATTTATTAACCTACCCACCGGCCATAGCACGTTGCGTCAGAAAGGTACCATCTATCCGCGGGTATTATTCGTTTTTTTCTGTATTTCATTATTCGTATTTTTTTAATGAAAAGTACTCATAAGAGCAGAAAAGTATTTTCTGATCGTGGGTACTTTTTATATCCGGTTTACGGAGATGGAATTCGTCCAACAATCGGAAAATATGAAAACTAACTCGAGATTTTTTTAAATAGTAAACATTCATATTTTTTATTGTGAAATAAATTTTTAGTAACACAGAAGTATTATCTAAATGTAGGTATTTTCAATGTTGATGAGATTATAATGAATACTCTAAATTCACAATTTAATGCAAGCATAAATTTATAAATATATTTTTCTGTAATAAGATTTAACAAGTTTTAATATACATTCGCATTACATTATGCCTATATCATAGTTTTGTTAAAACAAAATTTATTTATATAAATAACATTATTTGGATAAACGATTGCTTAATAGCTTTTTTAATTGCTACAGATTTCTGTAGATTTACAAAAACTAGTTTTGTAGATTTACATCTTTGTTTGTAGAGTGTACAGATAAAGTATGCATGCAGATTTTTGAAACTTTACATCTGTAGAATTATATATTTTTTTACAGTGTAGAGTTTCTCCTTATACAATGAGCGATTGCAGCATCAAGTCTTTATTTAACTAATAAATCGTAGCATTAATTAGGTGGGAGAGTTCTTCTCGATATACTGTCAGTCTTACAGATCTGAAAATATTTCATAGGTACCCATAGAGGTTACGTAATATTATTCAAACACACAATTAGCGAAAAATCAGAATTCGTATTAAAAACTTACACTATTGAGTTAACATTCTACTGAAACTTGAGCCGTGGATTTTGAGACAAGAGAAACGAGAAAAGTTCAATTCTTACCAAGTGCAAAGTAATTAATTGGTTAGAGCGTAGGAATACAAAGATCTGTAATTGGCAGTCATACAGAGACCAAATTGGCGGACGGAGAAAAGAAGCAAACACTCCTAAATCGCGCGACAGATCAATGCGTCCTTCGAAAAACGCTTATGATCAAGAAAAAGAATATTTTTAAATCGATTGATTTTAGGTAGAAATAAACATTGCATGCGTCCAAGAAAAAATTTGATTAGGGAAATGTAATAAAAAATAAACATACGATGCACATTGAAATTAAAAATAATAAGTTGAAAGGAAATAAATTTAAATAAATGGAATAAAGAATTTAGAATAGATTTAAGATAAGTTAAAAATTTTAAATGTATTATACACACACACATATAAATATATATACATATATATATATACGTGTATGTATATGTATATATATGTATAATAGGGGGCTCTGTCTCCTGCGAGCTACACTCGCCAAAGTTCGTTCAGACGCTACAACCTCTAAAAACATGCTAATGTATCCGCTTTAAATAAATTGCTTCGTTATGGAAGTTTGAATGATATTACCACGAACGGCGACGATTTTCTCTAATCGGGTTGCCATGCTTTTTCCGTTTTACTGAGTCCTTTTCCGGTTCCCATGGATCTGTTGCGACAGCTGATGTCTGTTTTTTGTGGGGGGGGGGGGGGGGAGAGGGGCTGAATTACACATTTCAAAACCAATTTGTATAAAATAATGTATGTAAAAAATGTCGTTGCCCGACTTTTATAAGGACGTTAAGGACAATATTTTTCCTTTGCATTCGATATTACGAAAATTCGTCTGCTTGGGAATAACAGTCAGAACCACGGGATTGACAATCGCCATTATCTAATGAATTTATTTATACTTAGAAAATTTATATTTTATACTCATATTGAGTTATAGATATTGTCAGGTACAGGTATAGATTATGCATAAATCCTTTTCCCTATTTTAATGCACTCTCCTGCCTATTCTCATGTTATTTTAAAAATGTAAATTGCTTATTTTAATTAATAAGCCTATACGATTTTTTAAATATATATTTATTGAATAGTATATTCTACAAAAACAACCTAAATTATTTTACGCATGCATTTATCTGTATTTATGCCGCTTGAAAAGATGAAATACCTAAACAAACTTGCTAACCGCGTTACATTTACGCCGTGTAATTCCCGCTGCGGCATCACAAAATTATTGTCCATATGAAAATCGATTTAAATGTTATCGTTTTAATATATGACGTAATTTTCACCATTAAATACGTTTCGCGTGTAATAATTTAATTAATTTAAGATTTTCTTTGTTTTTAATATCCAATGGTAAATAGATTTTTATGACGTAATTTTCTTCTTTTCCTTCTTTTTAGAAGAGATTATTTATTTTGTATTAGCCCACGATATGCTATTTCTTTAGGCCAGCCAAGTGTCGTCTCTAAAAAAGGTTCCGTTATAGAAGCTAGCAGTAAAAAAAAAAAAAAAAGCAGATGTATCATTGTACTGTTAAATACTGATAATATCTATTGTGATTTTTTAAACTTCTAAGCATCGCGCATTGTCAATTTTTATACCGTCGTATAGGGAAAAAAGTACTTTTAAATGCAATTTGTTTGAAAATTCATCTCAATTAATTTGTAAGATATTAATTTTTTTATAGTTTATAGAGCAATTTTTTAATTTTGGCAACCTCCATTTCTGTCGAAAGTAAAGGAAAAATAGTAGGAAAATAGTAATTATATCTTTTTATTGCCAATTTCTCAGAACAACTGAACAAGAAAATGTAATTAAAATACGTGCTATTTTGAAAAAATATATAAATGAATGATTTCTAATAAAACACGGAGCTATTATAAACTGTATTTAATTTTAAATATATATATTAATGTTATAAACAAATGAACGCATATGAATCATTAGATAGCCGATTTTTTTGTGTCGAGTTTCTTGTATGACGACGTTGGTTTTTGCTAGATCTGTATTTAACGATAGTGACGTGGACACAATTTTCTATGTCTACGTTTACTGTGACGTGATGAATCGAAAAGAACTCATAATAAATCTTAAAATTTCTAAATTTAAATTATTAAAAAAGTAATATTATTGAAATAATAACTTGTTTAAAATTTTAAAGGTAATCTTATAATAACGGTAACATTTTTCTTTTCATTACTGTGGCTGAGAGAGAGAAATAGGTAAATGATGTCACTACTTTCTCATTAAAATTCAAAAGGAACAATAGAGGAAATTTTAACCTCTTTGTATTCAGTTGATCAATTAGTATTTCTTATATTCGTTTCATAAAATTGTTTCAGAAATTCGTTTCATTAGGATTTTATATATGCGAGGTGGAACCCGTCGAATTTCGACGAAAAAAACATGCTAAAGGAGGAACTGTTTCATTGATTTATAATAAACCTACAAACTTAGTTTCAATAAAAAATACATGTTACATTGGTTAGTCTGACTCTAAAAAAATATTATTTTAACCTAAAGTTAGCAAATCTTATGATAACGGTAACATTTTTTTTTCATTACTGTGGCTGAGAGAGAGAAATAGGTAAATGATGTCACTACTTTCTCATTAAAATTCAAAAGGAACAATAGAGGAAATTTTAACCTCTTTGTATTCAGTTGATCAATTAGTATTTCTTATATTTGTTTCATAAAATCGTTTCAGAAATTTGTTTCATTAGGATTTTATATATGCGAGGTGGAACCCGTCGAATTTCGACGAAAAAAACATGCTAAAGGAGGAACTGTTTCATTGATTTATAATAAACCTACAAACTTAGTTTCAATAAAAAATACATGTTAGATTGGTTATTCTAACTCTAAAAAAATATTATTTTAACATAAAGTTAGCAAAATACTACACTGCTCAAACAAATTAGGGGATCAAGCAAAAAAGTGAAGGGAACAGTGCGAGACAGCCATGCACAGACATACAATTGAGAGTAACATGTGTATCAATGTGCAATTCAGAAAAAAGACGCAAAAAATTTTGCAAGAGAACTTGCAAGAGAAGAAACGAGGGATAGAACGGGAAAAGACGGTTTAGTGCAACAATTCGGTTACATGTAAATGACAAAAAAAGTACTGTTTAGAAATGATGCAAGGTATTTAATATGGCGTGTGGTCGCTTCGAATAGGTAAAATTTTCACATACCTGTTTTCCATGAATTCGATGACATTATCGATATGTTTTCGGGGAGTACTTTTCCACGCCTCAAGAATTGCAATCTTCAAGTTACGGACAATAAAAGGAGGCCTCATTCTCGCTTCAATGCGTCGTCCGAGTGTCCAAGCATGCTCCATGTGATTTAAGTCAGTAGAGCATGTTGGTTATTCCAAATGCTGTATTGATTCAACTTTAAGCATGTTCTCTACAACACAAGCTATAAGCGGCCTGGCCTTGTCATGCATGGGGAAAACGAATCACCAATTGCTGCAACACAAAAAACGACATGAGGTCTTAGTATCTCGTCTGTATAACTTCGGACCGTCAAAGTGCCATTTCGAATGATATGCAGGCCCGTACGTCCACATATGCTAATTCCAGCTCTTAGCACCAACCGACTTCGTTTGTGATCATGGATGTAGTGGAGAGTATACGGAGGTGTGTGCCGTATATCCTCTGGAGTTTTTAAGGAACACCGTATACCCCCTGTTTCTCAAGAAAGCTATACTATATATACACTAGGGTATACCCTTTGCCTTTAGCGTATACCCTCTGCTTAGAACGTATACACTCTGTTTTTTAACGACTACACCACTGTTTGTGATGTGATCTTTAATGAACAAATGTGGGATTATTTTGAATGCCCATTTCTCCTCATGACAAATACATCAGATGTCCCATCCTGACTGAATCAGGACTCGTCTGTAGGCAAAACGTAACTCCAACAACGTTGCCTCAAAACTCGATGTTCAATTGTCCACCTTCTTTGGGCCGCACAGTTGCTTGAGGTCAACGGAATACAGACACGAATACAGAACAGAATACATAACGGCTTACGTGCATAAAAGTTACCCTGATAAAGCCTATTTCGGATTGTTTTGCTAGACACCCTTCATCCTGTGACCATGAATGGTGAACCACTGTGTTTGCAACTGAGTAGCATTGCCCGTTCCGTTTCGGCGACCTGTCAACAGGATATACCAGACATCAATTTCTTTGGTAACACATGGCCGACCTCGCCCTTGTCGATGTCTACCATTCCATATGTCTTGGAATCGATTTCACAGCCTTGCATTGACACTTCTTGTGATTGCAAAAGCATCTGCCACACTTCGTTGTGTTTTCCCAGATTCAATTGATCGTATAATACGCTAAACCATGCATTCCGGTAAATCACATTGTTGTGACATTTTCAAGTCACATTATCTCAAAACACAAACTGAGCAATTGAATTTTATAACTAAGACAGTGAAACAGACCGTTCTGCAAAATCTCGATTCCGATTTCTGCATTTATATTTTTTTCCTAGTTTTTGACGTCATAAACACTTTGATTTGCGTGTGAAGTTTTTGTCATCTGTTTTCGACAACGCCTTAAATTATGGATGTTTTATTTTACGTTACTTATCGATATAAATATTTGCTTAATTTTCTTAAAACCATCTGCTCCCCTAATCGTTTTCAGCAGCGTATTTCCATAAAACCTAGTTGTCTAAATCGTGAAAAAATTAAACTTTAATCGTATATGTAATGTTAAAGTATAATAAAGATCAGTTATTAGGATAAAATTATGAATTGAGGATCTTATGCTTGGTATTCCGGATTGAAAAGCAGGAAAATTTATTACACTCTGATACGATCATAAAAATTTTCCCCGTGGAATCTAAACCGGGCATCCTTATTACCTTCTCAAAATTTACGTACGCCCCTTTCATGTCCGTATTCACTATTCAAAAAAGATTGGTATTTTAACTTGTTCATTTAAAAATCATTTTAACTCAAAACTTGAAGTCATGATTGTCAGTAACATCTTTGCATGTGAACAGTCGCACTCTTAACTTCAGATTATAATCTCAGAGTTAATTAAATGCGAAGAAAATAAGTCACACAAATATTCTTTAAAATACATTTTTGTAAAAAGAATGTTTTGTATCATTTGTAAAGTAAGTTTGCAATGAACTAAAACTCATTTATTTGATAAATATAGACTAAATAAAACCAAAATTCACCGGTTTTTATAACATACGCTATTCTTGACATAGCACGTATTTTAATTTACTTTTTATTTCAGTTTTTATGAGACAATGGCAACAAAAATATACAAGAATCTACTATTTCCCCTTTACTTTTAATAGAAAAGGAGTACTTCAGTTGCCACGATTACAAAACAGGTATTTAAAAAAATTATAATATCTGAAAAATAAATTGAGATACAGCTTCCAAACAAATTGTATTTAAAAGTACTTTTTTTCCTATACGACAGTGTGACCATTGAAAATGTACGATGTTTAGAAGTTTAAAAATTTGCAGTAACGAAAATTACAAAACCGCAATTTCATTTCAAATTTCAACGTGTTGTTATTTGCAAAATCACGTCACAGTTACGCACAAATATGTTTGTCCTTTATAATATAGATATATAGAGAGATAGATAAATAAGGTAGAAATATCTTCGAAAATTATACAAAGTAATATTTTTGACTGCGAGTATCAGAATCGCTTTCAGATAGGAATATGTTTTTCAATATCATTGATACAGCAATACATATATGTAGTAGGGTGATGTGCGATAAGTTATTATTTGTCGAAGACAATTAATTTTACAATGCGTTATAACTAACTTTAAGAAATATACCAGCATTTAACACTTAAAATCAGTAGTTTACACAATATCCGGAGAACATTCCAATTAGGCCTAATAAAGCTAATTGCTTTAATGACTTCGTGAGTTAGGAGATAGCCCCTTTTCGGATTGTAGAGTCCAAAGTCATTGTACTCGTAATTTGTACTCGTTATGAATTTTCCTTTCATATCACTTGCTTAATAAAACTTAAAATCAAAACAATACATAGGACGAGTTTCGTGCGGGAAACTACAACAGCCCGTCATCAGCACTGTAAACACGCGTTCGTAAGGGTAGAATGTCACAAAAATAACATCTTTTTTTTTTTGGCTTTTCTCCCTTACGGACACTTGTTTACAGTTCTGAGGACGGGGTGTTATATTTTCCAGCTGGAAACAATCCATTTATACTGTGTGTCGTTTTGATTTTATTGTGACAAAACAATATTATAATATTATATAAACAATATTATATAAACATCTTATACAAAGTTTTATTATTTTAATTGTGATTTATCGCCAGTTTCCTGGTACTGTTTCAACTATAAAGAGTTTGCTAATTCTCTGATCACACACTTCTTAAGCAAAATAATCGGTGCTATCTAAAACTTCTAATCCTGACACGCACACACACGCACACACAAACACACACATATATATATATATATAATGACTTTTATTACTTTTAAAATAATTTCATGCACAAATAATTTTAAAGTAGATCCCAATATTTTTTTTCACTACAATAATGTGAAGCATCTAGTAGCCGAGCTACCACAATTTTTAATTATTTGACCAGAGGCAAAATAACGCGAAATAACCATAAGATCAGATTACCCATAATCTAAAGAAATTGAGAGCGAAACTGAAATCTGTCAATGAAAATACAGCTTTTGTTTTTGGAATATTTCTTTACTTTTTAACTCATTTACAAACATGTAATACATTTTATATATTTAATCGAATCTGTTAACGGAAAATAAAAAATGAGGTTGTATATTACTTTTGCATAGAAATTAAGGCATAATTGATAGAAATATTGTAAAATATTAAATAGACGTTTATAATTAGAATAATTCTAGCTGTTTAACTAGAAGTTAAATAGTATGTCAC